>ML797267.1:84111-175261 GCA_009831015.1 Picea engelmannii | reverse complement strand
AGAGGTTGACCTCATCTTGAGGATCTCTCCTTATCTTTTGTGAATTAGTTTTGACTTTCTATTTTTAGAATATCAGATCCATTGTTTTAGGATCTGAAACTGATTGTAAGAGGCTATAAATCCAAAGACATTTTGAGTTCTAAGGGTTCGATTTTGGATAGAGTAATTGGCTATTGTACTCAGACTTTTTTATGTTAATACAGATCACAGGTTCCTTTCAATTTTGATTGTCAGATTTCCATCTTTTCTTCTGCATTATTATCTGCGTTGTCAAGCTTTGAATGGATGTCATCCTGTTGTTTAGCTCATAGCCTGATAATAATTCTTTTGATTGTCTCTTAGACCCTACATTGTACTGGTTTAGTTACAATCTTTTCTTCACCCACTTTAAAGCTGCCTGCTGATTAATCAATCTTTGAGAGCACTGTCTATTTGTTTATCATTTTCATGTTTGAATGCTATTAGCTGTATTGAGTTGTCCCATTGATCCACATTTACAAAATACAAAAAACATTCATTTCTTAAGTTACCAAGCACCTCTGGTCTGCAACCACAGAGGATTTATTGGAGTGATAACAACAGGGAAAAATCACAGTTTGTTTTTGAATCCAACACTCCTTCCAATACTCCATCCAACACTCAGTCCGGTACTCCATCCGACACTCTGTCTTGCACAAAAACCATGGGTGATTTGATGGTTAGCATATTGGCGGCCAACGATGGGTGAATCAAAGAGCTGGGTTTTTCTTGTTCTCGTGGCCTCCAACTATTGAGCTTCTGACAACTCGATTTGGGTTGTTATACTGGGCGTTTATTGGATCACTTAGTTTCTAGAAGCCACCGACGATTAAAACGCATTTAATGTAATTTGTTGTTTTTAGAAGAGGTCGAACCTCCTAGTGGTCAACCTCTCAACTTGTAAATCTATAAATACCACCTCAGTGGTTAGATAAATAGTTAAGGGAGAAAATAGACAGTTCAACTCTGTTTTGTTATTTTTCATACATTTTGCTAAAAACTGTGTAAAGACTGTGTTTTGGGTTTTAATGGTGAATTCATGTTGTTGAAGATCGTGGTTCGCCTTTTAAGAGTAGCCAAGACTTGTTGGGGGGGGCACCAACAATCTAAGTGAATATTTAGTTAATATGCTTGTAGATTTGAGTAGTGTAATCATCATTTTGTATATTTCTTGTACATGGATTTTATTCTCTTTATTTTCTATATAAATTGTTGTTTATGATTTAATTGTCTTAGTTCAGTTTTGCAGGTTATTATGGAGGCTAGTGTTAATATGAAATGATATTTTAGTTAATAGGAAATGAACTTGCATGTTCTTAGCTACTAACCCTATGTATAATTAGGTGATAGCTAGATTTTTCATATGCTGGAATAGAGTTTAAAAACAGAGTTAAAACAAAGTTTCTAGTTTATGGTTTCTTTGGCAAGCTTCGGTGGATGGATAGTGTTAGTTCTAGTTTCTATTTTTCAGTTTTCTTATCTAATTGCTATTTAAATTTGCTTATCTAGTTGTTATGTAGTTTGCTTATTTAATTTCTTGTCATATGCTATTTTAAGAGTATTTCCTCATTTGCAATTTAATTTGTTAAAATGGAATTAGTTTAGTTTATTTCATGCAATTTCCTTTTCTAGATTTAGGTTGCAATTTTCATTGAAAGTTGATTATCAAGTTTAGTTTTGAATCTAAGTAGTGTGAATTTTCTTATATTAGTATAGAATGCATTTGAATTTCATAGAATAATGTTTTTTATACTGTTGATGATTAATGCATGATTGAATAATCACATGGATATGAAGGATAGTTGATGTTGCTTCTATCATGGCTAAGTTCTCATTGGATTGCCTAATTCATACTTTTCACTTTGCTATCGAAGTCAATATTGAGTTTATCCCTCTTGAGTTATCATTAATTGTTAAGTGCCATCGTGATATCATAAGATACCAGAGACATAACCATCAACACTATATTTGAGTTTTCTTGCTTTCATGGATTAGAAGATAGTTTCCTTGCTTTCATAGATTAGAAGATAGTTTCCTTGCTTTTGTAAGTTAGATAGTCTTCTTGCTTTGGTAGATTGAAGAATAGTTTTCTTATTATAGATTAGTTCTTATTTACTTTTATTTTCATGATGCTTTCAATTTAGTAGATTAATATTTCCTTTCGTAAATTAGAAGTAATTAGAAAATTTATTTTAAGAATAGAGTTCACTTGCTTATTAGTTTGATTAGTTGCTTATCGAGTAATCTTGATTAGTTTACTTGCTGTAGAAGTTATCATAGGTTAGCTAGTTGTTTGATTGCTTGTTTACTTGATTTAATAGGGTAGTTGCTTGCTTGTCTATTTTTCTTTGATAGGGTAGTTGCTTGTCTATTTACTTGATTTCATAGGATAGTTGCTTATTGAATTTGAGTAGGTTAATTAAAGTAGTTTCTTGTTGTTATTTATTATTAGGTAGATAGTTTGCTTTTTCTTATTGTCATGATTAAGTTAATTTTCTTTAAGTAGGGTTTTCATTTGCCTTCTTAGAACTATCCATCGATCCTTTGTTCAAAGGTTACTTAGGGTAAATAGTTTAAGTTTTTTAGTAGGGTTTGATCATTAGTAGTCGTCGCTTAAATAGATTAGCCCTTCAATAACCCATTTCCTTAGTTAGACTATACTACCTCTAGCCTTTCTACCTTGGCACATATAGTGCTAAAACTCTAAGTTTACTTACCTCGGGTTGACAATTTGATTGAGGGGTTTTAAGTGATTTTTTAGGGCATATAGAACACCCATCATTTTTGGCGCCATTGTCGGGGAGTTGTCTCAAGGTAGGAAATAGTTAGGAAATAGATCCCTTCTAAACCTTAGCATTAGTTTGGTGGTGGGGGGAATTTAAGACGAGAGGTAAGAACCTGCGCATCTACTATAGAAGGTTCCCCCAAACCCAATGGTAGTTTTTCTTGTTTTTGTTTGCTTTCATGAACAGACCTAGAGACCCAAAAGGTAGATACATTAAAATATAAATCAGACCTTTCAACCAAGGTTCCTTCCGATCTTTTTGGGGGAAGGAATGTTCCACTTATAAACTCCATAGATTGATACCAAAAAAAATAGGAATTAGTTCAATCCAAAGAGCTAAAGTAGTCTATGAAGAGAATAAGACCGGGAGCACTATAGAACAGAAAATTGAAGCATCTGTAATAGTGGAACAAGAGACAAGACCACTCGATCTTTCCACAGAACCAAACAATACAACCTTTGTTTTTTTACCACCATCAGGAGATCCTAACTTTAAAAACATCATAGACCCTGAACAAGTGAATATCTTGTTTGGTAGTTCAACCAACATAATTGTCTCTCAAGTTGACACATAAACTTTGGCACCAATAATGTCAACCGGCTCAAGTAGAGTCCCAGACACCCAAATAGTAGGAAGACCTTCCCATCAGAGGGATACCTTGTTCTCTTCAAGAATAAAACCACTTAAGTAATCTCTTTTTGGAAACCAAACCAATATCGATGATCATGAATATCACAACAATGTAAGACACGAGGAGGGACAAGAAGCTGGAAACTAAATCGAAACTACCTTCGGGTTTTCAATTTTGGACCCCCACACCTATGCAAGCGTGGTGTGTTTGGTTTGTACAAATCTTCTTTAAATATGTCTTTCATCTTTTAGGTAGTTGTGATTAAGAAAAAAAAAAATCTTAAAAAAATCAATAATAATAATAATAATAAAAGCTTTTGGGTGTTTTAAGAACCCTAGACACTAATCCCTATGTGAGGCAGGATCCACCAACCAATATAATGAACTCAGAAGCAACCATTAGCTTGAGGTAACTTTCTCAAATCCTAGAAACAACCGGGATTTCTTCTTTTCAAGAAGAACATATTTTAGTAGCAGCCAAAAGTGTATCTACCTCTCTAGAAATATTAGAAGAATCAAGGTCCTATGATATACACAATGATTTTCCTTGCCAAAATGTGAAGGAAGCTAAAAACCTATGGACTACATCTAGTGGAGAGAAATCACTTAGACCCGAGATTGAGGAGTTGTCAACATCCATCTTAGCAGACTCTTTATGTACTTCAGAAATCAAGCATCCAGAAGAAGAGGATCTGCATAGCATGATGAAGGAGAGCATAGAAATTACTGTTGATAAACATCAAGATTACATTGAAATTTGGTTTCAAGAGGTCATCAGGCCACAATACTATTCTCTTCTTCAACACCTTATAATTCCAAAACAAGTAAGTTGGTTGGTTCTTCATATCCAGGTAATCATTGTGGTAACTTTTTCACATGCGGATATGAGTATGTTTCTTATCTTGCTTCGCACATGGTTACATTGGAAAAGTTATTATACTTGAATACAAATTTTCCTTTCTTTTTAGGTAGGGTAGGATAGTAAATAAAAACTGCATGTTGTTAGTTTAACTTAAATTCTAATGCAACCTCATTTTACGTTTTCTTTTTAATAAAAGAACTATGAGATACATGTTCCAATGACTTGATCTCATTGATCTTATTAGTTTTTGATATTTTAGAGTGTGGTTTTTGACAAATAGTCCTAGAGATTTCTGTAGGTATTTATTTCACCAGGAGCATACAAGTTCAAGGAGATATAAAAGAAGGTTTTTTCTTCAAAAAATTGCTATACTTGAACCTTGTTGTCTGCTAAGCATCAAATGAATAATGACTTGTTGTAGTTAGCCATGTTTTTGCAAAATATTTTCATCTTCTTTTTCTCAAGGCATCTTAAGAAGCAGATTCTCTTGAAAACCTTCACCACTGTATAAGAAAGTGATACCATAACCATCAATCTTAGAGGTCTCTCATACAATTTCCCCAAGAAACCTGAGTAAGTATGTAAAGTATCTTTATTAAAGAGTAACAAGGAGGTCTGATTAGCGGTTAGTCATGGAAACATCACAATAACTTACAAAAGAAGAAAGTGAGTTGAGCCTAAAGATACCTTTTTGTTATTTCCCAATGGTACCATCCACTACACACTAAAATGATTGATTATATCATATCTTTAGATAAGCTACGTCCGCTTAAGTACCCCTTACATCAGGACAATTGATGCAGACCCCCTATCCCTCCTAATGGTTGCGCAACCTCCCGGTCAGGATCTTCTAATTTTGAAACCGAAATGACTCTTCTGGTTCCAAGTTGGAACCTCCCTCTTCTATTACACAGGTCCTTATCTGAGTTTTTCCCACGTAAACCAACACTAGAAGCAAAACCCCACTCCACATGACCATAGGCGTGACCACGGGCCTAGCTTGAAAGGCACGTCGCGTTTCGCGACCCTGAGCTTTCCAATACGATGAGTCCTTGGCTCCTCCAAGTCCTGAAACACCAATGAGGGCTAACGGAGGTTATCTCCTCCCTTTTCCAAACTCACGTGACCACACACCCATGACCATAATCTTTACCATGAAAGCGCATCGCGGTTCGCAATATTGGGGCCTGTGATACAAGGTGCCTGACCCCTCCAAGTCACGAACACCGAAATCATGATGACACGAGATCTATGGCTTAGGTCTCTTTTGGACCAACGACTACGATTATTTCAGTGTTTCGTGACTTTGCCCTGCACGAAATCTGTTTGCTCCTCCACTTAGTCGCCGAAATGATGAAACACTCCCTCGCTGCGGATCGACGGCTCTAAGCTTCCAGAGATCTGATGGTCCTGATCTTGTCTTGGCGGATCGCTATTTTGGGGTTCGGGGCTTTGGGATTCAAGGACCTCTGTCCCCCCCAACTTGCGATAGTCGATATCACGAAATGGACCAATGGTCCAGATCTATTGGGAATCAACAAATACTATTCCTCCTGAGGGTCGAGCGTTGAAAGGTCTCTCTGTTAACCTCCTCGCAGCTTCGCTTTATCTAATGGCCCACGGGATTTCATGAATCTCCCTGTAAACTCTCCACCGTTCGTTCAAACTTTTGTGGATTTCCCTCCTGGACGTACGCGACATCAAATCTTGCGTATTTGTCTCAAATCAGATGGCTGTCGACCTTCCTCCATGATCTGACGACCAACAACACTCTTCCTCTTGAGCTTCTAATCTCCCCGACTTAGAAGATTTTCTAAGTCCTCAAAGGTTCCGACCTTCGCTTACCCCGGGAAATGGGTTCCTGGATCTCGATAACACTTTCCCAAAGTGTTATTCCTCCTGAGATTCGTCTAGTTCAGACTTATATTTCCCGCGCACTCCTTGTGTCTAAGGGATTTCGATAACTCAGATCCATGAGATTTCTCGCAGAGAAATTCCCCCCCCCCGATTTCCTTTCATTCCTCTCTGGCTCGACGCACACCTTGCAGAGCTTCAAATGAAGAGAAACAATTGAAACTGGAACACTAACATGCACAGTTCCATTCACTTGTTCATGAAAACATAAATGTCAGGAAAACACACACAGTCCACACACCATACATTTGGATCAATTTTTCCTTCTGTTATCTTCACAAGTGTCAAAATGGCTACAAAATACATTCAAATTACAGTAACTCAAAAACTAAGACCTCCTGCTAACTCGCAGTTCTCTTACAACTAATTTCTCTCTGTATTGCTGCCCTCCCCAACTGGGCGTACAAACTTCTACTTAACTCAAAAATATTTCTAGGGTTTCCCTTGGCTACTTGCCTACTCTAAAATTCATCCTACGCTATCTTAGTTCAGTCTCACTCTAGAGCCATAGTGGAAACTCCTGCTCTGTTTACGATTTTCAAAACGTGCCTCAAAGGGTAAAATTCGGCACTGGTTCAAGCGTGCCTCCAAAGGTAAATTCCAACACTGAGTTAAGGCGGATTTCAAAATTGGCTGCATCTGCCAATGTTGAAGTTCTAGAAGAACTCTCACATGTTGAGTGGTCTTTCCTCTACGTGCTTGCCAACGATGCTCCTGCTTTAAAATTTGGCACTGGTTCAAGCGTGCCTCCAAAGGTAAATTCCGACGCTGAGTTAAGGTGGATTTCAAAATTGGTTGCAACTACCAACGTTGAAGTTCTGGAAGAACTCTCATGTGTTGAGTGGTCCTGCCTCTGTGTGCTTGCCAACGATGCTCCTGCATCATACTCCCCTTGAAAAAATTTCATGGACTCCTGTCCATGAGCTCTTCTACTGATTTTCCATACTTCTGGATAGCATCTTCATTTTCCCAACTGGCATCTTCGATTGGGTGTCCCTTCCATTTGACCAGATACTCAAAATAGGTTTTCCTTTTGGTCTTCTTGCTAATCCTTTGATCAACAATTTTCTCCATCTGTGGATTTTCTGCCACAGGCATCTGTTTCTCCCACTGAATCTTTCCTTGAGCTTCTGACCCTTCTGTGTCATCTTTTCTGTAAGGATACAGGTCTGAAACATTGAATATGGGCAAAATTCCCACACCTTCTGGTAGCTCAATATCATAGGCATTTTCATCAAAATTCCTCAAGATCTTACAAGGTCCTATCTTTTTCATCTTCAACTTGTTGTATGTTCCCCTAGGGAAACTTTCCTTCCTGAGATGTGTTAAAACTTGATCTCCTACATCAAATTGAAGTTCCCTGCGATGCTAATAATCTATATGCTTGTATTTCTGGTTATAACTCTCCAACTGTCCTTTGATATGGCTATGGAGTTTCTCCATCTCCGCATAAAAATCCTATGCTCCAGTGCTCCTGATCTCACCCTGTTGCAAGTCTCTCAACTCAGATACTCCCCTTGGTTGTAGTCCATATAGTATTTGGAATGGGCTTCTTCCAGTGCTCCTATTTGGTGAATCGTTGTATGCAATTTTTTTTTGTCGCAGAATCTGATCCCACTGGTTATGATGTTCAGTAACTAGACTCCTTAATAAATTCCCCAAACTTCTATTTACCACTTCAGTCTACCCATCTGTCTGAGGGTGATAAGTTGAGCTGAAGGAAAAATCCATCCCCATATTCTTCCACAATGTTCTCCAAAAGTGACCAACAAGTTTTGTGTCTTTGTCTGAGACAATGCTCCTGGGTAGGTCGTGAAGTCTCACAACTTCTTTGAAAAACAGATTTGCAACATGCGTTGCGTCACTGGTCTTCTGGAATGGGATGAAATGTGCCATATTTGAAAATATATCTACCACCAAAGATATGGAATTGAATCCTCTTTGTGTTCTTGGCAATCCCAACACAAAATCCATGCTTATTGCATCCCAAGGCCTCTCTGGTATTGGTAATGGTTGATACAATCCAATGTTTTGTCTTTTCCCCTTTGCATGTTGGCAGATTCTACATTTGTTCACAAAATTTATCACCTATGTTCTCATACCTGGCCAATAGTATGAGTTTCTCAGCTGTGCAAATGTTTTATCATGGCCGAAATGTCCAACCAATCCTCCACTGTGATTTTCCTTCAGAATATTATCCCTTATTGAGCATTTTGGTATGCACAACTAATTTCCTATGAACAACAGTCCGTCCTGAATCATGTATTCTATCCACTGACTTTTATCTCTCAACAAAGGATTAGCGCATGCTTCATATGCCTCCTTGAAATCTGCATCATCATGATACATGTCCTTAAGGTGTTCAAACCCCAAGGTCTTCACCTGGAATTCCTGCATGATCAAACATCTCTTGTTTAATGCATCATCAACCTTGTTAGCATTCTCAACAATATGTTTTATGACAAAAGTAAAATTTTGCATAAATTCAACCCATTTTGCATGCCTCTGATTCAGTTTTTCCTATTTGGTTATGAATTGTAAAGCTTGGTTATCGCTATACAACACAAACTCTTGCGAGACAAGATATTGCCTCCATTTCTTCAATGCTTGAATTATGGCATAGAAATCCTTGCCATATGTGGAGTATTTCTTCTTAGTCTCATTCAACTTCTCGCTGAAATAGGCAACATGTCTGTTATCTTGACTCAAAATTGCTCCTATTGAAACTCCACTTTCATCACATATTACCTGAAATGTCTTCTCAAAATTCAACAAGATCATAATTGGTCGTTATGTTATGTTCTCCTTCAGTATATTGAATCTCATTTTGCCCTCCTCTGTCCATTTAAAGGACTTGTGCCGCTTCTTCACTATATCCATCATTGGCGCACAAATCCCACTGAAGTCTCTAGTGAACTTCCTATAGAATCTCGCTAATCCATGGAAGCTCCTTACCTCGAGCATGCTTCTTGGTGACGACCATTCTCTGATTTCTTTCACCTTCTCAGGATCCATCTTCAGTTCACTCAAAGAGATCACAAAACCCAAATAAATGAGTTTTGTCTTCATAAAAGAGGACTTCTTCAAATTGATATTCAACATCTTCTCCTACTGTAGCCTCCTCATTACTAGTGTTAGGTGCCTCAAATGCTCCTCTTTAGTCCCACTAAAGATTAGTATATCGTCCAGATATATAGCCATGAAATTTCCAATGAAATCTTTCAGAATTTCATTCATCAACCTCATAAAAGTACTCAGGGCATTTGTTAAGCCAAATGGCATAACCAACCACTCATATAGACCTTCATTTTTCTTAAAGGTTGTTTTCCATTCATCACCTTCTCTCATTCTGATCTGGTAATATCCACTTTTCAGATCTATCTTAGAAAATAAATTTTCTCCACTTAAGCAATCCATTAAATCATCCATTCTTGGTAAAGGAAATATGTACCTAATGGTGATCTTGTTGATGGCTCTCGAGTCTATGCACATTCTCCATCCTCCATCTTTCTTTGGGCTCAACACAGTTGGTACTGCGCAAGGGCTCAAACTTTCTCTGACCAAACCTTTGTCTAGCAATTCTTGGACTTGGTTCTTCACCTTCTCATTCTCTCGAGGTGTCAATATGTACACTAATTTGTTCGGCAGACTTTATCCTGGTATCAAGTCGATATGATGACTGATACTCCTGATGGGCGGCAATGAGTTTGGCAGCTCATCCACCACTATATCAACAAAATTATCCAGCAGCTCCTGAACTTCTTCAGGAAAATTATCCATTGATGTACTCATAAGGATGACTCTAGGCTTCCTCACCACAATGAACTACATCTCCTATTATTCCTTGACTTCTTTCAGGAGTTCCTTCCCACTCATGAGAAGTATGATTTTGTTGGCTTCCTCCTTTACTCTCTTCTCCTCCATTGACAGCAACATATGCGTCCTACCATTCTTCTCTAATGTATATGTGTTTTTCCTCCCATCATGAATGACATTTATGTCAAACTGCCATGGTCTTCCCAACAGAATATGACATATGTCCATGGGGATTACATCACACAGGATTTCATCTTTATAACCTCCTATCTTCATTTCAACCATGCATTGTTTAGTAATTGTTACCTGGTGTCCTTTTTGCAACCATGAGACCTTGTATGGTTTTGGGTGTCCAATTGTCTTCAGCTGCAATTTCTCCACCATCTCTGTGGATACTAGGTTTTCAGTGCTCCCACTATCAATGATCACCTTTCATACTTTGTACTTAGTTTTGCAAGTTGTCCTGAAGAGACTGTTTCTCTGCACTGGATTTTCAATTTCTACCTCTGGTTTCAAGAGAACTTTTCTCAGCATTAGGGATGCTCCATCCTCTGCTCCCTCTGCTTCAACATTTCTTCGTTGGGATTATGAGATGTGAGATTCTCCTCCTTCCTTCTTCTTCTCAGGACATTCCCAATACATGTGTCCTATCTTTCCATAGGCATAGCATCTTACTCCTCCTCTGCCTCTTCCTCTAGAAGAGTTTCTTCCACCACCCTGTCTTTCTTGTGAACTTACTCCTCGTTCCAAATGATTGTGTGGTTTCCCAACCTCGTCCTTAGACTGATGTGTTATTTCGCGGTTAAACCCCTTTCTCTTGATTGGGACCGAGATTTTACCTCTTCCTCTCTGAATTTGTTTTCTGGTCAGTTTCTCCTCTGCCTTCAGCGCAAACTGATAAGCATCCTCCATGGTTTTGACTGACATCATGTTGAGCTCGTCCTAGATCTCATATCTCAATCCATTTATATATCTAGTGACTTTCTCTTCATCTCTCTCCCATTGTCCAGTTTTGATGTTCAGCCGGTAGAACTCCTCGATGTACTCCTTAACTGTGATCCCTTTTTGTCTCAGGTTCTGCATCTTCCTGAACAAATTTATCTGATAATCTTTGGGAATGAACTTAGCCTTCAGATTGGCTACCATTCTGTCCCAACTCTTTATCATATGTTTGTCTTTTCTTCTTCTCTCAGCCTGTAGTTCATCCCACCACAGCGTTGCATGTCCTTTTAACCTGGTGAATGCCTACTTCACCTTCTTCTCCTCATCGATGTCTTCATAATCGAAGTGTCTGTCCATGGATATTATCAAATACAATAGTTCTTCAACATATAGGTTTCCCTCATACATGGGAACCTCTATCTTATCTCTGCCTCCCAGTCTGGAAACTACTTTCAACAAACGTTCCTCTACAACGTCTTCTCTTGCAGCTTCTTCAACTTCAACCTCTTCACTTTCTGCTTCATTGACGTCTCCAGCATCAGGTTCTCTTCTCTGCATTGCTTCCATTGTTTCCAATCTGGAGCGAAGTTCTCGCATCTCCCTCTCTACAAAACGGTTGGCTAAAGGTGCCTCTCATCTCCTTGGCGACATTGTGTTGATTGTTTGTCACACACAGAGTACAACTTTGAGTTCTTTGTCTCTTGCTCTTTCTCTTTCGCATGAAGTCTATAGACGAAGAACAATTATCTCTGATACCACTTGATGTAGACCCCCTATCCCTCCTAAGGGCTGGGCGACCTCCCTATCAGGATCTTCTGATTTCGGAACTAAAATGGCTCTTCTGGTTCTGAGATGGAACCTCCCTCTTCTATTCCACAGGTCATTATCTTAGTTTTTCCCATGCAAACCAGCACTATATGAAAAACCCCACTCCATGTGACCACATGTGCGACCATGGGCCTAGCCTGAAAGGCACGTCACATTTTGCGAACCTGAGCTTTCCAATACAACGAGTCCTTGGCTCCTCCAAGTCCCGAAACACCAATGAGGGCTAATGGAGGTTAGCTCCTCCCTTTTCCCAACTTACATGACCAAAATATTTACCATGAAAGCGCATCGCGGTTCGCAGTATAGGGACCTGCGATACAAGGTGCTTGACCCCTCCAAGTCACAAACATCGAAATCACGATGACGCAAGATCTATGGCTCAAGTCTCTTTTGGACCGACGACTACGATTATTTCAGCGTTTTGCATTTTGCAACTTCTCCCTGTATGAAATCTGTTCACTCCTCCACTCGGTCACCGAAATCCTAAAACACTCCCTCGCTGCGGATCAATGGCTCTAAGCCACTGGAGATCCGATGGTCCTGATCTCATCTTGGCGAATCACTATTTTGGGGTTTGGGGCTTTGGGATTCAAGGACCTCTGTCCCCCCCAACTTGCGATAACCGATATCACGAAATGGACCAATGGTCCAGATCTATTGGGAATTGATGACTACTATTCCTCCTGAGGGTCAAGCGTTGAAAGGTCTCTCTGTTAACCTCCTCGCAGCTCCGCTTGATCCAACGGCCCACGATATTTTGCGACTCTCCCTGTAAAATGTCCACCATCCGTTCAGACTTTTGTGGATTTCCCTCCTAGACGTACGTGGTGTCAAATCTTGTGTATTTGTCTCGAATCAGACGGTTATCGACCTTCCTCCGTGATATGACAACCAACAATTCTCTTCCTCCTGAGCTTCTAATCTCCCTGACTTAGAATATTTTCTAAGTCCTCGAAGGTTCTGACCTTCTCTTACCTCGGGAAATGGGTTTCTGGATCTCGATAACACTTTACCAAAGTGTTATTCCTCCTAAGCTTCATCTGGTTCAGACTTAGATTTCCCGCGCACTCCTTGTGTCTAAGGGATTTTGATAACTTAGATCCGCGGGATTTCTTGCAGAGAAATCCTCCCCCCCCCCCGATTTCCTTGTGTTCCTCTCTGTCTCGACGCACACCTTGCAAAGATTCAAATGAAGAGAAACAATTGAAATTGGAACAATAACATGCACAATTCAATTCACTTATTCATGAAAACAAAAACGACAGGAAAACACACACAGTCCACACACCATACATTTGGATCAATTTTTCCTTCTGTTATCTTCACAAGTGCCGAAATGGCTACAAAATACATTCAAATTACAGTAACTCAAAAACTGAGACCTCCTGCTAACTCGCAGTTCTCTTACAACTAATTTCTCTCTGTATTGCTGCCCTCCCCAACTGGGTGTACAAACTTCTACTTAACTCAAAAAGATTTCTAGGGTTTCCCCTGGCTACTTTCCTACTCTAAAGTTCATCCTACGCTATCTTAGTTCAGTCACATTCCAGAGCCATAGTGGAAACTTCTACTCTGTTTATGATTTTCAAAACGTGCCTCAAAGGGTAAAATTCGGCACTGGTTCAAGCATGCCTCCAAATGTAAATTTCGGCGCTGAGTTAAGGTGGATCTCAAAATTGGCTGCAATTGCCAATGTTGAAGTTCTGGAAGAAATCTCACGTGTTGAGTGGTCCTACCTTTGTGTTCTTGCCAATGATGCTCCTACATTAAAATTCGACACTGGTTCAAGCATGCCTCCAAAGGTAAATTTTGGGGCAAAGTTAAGGCAGATTTCAAAATTGGTTGCAATTGCCAACGTTGAAGTTCTGGAAGAACTCTCACATGTTGAATGGTCCTGCCTCTGCATGCTTTCCAATGATTCTCCTACATCAACAATCACTAAGGAATATATATAATGAAAAGCCATCCTCCAACATAAATACCATCCCAATAAAAAGAAAAAAAAAGTTGTTTTTAGAGCTGTCCCCCCATCTTCTTGCATAAAATAATATTATACTAAAATCTTAAAAGATGGAGGGCCAACCTCTGAGGGTGTAAGAGGATAACCCGTCGGGATATTGAATAGGTCTGCTGGCAGCGTGTACTGGCATGTGGTATGACTAGGTAAACCCGTTGGAGTATTGAACATGCCTGCTGGCAGAGGGGCATTCTACCTAGCGAGGATGATAATATGAAACAAAAAAAAAAAAAAAAAATTAAACGTGTTCTGATGTACGACATTACTTGTAGACAAAGTTTCCATGAAGTATGTATGGTTAAGCTAAGGTTAATGAACTCCATAAAATTGCCATTGGGAACTAAATCTGAGACTATCTTGAAACTCTCTTGCCTGCCTCTTCTTATCTATATATAGGATATCTTATCCTATAGGTGGGGCCATGTTTTAACTGTCTCGTCAGACCAATCTGTGAAATTTATCTCTACACTTAACAAGCTGTAAATCTTCGGCTATTGGGAGAACTGTCTGGTTTCCTATATTTTTTACTGTGAGGTGTCACAATACTTAGGTGTGGGGGAGGGGTTCATGAGTTGACAAATGATAACATTTCCTAGAATAAGTAAATCTTTGTAAAAATTTATGTGTGTTGTTTTCATAATACAGGCTATTATATCAACAATTATTTTATTTTTGAAATGCTAATTCCCTGTGTGTTATAAATTGTTGTACATTTCCTTAACATACCACTTAACTAGTTTATTTTCGCTACAAACTGTTCATTATTGAGTTATGATTACATGCCTTATATAATGTGAGATAGAGGAATGGATAGTGTGAGCATGATGGAAAAACAAATAATAATGGAACACTCTTAACCTGCCTCTGCTCCTATTCACTGTGTTCACGGTATTTGAGGAATCAATTGCCTCAACCACAAAGCTCCCAAGAGTTGGAGACCACTGGTTTAAACACCACCAGTTTCCAAGAGCAAGATATAACAAGGTTTTCAAAACCTAATTTTAGAACATCTATGGAGCTAAGGGATACTCCAAGGAGTGGATAAAAGAGGAGCTAATCAACCCTCTCATAGTCATCACCAGATTGATTACATGTGAAGGTAGATATTTCGTCTTTAAATCTTGTCACTTTCAATTATTAGCCCACTTTCAGTTCAATAAGCCATTGAATTTTCCCTTTTACTTCTTAAAGAGTCTCGAGAGGATGTCTTCCCAAGTGACGAATAATGTAACCAATCCCCATAACAACCTATTTCACCACGGCCTTATCAAACTACTTGTCTTAACCGAGTTGGAAAAACAAGGGAAAATGTGGGATGAGTTCATTTACCAATTTTCAAACCCTCATATTAAAATCAAGACTAGAAAGAATAATCTTGATCTAGGGATTTTTACTCCACCCAATCCCTCATGCTCAAGATATTCCTTTACCGGACCAAAAGTACAAGAAACTTGTTGATACCCCTGCAGCCTCATCGGGCAAGAAGACCAAGAAGCCTATTGCTAACCCCCCTCTAAAAATAGTAAAGACCAAGAAGCCTATTTATAATTCATGGCACGAGGACGTGCCATATCCTTGGCCTGGGGGGAGTTTCCCGAGATAAAAAATGCTAAGCACTGCCCATTTTTATAGAAAACCCATGAGAAGAGGAAGTAGGATTTTTGTCAAAAATTTGTCATACTGTCTAATGTCTTGGGATATTATATCAGTAGTTGTTTGTATTGGTATGCTAAATTGTATATTTCTGACATCATTGTGTGTGTTATAATCTTATGGTGCATTTTTTATGTTTATGCTATAGAAGATTGCTTATACTTAACTACTCTTTGTGACAAATATAGAGCGATAACAACTGCTAAATACTTACTGCCATCTGTATTACAAGCTTATGAAAAGAGGAACAATTGTTTGAATTGTTACAGATCGATGACAGGAAATAAAAATTCTCCTATTCACCATGCCTACCAGTACAAACCAATCCTTTTGTTAGTATATGTCAGTTATGTCAGTCACCAGTGATCAAATTTACTCTTTCATGTGATTGATAGGGTTATTAGGTCAAATTGTTATATTTTCAAAATAAAATTCTCAAATAAAATTTGACATCTCTTGGTTGTAAAATGTTCATTAGCGTGTCTAGGTTTCCTTACTACTCCCTCCAATCATCCAAGGTCATAAATTTTCAATATGGTCATGTCATCATTCCTTGTCATAAATTTTCAAATGATTGTCTTGGTCAAAGTTCTACTTCAAAATTGGTTTTTGAATTAAGGAAGATTAATTTGACAAAAGTGAGAGAGGTTTTTGTCAATCATATAACAAGAAACAAAAACCTCCTTCATTTTATGCACAGGTGTTATTATTTGAGAGAAATTCCCCAAATATAGTCGCTATAGGAGGGTTTCTGCACATTTGGACAACTTGACTTCAAGTTAGTTTTTCAGAGGTTTGGAGAAGGAATTTTCAATTCTTGATGGTTTCCATTGTGTAGCAGACATCATATAATTTCCAACCATACCACTTTCATCCCAAAAATCCTCTGGGAAGGCCTCCAAAAACCCTCTCAAAGACCACACTGCGTTTTTGCTGAGAGCACGTTGCGTTTCTGTAATTTGTGAGTAACAAAATTCAAGTTTGGATTATGAACAAATGGGAAATTATTTTTGAAACCTGGAGGAGGTTTGTGTTCATAAAATACCCAAAAACAATAAAGTCTCTCAGTTTTTGAATATACGTTATGGTTTGGTATATATTCAATTCTCTTAGAGGCCTAGTGTTTTAGAAAATAAAACACTATGTTTTTCCTGTTTTAGTCATGTTTTCTTTTCGTGTTTTCCTAACAACTAGAAGTGAATTTTTGAAAACCAAGAGAGGTTTTTATCAAGGACATATTCAAAAACAAAAACCTCTCTCAGGTTTTACACAAGAGTTACTTTCTTGTAGTTACAGGTGTCACTTTGATACCTATTTTTCACAAGTTCGTCAGGCCATAATTGTTGCGCTTCTCGGAAATCACTTTTGGAACTAATTTTGCAGAGGTAAAATTGTTGTTTTGCATGGTTTAAAGGATAAAGGGTATAATATACATCTCAATTCTTCCTCACATGTTATCAACAGCCTACAAAAACTCCAAACCCTCTCGTTCAAACTTAGATAGCATGAAACATTGAGTCGTCATTTACGCCATGATAACGTTGTCCTACAAGCCAAGATGAATTCTCTGTAGCGTTTGGTTGATGATATGACTTCCACCAATAATAGTCTCTAGATGCAATCAAAACATCCCAAAAGGCCCAAGAAAAAATCCCCCAGGCAAGAGCGAGAAGCTTCTAAAGCTAATCCACCCCCTCCTTCGCAAGTTTAGTCATGAAGGGAAATTTATTTTTGTTTGCAGTGGGACCTGCAAAATATTAGGTGTGGGGGCAGTGTTCGGCCCATGCTATGATTGATTTCATGACGTTAATTAGATCCTTTTTGGCCGAATATGTATATGCGTTTTCCTGTTTTGAAGAGTTTTTGAAGAGATTTTGTGTCAAATCTCTATGATTCACACAAGTTATGCATAATTCATGTTTTGTGATGATTTTGAGTATAAATCAACATGTTTTTATGATCCCGGGAAACTAATTCATGTTTTGCATGTCACAAGGAAAAATCGCAGCTTGTTTTTGCATCCGACACTCCGTCTGGTACTCTATTCGACACTTAGTCTAGTACTCCATCCGACACTCCGTCCTACAAAAAAACCATGGGCGATTTGGTGGTTAGCATATTGGCGGCCAATGATGGGCAAATCAAAGACGTGGGTTTTTCTTGTGCTCGTGGCCTCCATTTACTGAGCTTCTGACAACTCGATTTGGGTTGTTATAATGGGCGTTTATTGGCTCACTTAGTTTCTATAAGCCATCGACAGTTAAAACACATTTAATGTAATTTTTTGTTTTTAGAGGAGGTTGACCCTCCCAATGGTTGACCTATCAGCTTGTAAATCTATAAATACCACCTCAGTGGTCAGACAAATAGTTAAGGGAGAAAATAGACAGTTCATCTCTGTTTTGTTATTTTTCATACATTTTGCTCAAAACTGTGTAAAGACTTCGTTTTGGGTTTTAATGGTGAATTCATGTTGTTGAAGATCGTGGTTCACCTTTGAAGAGTAGCCAAGACTTGTTGGGGGGGGCACCAACAGTCTGGGTGAATATTTAGTTAATATGCTTGTAGATTTGAGTAGTGTAATCATCATTTTGTATATTTCCTGTACATGATTTTTATTCTCTTTATTTTCTATATAAATTGTTGTTAATGATTTAATTGTCTTAGTTCAGTTTTGCATGTTATTATGGAGGCTAGTGTTAATATGCAATGATATTTTAGTTAATAGGAAATGAACTTGCAATTTCTTAGCTACTAACCTTGTGTATAGTTAGATGATAGCTAGATTTTTCATATGTTGGAATAGAGTTAAAAAACAGAGTTAAAACAAAGTTTCTAGTTTATGGTTTCTTTGGCAAGCTTTGGTGGATGGATAATGTTAGTTCTAGTTTCTAATTTTCAATTTTCTTATCTAATTGCTATTTAAATTTACTTATCTAGTTGTTATGTAGTTTGCTTATTTAATTTCTTGTCATATGATGTTTTAAGAGTATTTCCTCATTTGCAATTTAATTCGTTAAAATAGAATTAGTTTAGTTTATTTCATGCAATTTCCTTTTCTAGATTTAGGTTGCAATTTTCATTCAAAGTTGATTATCAAGTTTAGTTTTGAATCTAAGCAGTGTGAATTTGCTTATATTAGTATAGAATGCATTTGAATTTCATAGAATAATGTTTTTTATACTGTTGATGATTAATGCATGATTGAATAATCACATGGATATGAAGAATAGTTGATGTTGCTTCTATCATGGCTAAGTTCTCATTGGATTGCCTAATTCATACTTTTCACTTTGTTATCAAAGTCAATATTGAGTTTATCCCTCTTGAGTTATCATTAATTGTTAAGTGCCATCGTGATATCATAAGATACTGGAGACATAACCATCAACACTAATTCGAGTTTTCTTGCTTTCATAGATTAGAAGATAGTTTTCTTGCTTTCATAGATTAGAAGATAGTTTCCTTGCTTTTGTAAGTTAGATAGTCTTCTTGTTTTGGTAGATTGAAGAATAGTTTTATTATCATAGATCAGTTGTTATTTACTTTTATTTTCATGATGCTTTCAATTTAGTAGATTAAGATTTCCTTTCGTAAATTAGAAGTAATTAGGAAGTTTAATTTAATAATAGAGTTCACTTGCTTATTAGTTTGATTAGTTTCTTATCAAGTAATCTTGATTAGTTTACTTGCTGTAGAAGTTATCATAGGTTAGCTAGTTGTTTGCTTGCTTGTTTACTTGCTTTAATAGGGTAGTTGCTTGCTTGTCTATTTTTCTTTGATAGGGTAGTTTCTTGTCTATTTACTTTCTTTCATAGGATAGTTTCTTATTGAATTTGAGTAGGTTAATTAAAGTAGTTTGTTGTTGTTATTTCTTTTTAGGTAGATAGTTTGCTTTTGCTTATTGTCATGATTAAGTTAATTTTCTTTAAGTAGGGTTTTCATTTTCCTTCTTAGAACTATCCATCGATCCTTTGTTCAAAGGTTACTTAGAGTAAATAGTTTAAGTTTTTTAGTAGGGTTTGATCATTAATAGTCTTTGCTTAAATACATTAGCCCTTCAATAGCCCATTTCCTTAGTTAGACTATACTACCTTTAGCCTTTCTGCCTTGACACATATAGTGCTACAACTCTAATTTTACTTACCCCAGGTTGACAATTTAATTGAGGGCTTTTAAGTGTTTTTTTAGTGCATATAGAACACCCATCAAGCATGTTCTTCATAACTTTTCCTCAACCTCACGATACTGGACTGGGCAATAAGCACAACCTCGCATGACGATTACTGAACAACCAGTGGGGTCCTCGTGGGACACCCTATGCTTGAACCATGGGGGTTACCTTAGATAAGGTTTCCCAAAAATCCTTCTCACATCTACAACTTCAAGAACTCCATCCTTCGCACAATTCCACTAATTCACTTGCACTAAGATATCAAACTTACTTGATTATCCGATGCGATTCTCTTGAGGTGTATTTCTATCCTTCCAAGTCCACCCTTTACTTGTATTTAGATATGACCTGTAAATTCTTGTTGCAACCATTTTTATCCTTTACTTGATTTTAAGGCCGACTTATAACTTCTTTTTCTTAGATCTGTGGATTCATCTTTAAGAGGTCATATCTCCTTAACCACGAGGAACCATGTGGCGTGCCACCTACCATTGGAAATGACTTGATAAGGACTATCAATATAATGATGTTTTGCATTCATTTGCAATGTATTTCATACTCTTTTTCTTCAATTATCTTCGAGCTTCACGACCACACCCCTAGGGATTCCTAACCATATTTTCAGAGTTTCTTGACCATACATTGTAACTTATTTTCTTAATGGCTAAGGCTTCTTGTATGCTTCTTCAAAGCGTCTTCCCGTGAGGGCCATGCTTAGAGCTATGCCATAAGGGGACCACTTTGGATATTCCTTCAAATAAAACCATCACTTCTAGGGGATTTTGAACCTATTTTTGGGATTCTTCTAGGGTTAACATCAATGAAAACCAATTTTCCAACAATATCCCCCTTTGGAATTGATGGAAACACTCATACTCCCCCTAGAAAATTGGTTTTCATTGATTTCATGTCAGACAGTTGGATTAGGTTGATGGACAGTTGGTATGGATTGTCAGTTGGCTTAGGTTGATGGAAAGTTGGTATGGATTTTTGGTTGTCATTGATTTCAACCATTGGAGAGTGATATTGTAGATTGATTTCGACCCTTAGTGATTAATGTCATCCCTTGGAAAGTCTGGTAGTGAATTCCGGTAGCACAAAGGTTTGGGTAATGGGCCCAAGTTTGTTTGATGTATAATGGTATGATTTTTAATATATTTGATGGTAAGACTATTCTATATTGGTAGTACATGTCATGTCATTTCCAGTGGTATGTGGAACGTCACATAACTCCTCATGGTTAGAGAGTTATGGACATGTAAAGTTGGAGAAGCCAGGTTTGGGTAATGGACCCAAGTTTGTTTGACGGATAATGGTATGCATTTTGATATATTTGTAGGTAATAATATTCTACATGGATATTAAATGTCATTCCATATCCAATGGTATGTGGAATGTCACATAAATCCTCATGGTTAGAGAATTATGGCCATGTGAAGTTGGAGAACCCTCATGAGTCATCTAGAAACCCCAAAAGGTCAAAGTGGTTTAAGAGATTTTAGAAGGTAAATAATAAAGTGAAGTGATGAGTGTACTATAAGTCAAAGTAAATACAAAATAATGTTTTTAAATAATAAGTTAATGGAGAAATTACTAAGTTACAAGTGGGTTAACCCTAAAATAAAGAAAGTGGGTTAAGATGGTTAAAAGGTAACCCCTTGAGGAAGCTACATGAAAGTATAAATAAGAGGAAAGTCTCTCTCATTTTAATCACACTTGAGCATATTGAATATATACAGGTGACTCGGGTAACCAAAGGATATCTAAACCGGATTTCAGAGGGAAGGTGAAGTAAAGAAGGCCGAAATTCAAGGGAGGATAAATTCTTTTGATGATGCTTTCTAAGGTATGTTATTTACAGGTCAGCTCACCATTTTTGCAAAAACGTTTTTTATAAAATGATTCAGACCGTGAAATTGAGAGGAAATTGAGGAAACATATCCAAGTAGTTGTGGTACAAATTTCAGATTGTGGGTCATTGTATTTTTGGATTTACACTCCGTGGAAAATAGGGTAAAAACGTCTGCACCCCTAGGGTGTTGTAACCTAGGTCATAAAAATGTCATAAATTCTGAATAACATATCCAAATTCAGTAAGACCAAATGTGTTGGTTAGAGTACAATTGGTGGTATTTTTTGTACAATTTTCGGAGTCATCCAACAAACATTCTGTGTGGGGCACGGTCTACAAGTTCGCTCTCTAGAATAAGCCAGAATTCAACAAGGTATGTCATTTTTGCTATAACTCCTTTTCTGAGAGCTTCCAAGTAGTGACACCTGGAGGAATTGCATAAAATGAATTGAAGAACATTTTGTACTACTTTAATATATTTATTCATTACAGGTACATAGTTATGATTATTTCAAGTTAGGGTTGTTGACTAATCCAAAACTAGTCATGTGAGACTAAAGTAAAGTTTGATGAAAATGCTAGTCTGTTGTTGTTCAAGTTAAGGAAGGTTTGCAGGTATGTGATCATACAAACTAGGTCTATTACAGAGTTACAAATCATATTTGGATGATGAAATTGATGAGGGATTTTGGTTGAGGTACATGTTGGGTACATAGTTGAGACAAGTAATTGATGAGTTGGCACATACATGAGGTGTATAGTTTATGATGTTGGTACATGTTGATGAGTCATAGTTGATGAGTAGTTGATACATAATTGGTACATACTTGGTACATGGTTGGAGGAACTTTTTAGTAGTATTGTTGACACATGGTTTATGGATGATGTAGCATACTTGTATTGGTATATTATTAGAAGCACATATTGATCTTGGTGATGATTATGAGTTGTTGCACTATGCTTGGTTGATGCACATATTTGAGAGTTGTCTTGGTGATAGATCTTGGTGAGTAGATATGATTTGGTTGATAAGAATGATGAGACAGGTTGTTGTGATATGTTGTGTTATAACCTAGGTCTGCACCCCTTCCCCTCCTCTCTGATTTCCCTATGCCTTAATCAATGTTTTCCTCTTTTGGTTTCTTTATTAGCTTATCCTCCATTTTTTTTTATTCATTCAGCGTCATGACCCTGTCTGTCGTTGCCTACTTTGCACCATTTTGTTTTCTTTCTTGAAAAGGATCACATGTTCTGGTTTGGATTTCAAATTCATGTCATCATTTTTCCACTATTAGAAAGGTGCAGGTCCACCAAGTTTTTTTTTGTATGCACAGGAAACGCCCATGGAAAAAATGCAGCAATTCAGAGCGGTCATTTTCGAGCCTATATTGTCAAATTGGATAGGGTAATTTTCAATGGTAAAGATCCAACATGCCGATCAGATCAATGGCTCTCGTCCATTCGGGGATTCAGAATCACGTGGGGTTTAACAAAAGGCATTAGGAAAGTCACTCCATGACTTCGACGTTCAGGTGTGCGAACTTGTCATTGTTTCGATCGTCGAAGTGCCGAAGTGGGCCCCCACCACCACGTCACTTCGCAAGTTCGTTCTTCAGAGGATTTCAATCCAAAGAAAGCATAGTTCCCCGAACCTAGAGCCCCAAAGTCCCAAAATATTTAGATGATAAAAACAACTTAATCCAGGTTTAATTAGTGATAATCACACACTAATCACTTTGCAAGTTTGGCACTCCGGGAGTTATAAACACTTTGCACTCAGAAGCTCCTGAACCTCGAAGAGACAGAGACATGTGGCGCTCATCTGTTGAGACACGTGACACTCATTCCAGGTCATTTGGTTGCATCATTCAACCATTTCAACATGACACATGTCACCCTTCTTTCCATGACACGTCAACGATATGACATCTGGCCGCCACGTTAGATTCGAGAGATCATACTCTGGGATATTTCCAAGCACAAAATTCATAAACTCCCGAATCCTGAACACCCGAAGTCCCAAAGTGAATGTGGATCGTCCATCAATGAGGACATGTGGAGGAAGATATTTCACTTAGGAGACTTATCACTCTAGAGGATTGTAAGAACTATGCATTGAAAAGGCTCGAAGCCCGAACTCCCGAAGTAATTGCAGACCGTTGATCTCAAATCAAAAAGAACTATTGATTCTTGCAACAGGTAAGAAAGGAATATCACCTGGATCACAGATTGCGACACGATCGATGACCACACTTCATTGTGGGGACGTAAACTGCTCTAACGTTAATTTTTTAGAGAGGTCCCGTAATTGAAACCATGGTATTGTTGGAAGGGTACGTCGCCACTTGTGGGGGATTGCGGGGGTTGGAGCGGTGTGGCCCCAAACCACCCTCGAATATGACATCAAGTCAGTGTGTGACCTCCACTCACCTCCACGTAATACAAATCTTCTCATGTCATTCCCTATTGCTCAATTCCCTACACGTCCTCCTGCTCGCAACCAGTCACTTCTTCCCCAATGATCGATTGGTCAACAAAAGTGAAGTTGTACAGGCACAGATGGCAGTTGACAGGTCAAAATGGAATTCACTTAGCCGCTGAAATATCTGTTACATATAGAGAGCATGGATATCATCCCAAGTCAAGGATCGTTGGTTCCAGAACACTTCAGAAGACTACCTCTTCCTTGAGCATATAATGAAAAGATATGAACAAACAACCAATTATCCTCCAGAGGCCTCAAATAGATCGCAAACATACTATTAATCAACACAGAACCCTGTTTTGTCACTCCTAACTTTTCTACCAATTACAGTTCATCCAGCGCATGCATCAGTTTAGTCTCAGAGATAGTAGCAGTTTCAGTTGTTCAGTTCCAGAATTATTTAGGTTGAATTAATAAGTGGTCTTCTGTGTGTGATAAGAACAACTCTTTTTTATTAAGTCCAGTGTGAAGCGCACATTGATGTACTCCGTTCAATGTTTTAGTTAAGTTAATGATTTTTTCTACAATTAGTTATCCAGAGTTAGGTCTCAATCCCAGATGGACAAGAACCTTTTCAACTCTGTTAAATATGCAGTCTTTGTATGTTTTAGGGGTTGGGAGTTTTCGGAAGGAAAGTAGAAGCAACAAAAGAATTGGACCTGCTCAGTTCATTGTAAAGTTTTCTACCTAGTGAATATATGTTGATGACAATTGTGTTTTCTTACTCAAATCTTTATGTGTTGATTCTTATCTTGAATGCATATTTTGTGATGCGTGCAATGTAAATTTCCTTATACTTTCAGATATTGTTTTAGTTTATATTTTGCTGGTTATGCAACCTTTTATACAACTATTGTTCAGCTTCAGATCCACTATTTTGAAACCTGTTGAATGATTTTCATCTAGATATTTGTATAGGTCTTGAGATATTATCTTAAGTCTTAGTTTTCGTGCAGCAAGTGGTTCATTGCATTGCTTGTTTTTGTTGTCTGTGTGTGTCTTTCCATACCCTCAATTGTCATTTAATACCCATACCATTAGCAAAGGAGAACCTAATTTTACACTGTGTGTCCTGCCCGTCCAGAGCACCATCTTTGAAAACCTATCCTTAAGCTTACCAAAAAAACCAATGTATTAAGGAATAATCATTCCAAACTGATAGGTGGCCTAGCTTTTCCCTTTAGCAGTCAGGTGCGGACCTTAGGACCAACATCTTATGGCATCGTTGTTGGGGAACATAGTAATGAATTATCTTTCCTTGGGAGACCGACAACAATCAGATCTTATCTTTGATGGTGAACAAAGACCAGACACATTCAGACTGCATATCATTCACTTGGCAACTCCATTGTTAAATAATCATGTGGCGACTCCACAGTTTTAAGAATTCATATTTTCAGATGGAAGACATCTTGGCTCAGAGGTTTTCTCCTTTAAATTTATCTGTTGTTCCTAGTTTTCCAAATGTTGTTCCTACTATATATGAGTGGGGTGATTTTTTCCCAGATTTAGAGAACATAAAGATGACAAATCTTCTGAGCATTTGGTTGAGTTTCATGAACTCATGCATCAGTGGGGAATACATCATGAGGATGTATTAATGAATATTTTCATGTACTCATTAGAGTGACATGCTCGTGAGTGGTATCGATCCTTTCCCCCTGCTAGCATCTCCTCACTGGAATAATTCCATGCTGCATTCACTAAGCGTTGTAAAAGGTTTTTTCCAGTTGATTTACTTTTTGAAAACTGTTGTGAAGAATTTGGATCTTATATTCAACAATCACTTATTATTTCTTCTAGGAAGTGGAGGAAGATTCAATTATATATGAGTCTTCTTCTGATCCTTTTATTCAAAAAGATGATGTTGGGAATTACATTAATGATGAAATTGATGATAACAAGGCTTTGGATACATCTTGCATTATTCTAGGTGACTCAATTAGTCTTTGTTATCATACATATGTTGTTCTATGTTCTCATAAATATTTGATTAACTATGAGGAAAGTGATGTTGAAGGTCACGAGCAAATTTTTCCCCTTGCTTCTGAAATTGTTGAGCAACAAGAAATCTATAAGTCTAAAGATGACATGTTGGATCTAGAATGAGGAAAAACCAGCAATGCAGAAGACATACCCATTCATTTCAAACAACAAGATGAGTAGTATCAGGAGTATCTTGTTACCCTTTATGGTTGTGAATCACATGACTTTCATGATCCGTTTCAACGAGGACAAGAGAAACTCAGTCTTGTTAATAATGCAGATATCATACCACATCAAATTTGTCCTCTCAACTAGTTGGAGGATTTACATGAGTTTCAATATCCAATAGCGAGATGGATGGATTCTTATTTTTCCAAAATCCCAAAGGTTGAAAGTTTTATCATGATCATCATTGGCAACTATAAGTACCAGATGCCTGCCAAATTTTTTGTCGCATTTGATATATCCTCTTTGGATTATCTAAATAGTGACATATGATGATCCAGGTGGATATCGGTGGCCACCCACCTTTTCCAAATGGCTCAAAACAGTTTTCTGGCAATTTTGGCAATTTACTATTTTTAGCAGGTTTTAACTTCTGGGGCCATTTTGAGGGCCCAAATGAAGGTTTTTCGAGATCTAGGTTCTAAATTATAGTCAAAGGAATGATTGAGCCCCCAAAATGAATCTCCTCTATGATACCTTTCCAATGATCTATCACACGCCTAAAACGAAGATCGTATGCAAAAGTTACGACCCCGGGAAGTTGATGTACTCACTTACCCAAACGAGGCCCACATGACTTTTGGTGGTTCATCTCCTAGGGTTAGGTTTTTGAATGTATAGGATTTTTGGCACTCCTTATTATTGTAAAAATGCCTTCAGAGCCTCATTTTAATCATATAATTGCGAATGCGAGCAACCGTCACATCTCTTCTCAGAGATAAGCTGCCACCATTCTAGCGAGTCTTTCACTCTGTATTTTTACAGTCTCTGTACATTTCTTTCATTAATAGAAATAATGTATTACTGTATATTCATGTTTATGGTTGCATATATGATACATTTATGTTATATTATTGAATATTTGCGATATCTCTATGCATTTATTTATTATATCTCCTTTCTCATTTTGTGCCGAAAATAATCCGGATCGGTGGTATCAGAGCAGACTGCTCTTGATTGTTTTTTTCAATACATGTCCCGAACGAGGTCTGAGTATAATAAGTTGGGTCTTGAGCATGTATCTCTTGAAGAAAATCTCTCTCGCACACCCAAGAAACCCTCAATGGCGGAAGAAAATAAAAACAACGGAGCAGACGATTCTATCAATTTGTTGCTTGAGCAAGCTCTCACGCGACAGAGGGATGAAATGATGGAGAATTTTGCCCACATCCTTCAACACCTGCCGATAGAAATAGGCACATATTCATCAAGCGACCACTTTGGAGGCACCTCTCCCTTCAAGGTACAAGTTAATTTTGATATTCCTGTATTTGAAGGACAGATAGATGCATAATCCCTAGAAAAATGGTTAACTCTGCTAGAAGGTTATTTCTCTATTCAAAATTTTTCAGACAAAGAAAAGATCACCTTCACACTCCTTAAATCTCTCTCTCATGTCAAACATTGGTGGGAAACTTACTGGGAGCAAAGTTCCACAAAGGAGTATGGAATATATGGGGCCGAGCCCACTTGGGACTTTTTTGTCGATGCGGTAAAAGAACAGTATTACCCTGTTGGCAACAATGAGGACCAGTACATGAGATGGAGAACACTGTGGAAAGAGAGGGGCCAAGCAGTTCCGGAGTTCAACAATACCTTCCATACCTTGCACACCAAGCTGGGTATCAAAGACTCTGAGCGACATTTGGTTCTGAAATACCATGGGGCTCTACACCGATACATCTAGACTGAAATGGATTTTCTGGACATCTCATCACTCGATGCTTCTTATCGATATGCCCTTAAAATTGAGTATAAATTCAAGCACCAGAACAAACGGGAATTTGGGTCTGCAAATCCGCAACAACCAAAGTATGACAAAGACGACCCTAACAAACAGTCTCCCGAAAACCAGTACAAGACATAGGGAAAGAAGGGTCACGGGAAGACAAAGATGGACACCGGAAAATGGTGTGATTTCCACAAACTCCCCTAGCACAACACCGATGAATGTTGCTCAAAAGAGTCATTGGTGGTTGAGATCAAAGACAAGGAGCCTAACCCTGATTTAGAATCTGATTCTGAAAATACTGGTAAAGGACAGATCATTGACGCAGACCCCACTGCTATTGTCGCAACTGCAACAATTCAACTAGAAGAACCAACAGATCCTGAAGAGGGGGAGCACCTTTTTCATTCACATATGTGGGTGAAGGGGACCCCACTTCATTTTATTGTTGATAGCAGAAGCCATAAAAACCTCATCTCAGCAGAGGTCATCAAACAATTGGGATTGTCGACAACACCAGACCCACAACCATACAACATCGGGTGGCTTCGGCAAGGACAAGATCTCTGTGTTAGCCAACAGTGTTGATTGTCATACGACATCCAACCCTTCAAGGATGAGTTATTATGTGATGTTGCCCCACTGGATGTCTGTGATGTTTTCTTGGGCCAACCATATATGTCAAGACGCCATGTTGTTTATGAGTCTGGACCCCGTAGTGTCATTGTTACTTTGGGGGGTCATATCTATAGAATACCAGAGGTAGTTCTGACTACTGTTCCACCTAAAAAGTGTCGCAAGGTAGTATCTCATACTGCAAAATTCAGCTTCTTCACAATCTGTTCAAAAGGAGAACAAAACGACACTGCAACCACTATAGCCTTGCCCCAAGCACCTTATATCCAACAGAAGCAGGTCGACAAGGCTGCAGTAGAGTGCAAAGATTCCTTCTGCACATCGTCCTCTCATGTATCTCGACTTGTTGAACAACCTCAAACTCAACAGGTTCATGGAAAATTTCATCAAACTGAGCAGCGCGACGTCTCCAGCAAGACAAGCAACTCACCAAGATGCAGAATCAACAAACGCTTTTCGCTCTCCCCTGGGAACTCAACACACTGGATACCATTGCTTCCTAAGGAGGGAGGATTGATCCAGGTGGATATCGGTGGCCACCCACCTTTACCAAATGGCTCAAAACAGTTTTCTGGCAATTTTGGCAATTTACTATTTTTAACAGGTTTTAACTTCTGGGGCCATTTTGAGGGCCCAAATGAAGGTTTTTCGAGATCGAGGTTCTTAATAATAATAATAATAATAAGTTATTATTGAGCCCCCAAAATGAATCTCCTTGATGATACCTTTCCAACGAGCTATCACACGCCTAAAACAAAGATCGTATGCAAAAGTTACGACCCCGGGAAGTTGATGTACTCACTTAACCAAACGGGGCCCACATGACTTTTGGCGCTTCACCTCCTAGGGTTAGGTTTTTGGATGTATAGGGTTTTTGGAATTCCTTCTTATTGTAAAAAGGCCTTCAGAGCCTCATTGTAATCATCTTCTTGCGAATGCGAGTAGCCATCACATCTCTTCTCAGAGATAAGATGCCACCATTCTAGTGAGTCTTTCACTCTGTATTTTTACAGTCTCTATACATTTATTTCATTAATAGAAATCGTGTATTACTATATATTCATGTTTATGGTTTCATATCTGATACATTTCTGTTATATTATTGAATATCTGCAATATCTTTGTGCATTTCTTTATTATATCTCCGCTCTCATTTCGTGCCGAAAATAATCTGGATCAGTGGTATCAGAGCAGACTGCTCTTGATTGTTTTTTTCAGTGCATGTCCCCAACGATGTCCGAGTATATAAAGTTAGGTCTCGAGCTTGTCTCTCTTGAATACAATCGCTCTCACGCACCCAAGAAACCCTCAATGGCAGAAGAAAAGAAAAACGACAGAGTAGACAATCCTATCAATCTGTTGCTTGAGCAAGGTCTCACGCGACAGAGGGACGAAATGATGGAGAATTTTTCCCACATCCTTCAATGCCTTCCAATAGAAATAGGGGCATATTCATCAAGTGACCACTTTGGAGGCACCTCTCCCTTCAATGTACAATTTATTTTGATATTCTTGTATTTGAAGGACAGATAGATGCAGAAGCCCTAGAAAAATGGTTAACTCTGCTAGAAGGTTATTTCTCTATTCACAATTTTTCGGACAAAGAAAAGATCACCTTCGCACTCCTTATAGCTCTCCATCCTATCAAACATTGGTGGGAAACTTACTGGGAGAAAAGTTACATAGAGGAGTCTGGAATATATGGGGCCGAGCCCACTTGGGACGTTTTTGTGGATGCGGTAAAAGAACAGTATTACCCTGATGGAAACTATGAGGACCAGTACATGAGATGGACCACACTGCGACAAGAGAGGGGCCAAGTAGTTCTGGAGTTCACCAATACCTTCCATACCTTGCGCACCAAGGTGGGTATCACAGACTCCGAGTGACATTTGGTTCTGAAATATCGTGGGGCTCTACACAGATACATCCTGACTGAAATGGATTTTCTTGACATTTCATCACTCGATGCTGCTTTTTGATATGCTGTTAAAATTGAGAAGAAATTTAAGCACCAGAACAAACGAGAATTTAGGTCTGAAAATCCGCAACAACCAAAGTATGAAAAAGACAACCCTAACAAACAGTCTTCTGAAAACCAGTACAAGACACAGGAAAAGAAGGGTCACGGGAAGACAAAGAAGGACACCGGAAAATGGTGTAATTTCCACAAAATCCCCTGGCACAACACTGATGAATGTCGCTCAAAATAGTCATTGGTGGCCGAGATCAAAGACAAGGAGCCTAACCCTAATTCATAATCTGATTCTGAAAATACTGGTAAAGGAAAGATCATTGACGCAGACCCCACTGCTATTGTCGCGACTGCATCAGTTCAACCAGAAGAACCAACAGATCCTGAAGAGGGGGAGCGCTTTTTTCATTCATAGATGTGGGTGAAGGGGACCCCACTGCATTTTATTGTTGATAGAGGAAGCCAGAAAAACCTCATCTAAGCAGCGGTCGTCGAACAGTTGGGATTGTCGACAACACCACACCCACAACCATACAACATTGGGTGGCTTCGGCAAGGACGCGATCTCCGTGTTAGCCAACGGCGCTGATTGTCATACGGCATCCAACCCTTCAAGGATGAGGTATTATGTGATGTCGCCCCACTGGATGTCTGTGATGTTCTCTTGGGCCAGCCATATATGTGGAGACACCATGTTGTTTATGAGTCTCAACCCCGTAGTGTCATTGTTACTTTGGGGGGTCATCTCTACAGAATACCAGAGGTAGTTCCGACTACTGTTCCACCTAAAAAGTGCCGCAAGGTAGTATCTCATACTGCAAAATTTAGCTTCTTCACTATCTGTTCAAAAGGAGAACAAAACGACACTGCAACCACTACAGCCTTGCCCCAAGCACCCTATATCCAACAGAAGCAGGTTGACAAGGCTGCAACAAAGTGCAAATATTCCTTCTACACATTGTCCTGTCATGTATCTCAACTTGTTGAATAGCCTCAACCTCAACAGGTTCGTGACAGATTTCCACAAACTGAGCGGCGCGATGTCTCCAGTAAGACAAACAGCTCACCAAGATGCAGATTCAACAAACGTTTTTCCCTCTCCCCCGGTAACTCAACGCAATGGAGACCATTTATTCCTAAGGAGGGAGGATTGATCCAGGTTGATATCAGTGGCCACCCACGTTTTCCAAATGGCTCAAAACAGTTTTCTGACATTTTTGACAATTTACTATTTTTAGTAGGTTTTAACTTCTGGGGCCATTTTGAAGGCCCAAATGAATTTTTTTTGAGATATAGGTTATCAATGATAGCTGAAGGAAATATTGATCCCCCAAAATGAATCTCCTCGATGATACCTTTCCAACAAGCTATCACACGCCTAAAATGGAGATCGTATGCAAAAGTTACGACCTCGGGAAGTTGATGTACTCACTTACCCAAACGGGGCCCACATGACTTTTGGTGCTTCATCTCCTAGGGTTAGGTTTTTGGATGTCTAGGGTTTTTGGCATTCCTTCTTATTGTAAAAAGGCCTTCAGAGCCTCATTGTAATCATCTTCTTGTGAATGTGAGTAGCCGTCACATCTCTTCTCAGAGATAAGCTGCCACCATTCTAGTGAGTCTTTCACTCTATATTTTTACAGTCCTTGTACATTTCTTTCATTAATAGAAATCGTGTATTACTCTATATCCATCTTTATGATTGCATCTCTAATACATTTTTGTTATATTATTGAATATCTGTGATATCTCTGTGCATTTCTTTATTATATCTCTGCTCTCATTTTGTGCCGTAAATAATCTGGATCAGCGAGGTCCGAGTATAGCAAGTTGGGTCTCGAGCTTGTCTCTCCTGAAGACAATCTCTCTCACACACCCAAGAAACCCTCAATGGCAGAAGAAAAGAAAAACGACGAAGCAGACGATCCTATCAATCTGTTGCTTGAGCAAGGTCTCACGCGATAGAGGGACGAAATAATGGAGAATTTTTCCCACATCCTTCAATGCCTATCGATAGAAATAGACGCATCTTCATCAAGCAACCACTTTGGAGGCACCTCACCCTTCAAGGTACAAGTTAATTTTTATATTCCTATATTTGAAGGACAGATAGATGCAGAAGCCCTAGAAAAATGGTTAACTCTGCTAGAAGGTTATTTCTTTATTCACAATTTTTCGGACAAAGAAAAGAACACCTTGACACTCCTTAAATCTCTCCCTCATGTCAAAAATTGGTGGGAAACTTAATAGGAGAAAAGTTCCATAGAGGAGTCTGGAATATATGGGGCCGAGAACACTTGGGACTTTTTTGTGGATGAGGTAAAAGAATAGTATTTCCCTGTTGGGAACTATGAGGACTAGTACATGAGATGGACCACACTGCGGCAAGAGAGGGGCCAAGCAGTTACAGAGTTCATCAATACCTTCCATACCTTGCACACCAAGATGGGTATCAAAGACTCTGAGTGACATTTGGTTCTGAAATATCATGGGGCTCTACACAGATACATCCAGACTAAAATGGATTTCCTGGACATCTCATCTCTCGATGTTGCTTATTGATATGCTGTTAAAATTGAGTAGAAATTTAAGCACTAGAACAAACGGGAATTCGGGTCTGCAAATCTGCAACAACCAAAGTATGACAAAGACGGCCCTAAAAAACAGTCTCCCAAAAACCAGTACAAGACACAGGAAAAGAAGGGTCACGGGAAGACAAAGAAGGAAACCGAAAAATGGTGTGATTTCCCCAAAAGCCCCTGGAACAACACCGATGAATGTCGCTCAAAACAGTCATTGGTGGCCAAGATCAAAGAAAAGGAGCCTAATGCTGATTCAAAATCTGATTCTGAAAATACTGGTAAAGGACATATCATTGACGCAGACTCCACTACTATTGTTGCGACTGTAGCAATTCAACTAGAAGACAAAACAGATCCTGAAGAGGGGGAGCGCCTTTTTCATTCACAGATGTGGGTGAAGGGGACCCCGCTGCATTTTATTGTTGATAGCGGAAGCCAAAAAAACCTCATCTCAGCAGAGGTCATCAAACAGTTGGGATTGTCAACAACACCGCACCCGCAGCGATACAACGTCGAGTGGCTTTGGAAAGGACGAGATCTTCGTGTCATCCAATAGTGTCGATTGTCATACAGCATCCAACCCTTCAAGGATGAGGTATTATGTGATGTTGCTCCACTGGATGTCTGTGATGTTCTCTTGGGCCAACCATATATGTGGAGATGCTATGTTGTTTATGAGTCTCGACCCCATAGTGTCATTGTTCCTTTGGGGGGTCATCTCTATAGAATACCAGAGGTAGTTCCGACTACTATTCCACCTAAAAAGTGCCGCAAGGTAGTATCTCATACTGCAAAATTCATCTTCTTCACAATCTGTTCAAAAGGGGAACAAAAGGACACTACAACCACTACAACCTTGCCCCAAGCACCTATTATCCAACATAAGCAGGTCGACAAGGCTGCAGCAAAGTGAAAAGATTCCTTTTGCACATCGTCCTCTCATGTATCTTGACTTGTTGAACAGCCTCAATCTCAAAAGGTTCGTGACAGATTTCCACAAACTGAGCAGTGCGACGTCTCCAGCAAGACAAGCAGCTCACCAAGATGCAGATTCAACAAACGCTTTTCCCTCTCCCCCGGGAAATCAACGCAATGGAGACCATTGCTTCCTAAGGAGGGATTAATCTAGGTGGATATCGGTGGCCACCCACCTTTTCAAATGGCTCAAAATAGTTTTCTGACAATTTTGGCAATTTACTATTTTTAACAGGTTTTAACTTCTAGGGCCATTTTGAGGGCGCAAATGAAGGTTTTTCGATATTGAGGTTCTCAATTATATATGAAAGCATTATTGATCCCCCAAAATGAATCTCCTCGATTATACCTTTCCAACGAGCTATCACACGCCTAAAATGGAGATCATATGCAAAAGTTATGACCCCGGGAAGTTGATGTATGCACTTACCCAAACGGGGCCCACATGACTTTTGGCGATTCATCTCCCAGGGTTAGGTTTTTGGATGTCTAGAGTTTTTGGCATTCTTTCTTATTGTAAAAAAGTCTTCAAAGCCTCATTGTAATCATCTTCTTGCAAATGCGAGTAGCCGTCACATCTCTTCTCAAAGATAAGCTGCCACCATTCTAGTGAGTCTTTCACTCTGTATTTTTACAGTCTCTGTACATTTCTTTCATTAATAGAAATTGTGTATTACTGTATATCCATTTTTATGGTTGCATATTTGATACATTTATGTTATATTATTGAATATCTGTGATGTCTCTATGCATTTCTTTATTATATCTCCGCTCTCATTTCGTGCCAAAAATAATCCGGATCAGTGGTATCAGAGCAGACTACTCTTGATTTTTTTTTCAGTGCATGTCCCCAACGAGGTCCGAGTATAGCAAGTTGGGTCTCAATCTTGTCTCTCTTGAAGACAATTTCTCTTGCACACCCAAGAAACCCTCAATGGTGGAAGAAAATAAAAACGACGGAGCAGATGATCCTATCAATCTGTTGCTTGAGCCAGCTCTCACGGGACAGAGGAACGAAATAATGGAGAATTTTTCCCACATCCTTCAACGCCTACTGATAGCAATAGGAGAATATTCATCAAGAGGCCACTTTGGAGGCACCTCACCCTTCAAGGTACAAGTTAATTTTGATATTCTTGTATTTGAAGGACAGATAGATGCAGAAGCCCTAAAAAAATGGTTAACTCTGCTAGAAGGTTATTTCTCTATTCACAATTTTTCGGAGAAAGAAAAGATCACCTTCGCACTCCTTAAAGCTCTCCCTCATGTCAAAAATTGGTGGGAAACTTATTGGGAGAAAAGTTCCATAGAGGAGTCTGGAATATATGGGGTTGAGCCCACTTGGGACTTTTTTGTGGATGCGGTAAAAGAACATTATTACCTTGTTGGCAACGATGAGGACCAGTACATGAGATGGACCACACTGCGGCAAGAGAGGGGTCAAGAAGTTCCAGAGTTCATCAATACCTTCCATACCTTGCGCACCAAGATGGGTATCAAATACTCTGAGTGAAATTTGGTTTTGAAATACCATGGGGCTCTACAAAGATACATCCAGACTGAAATGGATTTCCTGGACATCTCATCACTCAATGCTGCTTATCGATATGCTGTTAAAATTGAGCAGAAATTTAAGCACCAGAACAAACGGGAATTCGGGTCTGCAAATCCGCAACAACAAAAGTATGACATTGAAAAATGGTCTAATTTCCACAAAATCCCCTAGCACAACACCGATGAATGTCACTCAAAATGGTCATTGGTGGCTGAGATCAAAGACAAGGAGCCTAACCCTGATTCAGAATCTGATTATGAAAATACTCATAAAGGACAGATCATTGACGCAGACCCCACTACTATTGTCGCGACTGTAGCAATTCAACCAGAAGAAACAACAGATCCTGAAGAGGGGGGGATCCTTTTTCATTCACAGATGTGGGTGAAGGGGACCCCACTGCATTTTATTGTTGATAGTGGAAGCCATAAAAACCTCATCTCAACAGAGGTTGTCAAACAGTTGGGATTGTCGACAACACCACACCCACAGCCATAAAACATTGGGTGGCTTCGGCAAGGACGAGATCTCTATGTCAGCCAACAGTGTTGATTGTCATACGGCATCCAACCCTTCAAGGATGAGGTATTATGTAATGTTTCCCCACTGGATGTATGTGATGTTCTCTTGGGCCAACCATATATGTGTAGATTCCATGTTTATGAGTCTCGACCCCGTAGTGTCATTGTTACTTTGGGGGGTCATCTCTACAGAATACCATAGGTAGTTCCGACTACTGTTATACCTAAAAAGTGTTGCAAGGTAGTATCTCATACTGCAAAATTTAGCTTGTTCACCGTCTGTTCAAAAGGAGAACAAAAGGACACTGCAACCACTACATCCTTGCCCCAAGAACCTTATATCCAACAGAAGCAGGTCAACAAGGCTGCAACAAAGTGCAAATATTCCTTCTGCACATCGTTCTCTCATGTATCTCGACTTGTTGAACAGCCTCAACCTCAACAGGTTCGTGACATATTTCCACAAATTGAGCAGTGTGGCGTCTCCTGAAAGACAAGCAGCTCGCCAAGATGCAGATTCAAAAAATGCTTTTCCATCTCCCTTGGGAACTCAACGCAATGGATACCATTTCCTCCTAAGGAGGGAGGATTGTTTCAAGTGGATATCGGTGGCCACCCACCTTTTGCAAATGGCTCAAAATAGTTTTCTGGCAGTTTTGGCAATTTACTATTTTTAACAGATTTTAACGTTTGGGATCATTTTGAGGGCCCAAATGAAGTTTTTTCGAGATAGAGATTCTCAATGATACCTAAAAGAATTATTGAGCCCCCAAAATGAATCTCCTCGATGATACCTTTCCAACGAGCTATCACACGTCTAAAACGGAGATCGTATGCAAAAGTTACGACCCCGGGAAGTTGATGTACTCACTTACCCAAACGGGGCCCACATGACTTTTGGCGCTTCATCTCCTAGGGTTAGGTTTTTGAATTTCTAGGGTTTTGGGTGTTCCTGCTTATATTAAAAAGGCCTTTAGAGCCTCATTGTAATCATCTTCTTGCGAATGCAAGTAACCATCGCATCTCTTCTCAGAGATAAGCTGCCACCATTCTAGCGAGTCTTTCACTCTGTATTTTTACAGTCTGTGTACATTTATTTCATTAATAGAAATTGTGTATTACTGTATATCCATTTTTATGGTTGCATCTCTGATCCATTTCTGTTATATTATTGAATATCTGCGATATCTCTTTGCATTTCTTTATTATATCTCCGCTCTCATTTCGTGCCGAAAATAATCCGGATTAGTGGTATCAGAGCAGACTGCTCTTGATTATTTTTTCAGTGCATGTCCCCAACGAGGTCCGAGTATAGAAAGTTGGGTCTCGAGCTTGTCTCTCTTGAATACAATCTCTCTTTCACACCCAAGAAACCCTCAATGGGGGAAGAAAAGAAAAATGATGGAGCAGACGATCCTATCAATATGTTGCTTGAGCAAGCTCTCACGCGATAGAGGGATGAAATGATGGAGAATTTTGCCCACATCCTTCAACGCCTGCCAATAGAAATAGGCACATCTTCATCAAGCGACCACTTTGGAGCCACCTCTCCCTTCAAGGTACAAGTTGTTGGCGATGGAATTCACTCCTGGATTGTAGCAGGAGCAGAGCCCGACGCCCATCAGTTTATGTCACGTTTTTTTTATAAAGGGGTGATCAGATGGAAGTAAAATCAGAACAGTATCGTTCTAACTCAGAAAACTAGGTTGGAACAGCAGTGACACATGAGCTCTTGACCTAAATTAATCCAGTAATAATGATAGTGGTGAGTACTTGGAGGGAAGAGAGGGGAAATAAAGTTTTCTCTGGACATCCGGTCTTCCAGCAATCTTCACAAAAGAAGAAAAGTCTCGGTTGTGAGATCCTCTCAGAGCTGAATAAACTTCAAAATGAACCTAAAAAGATTGCAAAACTGATAAAATCAAACCTACATAATATAGCAATGCAAAACCCGACTGGATCATTCATACCCAGGATCTTATATTTAGAGGAAAAAGGAAAAGAAGACGTTGGCTTCCATTAAACAAGAAGTATCAAATGTTCTTCTATAACCAGAGAACCAGAGGTTGGATTAAAGCTTTACAATCGGGAGCTGTGCTCTACCATCGATAGATTACAAAATGGAAAAATTGCCTACATATACTCAAAGAAAAACAATAACAGTGAAACCGAAACACTGTATTAAACACATTGCGTCTGCATGCCTACTGGAAATCTACACATGCAGTCTCTGAACGATCGTGCACTTATGACAAACACAATCAAACTCCTGACAGTTCTGTGGATGAACCGACGTGCATTTAATTCATCGCTGGACTTTCCATTTATGGCGGAGATGATGTCTAACCACCACCAACTACCTCAATAACTGCTTCCTTGGGATTGAGAATGGCCTGACCAACTCTGCACTTTTGGGACGTGGAGGTCTTCTCGCGCTGCCACCTAGATCGGATGAATGGCCTAATGGACAAGACGTGGAGGCCAGTGCGAAGGCTAGGGCGCATAATTGGAAGTAGTGGATGGGTATAAGTGACATGGAACACGGGGCTCAAGTGGATAAGGAGTAGAGACGACCATACAGATGGAGGTGATTGGGAGAGAAAGAGAGACGCATGGCAGGAGGTGAGTGGGTGATGAGATGGAGAGGGGCCATGTGCATGGAGGGAAGAGGGTTGTGGCACTTGACGACGAGGTGAAGTGCCATGGGAAAATGACAGGGAAGCCGCAAGGCAGCGGGCATGAAGGAGGAGGAAAGGTGAATTGGAGGATGAGGGGGAGAACACCTAGCAGGAGGTGACAGGTGGAAACGAGAGAAGAGGGAAAAGGGATGGGACAGGATGGCGCTGAGTGGAAGACGTACGGTGGAAGGTGGAGGATATTGGAGACATGACAATGTGGGGTCCGTTGAGAGCCGCCAATTCCGGACCCCCCCCCCCCGCTTTAAAGGTAGAATGGCGAGGGGGGTCCAGAATCCCACCTTGACCGCAGATCTGAGCACTCCGATCCAGGCCATTGAGAGATGCGTGGTCAATTCTGGACACCCCCCACTTTAAAGGTAAAATGGTGAGGGGGGTTCGAAATCCAATCCTGACCACAGATCTGGGCGTGAAGATTCTGGCCGCCCAGATTTGCTCACCGCTTATCCAAATGTGCAATTGCTCCCCAAATTAGGATAAGTGGGTCTTTACTCCACTTCTTGCCCTCTTTTCACCAATGGGGGGGGCACCCTTTAGGAAAAATACCCTTCTTACATGTTTAGGTGCTAACATTAGGCTCCATGGGGGATAAAGTCATCCCTGTGATGATCTAAGGACTCTTTTTCAGTTCCAGTTCCTTGCTATTGGGCTATGGAGTCATTTATTAAGTCGAAAACATAAAACGATATTTACAAAAACAGAGGAGCCATCTCCAGTTCAGAAAAAAACATTTTTTCAAGAAATGCCCATTTACTGGGCCCTTAAAAACTTCTTTGCCTTCCAAATCTTGCAACCTGTAAGTGTTATTTGAGAATACTTCAAAGATTTTGAAAGGCCCAATCCAGAGGGAATCAAACTTATTGTGTTTGCCTCTATCCTGCCTGGGTGCATCCCACTTGAGCACTAGATCACCCAGCTCGAAATTTTTCTTCCTGATCTTCCTGTCAAAGGCTCGCTTGATCTTCTGCTGATGACTGTAAGCCCTGTTCATTACCTGCTCCCTGATTTGTTGCACCTCCACCATTTGATGAATCCTTCTGACCATATGGTCAGGTTCTCCTTCAAGGTCCTGAAAGAATTTCGCCACAGATAGAGTGAGTTGAGTAGGAAAAACAACCTTTGTCCCATAAAAAATTTGGAAAGGTGAGGTGTCCAGGGACCTCTTTGTTGTCACTCGATCAACCCATAGAGTAAATTTGAGCTTTGAATCCCAGGCCCTTTTATTGTCTTCCAATAATCTTTTAATGAGCTTGATCAGGATTTTATTGGAAGACTCTGCCAGTCCATTTCCTTGAGGATAATAGGGAGTGGGGTGAATTAGTGAAATCTCAAACTGTTCATAGAACTTAACCAGAGGCTCAGACCTGAAAGGGGCGGCATTATCAGTGACAATTCTGCTGGGGCAACCAAATCTGGCTATGATGTCCTCCAGGAAGTTGATAATTACTTTGTGTGAAGTACTCCTGGTGGGGGAAGCTTCTATCCACTTGGTGAAATAGTCTGTCACAGTCAGGATCCATCTGTGTTGGCCACTTGAGAGAGGATGAATTTCTCCAATGAAGTCTAATCCCCACTGCTGAAAGGGTGCTGAAACTACTATAGGCTTTAGTGGCAGAGATTTGAGCTGCTGCTTTCCTGAGAACTTTTGGCATTTAATGCAAGCTCTGATTTCTCTGCAGACATCAACGAATAAAGTGGGCCAGTAATACCATGCCCTGAGGATTTTGTGAGCTGTGGTCTTCCAGAAATGATGCCCCCCACAAAGGCCACTATGGAAATCAAACATAACTTTCTGGGCTTCTTGTGGATTCAGGCACCTTAAAAATACCCCTAGAGGGTCTTTCCAGTATAAAGCTCGGTCAATGAGGCAATATCTTACCACCTTGAGCTTTAAATATCTTGCCTTACTCTTTCCCATTCCATCAGGAGGCTTCAACTCTTGCAGAAAATACAAAATATCTATGTACCAGGTGCATTCTGGTAGTGATAAGTCACCTGGAGAACTCTTGTTGGACGACTCATCTTGCTAATTTTCTGAACAAGCATTGATGAAGCTAATCCCCAAGGCTTTTCAATTGGATTCAACCAACAGCTTGGCTAAACCCTGCCCCTTTATCAACTTGGTGGGCTTAATCTCCAGATCAAACTCCAGGATCTTGGTAATCCATTTACCTCTTCTCCCATCTATGTCAGGCTATATAAGGATGTCCTTCACAGAGGCTGAAGGAATGTATGCAGTAACTTTTGAGTGCAAGACATAGACTCTGAAAGCTTTGAGAGCTTTCACCAAGGCATAGACCTGCTTCTCCATGATCTCGTACCAGACCTCTTCATCTCTCAATGCCTTGCTAAAAAATGAAATGGGTTGTTCTCTCCCTTCCTTATTTTTCTGCAATAAGACCGCTGCTACTGTATCAAAAGAAGAAAAAGAAAAAATCAGGAAATCCTTGAAATAATCAGGATTGATCAACACAGGTGCCTGAGTTAATGCCTTCTTTATTTGGATAAAAGATTCCCTGGGTTCAACAGTCCATTTAACTTCATTTCCTTTCCTGAGCATGGTTGTGATGTGTTTCACCACCTTAGCGAAATTTGAGATGAACCTCCTCAGAAAGTTAATTTTCCCTAAAAAGGCCTGAACTTCCTTTCTAGACCTGGGAAGTGACAAGGTCTGAATCGCTTCTACCCTGCTAGGATCAATCCTTACTCCTTCCATTGATACCATATGACCTAACAGCTTCCCCTCCTTCATAGCAAACAAATATTTCTTGGGGTTTAAGGATAGGCCAAACCTCCTACATTTCAAGAAAACTTTTCTCATGTGACAACAGTGCTCTTTGTCAGACCTGGAGAAGACTGTGATGTCATCCAGATAGATCACCACAAACTGATTTTTCTCCCCAATGAAGGCTATATCCATGGCTCGCTGAAATGTTTCTCCTGCATTCATCAATCCAAAAGGCATTTTGGCATACATGAATGTGCCCCAAGGAGTGGTGAAGGTTGTTTTTTCTCTGTCCTTGGGCATGACTGATATCTGGTTATAACCAGAAAAACCATCAATCATTGATATCCTAGATGCACCAGTTACCCTCTGAAATATGTGTTCCATGTTGGGTAGGGGATACTTGTCTTTCTTTGAGCTCCTGTTCAGGTTCCTGAAATCAACACAGAGCCTGATTTCTCCAATTTTCTTCTTCACCGGGACCAAATTGGCCACCCATTCGAAATATCTCAAGGGGACAATGATTTGGGCATCTAACAACTTCTTCAATTCTCTTTCCATGATAGGCAACAATATGGGGTTTATCTTTCTTAGCTTTTTCCTAAATGGTTTAGCCTCTTCCTTAAGTGGGATCTTGTGTTCAATGACAGATGTGTCATATGTCTTGAGGTATTCATAGGTCCATGCAAACACATCAACAAATTCTCTTAATAATTCAGTGTATTCGGCCCTCTGTTATTGAGTCAGGCTAATTGACAACTTGACGAACTTAGGCTCCTCTTGTGTGCCAATGTTGCACTCAGATGTATAAGCATCTCCTCCCGAAATCTTACCTTTTACTGCCACATCATTCCCATCGAAAAGTCTTTCTAAAGGGACTAATCCCCTTGGAATGTGATTGTTGGGAAACTGAACAATATGGTGATTAAAATTTTTATTTAAGAATACCTCAGAGTGAGGGTCACCTTCGGGATCAGAGTCCTGATCAATGTGCAATGTAGAAAACTCATCAACGGACTGAAGAAATTTTTTGATTTCAAGATCGTCTTCGAATACCTTCCAATGCTTTACATTTTCCGGGATGGATGGCCGATATCTTATCTCGACCCCACATTTGATCTTTGGCGGTAGAGGGATCCTGAACAGACTAGTTGAGACAGCTAAGGAATCGGCCGAAGTATTATCCTCCCTTGGGACAAAAGAAATGTTGAAAGCCAAGAATAAATTATCAATTAGGTCCCATACCTCATTTCTATAACTTCTGAGCTCAGGATGCTTGGCCCGATAAACATTCCTGACTTGTTGGATTATCAATTCATCATCTCCGAACACTGCCATCTCCCTAATTCCCATTTCTTTTGTAGCCCTTATTCTTAGAACAAGAGCTTCATACTCTGCAACATTGTTGGTGGTTTCAAATTCTAGCTTGTATGACAGGGATATGGTCTCTTGACAAGGTGACATGAAAACCACTCCAGCGCCAACGCCTATACTGGAAGAAGCCCCGTTAAATAACATCTTCCAAACAGAGGTGGTCGGAGGAGGTATATTCTGATTAAAAATGGGCTTCTTTCTTATTTGTAAAGGGGCATCAGGAGTTTCAGTGATCTGCAACAAACTAGACCCCAAATCAGTGTCAAGTGCAAAGATGGGATGATTGGTGGGGTTTGCTTCATCAATGACAATATAGGCTAGTTGGGATTCTCTATACAACCTCCTGTGTTTCCCTCCAAAGAATGGAATGGTGGCATATGTGAGATCCATCTATAATGTTCCTCCAAGTCTTTTAATCCAATACCTAGACAACAACATGCCAAACTTGGGGGGAACATCAGCTACCACAATGTCCATGACCACACTCTTCATGGGCAGTTGAAATAAAGAGACCACCAAGTATTTTATGACTCCGATACATTGCACCCTCCTTGAATCAAAAGAGTACAAATCATGATAAGCGTTTGTCACTTCTAGTCCCAATTCTTCCATGACTATTTTGGGCATAAGGTTGTGGGAAGCTCCTGAATCCATGAGGAAATTATGCAGCACTTTATCATGTATGTTCAGGGAGGTGTAGAAGGGAGGGGATGAATCATCTTTGTCTTCCACCATGGGACCTAGGATGACTGTTGGCTTTTCATCTTGAATATTCACTGAGTCAGAGGAAGGCCGGGGGGACTCAGATTGTAGCAGTTTGGAGAGGGGCCTTTTGAAATCTTCATTTTTAACTAGCTCTGAGAGGGGGACGGGAATTCTGATCTTTTGAATTTCATGCTCAAAATTAAAGGAGGAAATAGTCTTAGGATCTTCCCTTACCTCAAAGACAGGTTCTTTGACTGCTGGTGAAGTATTCTGAGTTTTATTTTCTTTAGTAGTGATTGTTGTAGATTTAGTAGGCCTTTCTGCTATGAGGGGCTGATCTTGGCTGTCAAAATTTCCTTCTTTCTTATTTAACCTGAGAGGGTATCTGTTAGGGGTGTTGTTGGCCTTTTCTCCTTTACCTAACTCATTGATTTGAATGTTCATAAGGGATTCTTCATATGCAGACTGAGTCAAATGGGGAAAAGGGGAAGTTTCTTCAATACAGTGAATTTCAGGGTCAAGCTCATCTATCTCCTCTCCTTCCTCATGAGCAACTAGGTTATTTTGGAGAGGGGTTTGAATCCTTTGATCTTCCCTATCCTTCCCCCTTTTTTCCCTTGGGAAAGCCTGTGGCACATTGTTATTAGGTCTCCTGAAACCTCTATTATCAACATTCTGGGGATTTCTGTACATGGGCTTCCCTTCTAACTCCCACCTTTCCATCCTAGCCGAAAGCGATTTTAGCATTCTAGTTACCTCGTCCAACTGAAGGGGAAGGGGAGAGGAATGGGATGGGGAGGCTTCAGGTCTTTTCCTAGATATATCTCTATCAGCCTTATCCCTGAGTCAGTCAACAGCTAGTATGTTAGATTCCACTTCCACGGCTGCATCCTGTATGTGAGCCAGAGTAGTGGCTCTTCTCTCCCTCAACAGAAGGCAGAAATTGGGATCAAAAGCACTAGCATAAGTGATCTTAGCAGAGGCTTCTGAGGGCTTTATCTCAGTGGGGATTTTATTATACATTTTATTGAATCTCTTAGAGAAGTCAGAGACAGACTCTCCTTCTTTTCTCTTCAAGGACCCGAACTCTGTCATGTAATACATGAAGTCTTTTTTGTCTCCCCATTGTCTCAGAAAGGCGTTATCCAAAGCCTCAATCCCATCCATAGATCTAGGAGGTAGGGATCTAAACCATTTCCTAGCTTCACCTTCAAGGATATGGAAAAAATTCTCATCCATACATCTGCATGCATGATAACATGATCATCTGTGAAGCTGTAAAAGGCTTCAAGGTGTTCTTATGTAGCTATGTCCCCTTCGCTTGTGAACTTGGGTAGCTTCTTAAGGTATCCATTTCCTCGAAGGGCGTTGAGAGGCTATGGTAACACAAGGGGAGCATACCTAGCAGCTATTATGGCCTCCATTTTGGTCATGGGGGGATTAACTCTTTCCATGGGAATATTAGGTGGAGGAGAACTCAGAGGAGAAGGAGTGTGAACAGGGGATACCGGAAATGAGCTTCCTGGAGGAAATGGAAACAATGGGGAATACAGAGAGAGAGCTAAGGGACCTGAATGGGCAGACGCTTCTCTCTATGCAGTAACAGTAACAAAAGGAGGGGTGGTGAAATCTTATGCGGTCCGAGGTCTGCGCCAAGGTATAGCTTTGGGGGAGAGGTGAGTGACAAGGATTTCTCCTTCTAATGCTAGACCAGGAGGGGAAAGATCAGCAGGAACACTCCCGAAATTCAGGAAACGAGAAACCTCAGAAATAGGTTTGCTAGGAAGCTGAGAAGAAGAAAATGGAGTTTCTATGGAAGGAGGTGGCGAATTACCTGGTTCAATGGTGGATATTTCTCCTTGAGAGGCCTTCCCTTTTCTGATAATCACCTCTGGATCCACTTCAGGCATGGCTAGAGGCAGCTGTGGATGGGACTGCGTGTGTCGACCACTGGAAGCCACAACTAACACAACAGGTTCTCCGCAGTGGAGTCGTCACAATGGAGTCGCCAGGTGCATAGTAGCAATATTCAAGGGCTCTAATGCCTGATGCACCTTCAGAATCAGAAGCTCAATGTCGTTCAATCCCAAGGAATATTTTCAACTCCGTCCCCGGCAACGGCGCCAGAAATGTTGGTGACGGAAGTCACTCCTGGATTGCAGCAGGAGAAGAGCCCGACGCCCATCAGTTTATGTCACGTTTTGTTTATAAAGGGGTGATCGGATGGAAGTAAACTCGGAACAGTATTGTTATAACTCATAAAACTGGGTTGGAACAGCAGTGACACATGAGGTCTTGACCTTACTTAAGCCAGTAATAATGATAGTGGTGAGTACTTGGAGGGAAGAGAGGGGAAATAAAGTTTTCTCTAGACATTCGGTCTTCCAGCAGTCTTCACAAAAGAAGAAAAGTCTCGGCTATGAGATCCTCTCAGAGCCGAATAAACTTCAAAATGAACCTAAAAAGATTGCAAAAATGATAAAATCAAACCTACATAATATAGCAATGCAACACCTGACTAGATCGTTCATACCCGAGATCTTAGATTTATAGAAAAAAGGAAAAGAAGACGATGGCTTCCATTAAACAAGAAGTCTCAAATGTTCTTCTATAACTAGAGAACTAGAGGTTGGATTAAAGCTTTACAATCAAGAGTTGTGCTCTACCATCGATAGATTACAAAATGGAAAAATTGCCTACATATACTCAAAGAAAAACAATAACAGCAAAACCGAAACAATGTATTAAACACATTGTGTACGCATGCCTATTGCCAATCTACACATGCAGTCTCTGAATGATCATGCACTTATGACAGACGCAATCGAACTCCTGACAGTCCTGCGGATGAACCGACATGTTTTTAATTCATCGTCGGACTTTCCATTTATGGCGGAGACGATGTCTAACCCACCACTAACTACCTCAATAACTGCTTCCTTGGGATTGAGAATGGCCCAGCCAACTATGCACTTTTGGGATGTGGAGGTCTTCTCGCGCTGCCACCTGGATCGGCTGAAAGGCCTAATGGATAAGACATGGAGGCTAGTGGGAAGGCTAGGGCACATAATTGGAAGTAGTGGATGGGAAGTAGTGACATGGAACGTGGGGCTCAAGTGGATAAGGAGTAGAGATGACCATACAGATGGAGGCGACTGGGAGATAAAGAGAGACACATGGCAGGAGGTGAGTGGGTGATGAGATGGAGAGGGGCCATGTGGACGGAGGGAAGAGGGTTGTGGAACCTGATGACGAGGGGAAGTGCCATGGAAAAATGACAGGGAAGCCGCAAGGCGTTGAGCTTGAAGGAGGAGGAAAGGTGAATTGGAGGATGAGGGCGAGAACACCTGGCAGGAGGTGATAGGTGGAAACGAGAGAAGAGGGGAAAGGGATNCCCCCCCCCCCCCCCCGCTTTAAAGGTAGAATGGCGAGGGAGGTCCGGAATCCCACCTTGATCGCAGATCTGAGCGCTCTGATCCAGGACGTTGAGAGATACGCGGTCAATTCTGGATCCCCCCCCCTCTTTAAAGGTAGAATGGCGAGGGGGGTCCGGAATCCAATCCTGACCGCAGATCTGGGCGCGCCGATTCTGGCTGCCCAGATTTGCTCGCCGCTTATCCAAATGTGCAATTGCGCCCCAACTTAGGATAAGTGGGTCTTTACTCCACTTCTTGTCCTATTTTCGCCAATGGGGTGGGGGGCACCCTTTAGGAAAAATACCCTTCTTACATGTTTAGGTGATAACACAAGTTAATTTTGATATTCCTGTATTTGAAGGACAGATAGATGCAGAAGCCCTAGAAAAATGGTTAACTCGGCTAGAAGGTTATTTCTCTATTCACAATTTTTCGGAAAAATGAAAGATCACCTTCGCACTCCTTAAAGCTCTCCCTCATGTCAAACATTGGTGGGATACTTACTGGGAGAAAAGTTCCGCAGAGGAGTTTGGAATATATGGGGTCGAGCCCACTTGGGACTTTTTTGTGGATGCGGTAAAAGAACAGTATTACCCTGTTGGCAACTATGAGGACCAGTACATGAGATGGACCACACTGCGGCAAGAGAGGGGCCAAGCAGTTCCAGATTTCACCAATACCTTCCATACCTTGTGCAACAAGCCGGGTATCAAAGACTCTGAGCGACATTTGGTTCTGAAATACCATGGGGCTCTACACAGATACATCCGAACTGAAATGGATTTTCTGGACATCTCATCACTCGATGTTGCTTATCAATATGATGTTAAAATTGAGCAGAAATTTAAGCACCAGAAAAAACGAGAATTCGGGTCTGCAAATCTGCAACAACCAAAGTATGAAAAAGATGGCCCTAACAAACAGTATCACGAAAACTAGTACAAGACATAGGAAAAGAAGGGTCACAGGAAGACAAATAAGGACACTGGAAAATGGTGTGATTTCCACAAAATCCCCTGGCACAACACCGATGAATGTCGCTCAAAACAGTCATTGGTGGTCGAGATCAAAGACTCGCCTAACCCTGATTCAGAATCTGATTCTGAAAATACTGGTAAGGGACAGATTATTGACGTAGACCCCACTGCTATTGTTGCGACTGTAGCAATTCAACCAGAAGAACCAATAGATCCTGAAGAGGGGGAGTGCCTTTTTCATTCACAGATGTGGGTGAAGGGGACCCCGCTGCATTTTATTGTTGATAGTAGAAGCCAGAAAAACCTCATCTCAGCAAAGGTCATCAAACAGTTGGGATTGTCGACAAGACCACACCCACAGCCATACAACATCGGGTGGCTTCAGCAAGGAAGAGATCTCTGTGTCAGCCAACAGTGTCGATTGTCATACGACATCCAACCCTTCAAGGATTAGGTATTATGTGATGTTGCCCCACTGGATGTCTGTGATGTTCTCTTGGGCCAACTATATATGTGGATATGCCATGTTTTTTATGAGTCTCAACCCCGTAGTGTCATTGTTTCTTTGGGGGGTCATCTCTACAGAATACCAGAGGTAGTTCCGACTACTGTTCCACCTAAAAAGTGCTGCAAGGTAGTATCTCATACTGCAAAATTCAGCTTCTTCACAATCTGTTCAAAAGGAGAACAAAAGGACACTGCAACCACTACATCCTTGCCCCAAGCACCTTATATCCAATAGAAGTAGGTTTGTGACAGATTTCCACAAACTGAGCAGCGCGACGTCTCCAACAAGACAAGCAACTCACCAATATGCAGATTCAACAAATTCTTTTCCCTCTCCTCCTGGAACTGAACACAATGGATACCATTACCTCCTAAGGAGGGAGGATTGTTCCATGTGGATATCGGAGGCCACCCACCTTTTCCAAATGGCTCAAAACAGTTTTCTGGCAATTTTGGCAATTTACTATTTTTAGCAGGTTTTAACTTCTAGGGCCATTTTGAGGGCCCAAATGAAAGTTTTTTGAGATCGAGGTTCTCAATGATAATTAAAGGCATTATTGATCCCCAAAAATAATCTCCTTGACGAAACCTTTCCAACGAGCTATCACACACCTAAAACGGAGATCGTATGCAAAAGTTACGACCCAGGGAAGTTGATGTACTCACTTACCCAAATGGGGTCCACATGACTTTTGGCGCTTCATCTCCTAGGGTTAGGTTTTTCGATGTCTAGGGTTTTGGGAATTTCTTCTTATTGTAAAAAGGCCTTCAGATCCTCATTTTAATCATCTTCTTGCGAATGTGAGTAGCCGTCACATCTCTTCTCAGAGATAAGTTGTCACCACTCTAGCGAGTCTTTCACTCTGTATTTTTACAGTCTCTGTACATTTCTTTCATTAATAGAAATCATGTATTACTGTATATCCATGTATATGGTTGCATCTCTGATACATTTCTGTTATATTATTGAATATCTGTGATATCTCTGTGCATTTATTTATTATATCTCTGCTCTCATTTCGTGCTGAAAATAATCCAGATTAGTGGTATCAGAGCAGACTGCTCTTGATTGTTTTTTTCAGTGCATGTCCCCAACGAGGTTCGAGTATAGAAAGTTGGGTCTCGAGCTTGTCTCTCTTGAAGACAATTTCTCTCGCACACCCAAGAAACCCTCAATGGCGGAAGAAAAGAAAAACGATGGAGTAGATGATCCTATCAATCTATTGCTTGAGCAAGCTCTCACGGGACAGAGGGACGAAATGATGGAGAATTTTTCCCACATCCTTCAACGCCTACCGATAGAAATAGGTGCATCTTCATCAAGCGGCCACTTTGTAGGCACCTCACCCTTCAAGGTACAAGTTAATTTTGATATTCCTGTATTTGAAGGACAGATAGATGCAGAAGCCCTAGAAAAATGGTTAACTCTGCTAGAAGGTTATTTCTCTATTCACAATTTTTCGGAAAAATAAAAGATCACCTTCGCAGTCCTTAAAGCTCTCCCTCATGTCAAACATTGGTGGGAAACTTACTGGGAGAAAAGTTCCACAGAGGAGTCTGGAATATATGGGGTCGATCCCACATGGGACTTTTTTGTGGATGTGGTAAAAGAACAGTATTACCCTGTTGGAAACTATGAGGACCAGTACATGAGATGGACCACACTGCGGCAAGAGAGGGGCCAAGCAGTTTTGGAGTTCACCAATACCTTCCATACCTTGCGCACCAAGCTGGGTATCAAAGACTCTGAGCGACATTTGGTTCTAAAATACCGTGGGGCTCTACACAGATACATCTGGATTGAAATGGATTTTCTAGACATCTCATCACTCGATGCTGCTTATCGATATGCTGTTAAAATTGAGCAGAAATTTAAGCACTAGAACAAATGGGAATTTGGGTCTGCAAATCTGCAACAACCAAACTATGACAAAGACGACCCTAACAAACAGTCTCCCAAAAACCAGTACAAGACACCGGAAAAGAAGTGTCACGGGAAGACAAACAAGGACACCGGAAAATGGTGTGATTTCCACAAAATCCCCTGGCACAACACCGATGAATGTTTCTCAAAACAATCATTGGTGACTGAGATCAGAGATAAGGAGCCTAACCCTGATTCAGAATCTGATTCTGAAAATACTGGTAAAGGACAGATCATTGATGCAGACCCCACTGTTATTGTCGTGACTACAACAATTCAACCAGAAGAACCAAAAGATCCTAAAGAGGGGGAGTGCCTTTTTCATTCACAGATGTGGGTGAAGGGGACCCCGCTGCATTTTATTGTTGACAGCAGAAGCCAGAAAAACCTCATCTCAGCAGAGGTTGTCAAACAGTTGGGATTGTCGACAAACCACACCCGCAACCATACAACATCGGGTGGCTTCAGCAAGGACGAGATCTCCGTGTCAGCCAACAATGTTGACTGTCATACAGAATCCAACCCTTTAAGGATGAGGTATTATGTGATGTTGCCCCACTGGATGTCTGTGATGTTCTCTTGAGCCAACCATATATGTGGAGACGCCATGTTGTTTATGAGTCTCAACCCCATAGTGTCATTGTTACTTTGGGGGGTCATCTCTAAAGAATACCAGAGGTAGTTATGACTATTGTTCCACCTAAAAAGTGTTGCAAGGTAGTATCTCATACTGCAAAATTTAGCTTCTTCACAATCTGTTCAAAAGGAGAACAAAAGGACACTGCAACCACTACAGCCTTGCCCCAAGCACCTTATATCCAACAGAAGCAGGTCGGCAAGGCTGCAACAAAGTGCAAATATTCCTTCTTCACATCATCCTCTCATGTATCTCGACTTGTTGAACAACCTCAACCTCAACAGGTTCGTGACAAATTTCCACAAACTAAGGAGTGCGACGTCTCCGACAAATCAAGCAGCTCACCAAGATGCAGATTCAAAAAATCCTTTTCCCTCTCCCCCGGGAACTCAAATCAATGGATACCATTACCTCCTAAGGAGGGAGGATTTATCTAGGTGGATATCAGTGGCCACCCACCTTTTCCAAATGGCTCAAAACAATTTTCTGTCAATTTTGGAAATTTACTATTTTTAGCAGGTTTTAACTTCTGGGGCCATTTTGAGGGCCCAAATGAAGGTTTTTCAAGATCTAGGTTCTCAATGATATCTAAAGGCATGATTGATCTCCCAAAATGAATCTCCTCGACGATACCTTTCTAACGAGCAATCACACATCTAAAACGAAGATCATATGCAAAAGTTACGACCCTAGGAAGTTGATGTACTCACTTACCCAAACAGGGCCCACATGACTTTTGGCGCTTCATCTCCTAGGGTTAGGTTTTTGGATGTCTAGGGTTTTTGGAATTCTTGCTTATTGTAAAAAGTCCTTCAGAGCCTCATTTTAATCATCTTCTTGTGAATGCGAGTAGCCATCACATCTCTTCTCAGAGATAAGCTGCCACCATTCTAGCGAGTCTTTCACTCTGTATTTTTATAGTCTATGTACATTTCTTTCATTAATAAAAATCCTGTATTACTGTATATCCATGTTTATTGTTGCATATCTGATACATTTATGTTATATTATTGAATATCTGTGATATCTCTATGGATTTCTTTATTATATCTCCGCTCTCATTTCGTGCCGAAAATAATCTGAATCAGTGGTATCAGAGAAGACTGCTCTTGATTGTTTTTTTCAGTGCATGTCCCCAACGAGGTCCGAGTATAGAAAGTTGGGTCTCAAGATTGTCTCTCTTGAATACAATCGCTCTCGCACACCCAAGAAACCTTCAATGGTGGAAGAAAAGAAAAGCAACAGACCAGACGTTCCTATCAATATGTTGCTTGAGAAATCTCTCACGCGACAGAGGGACGAAATGATGGAGAATTTTGCCCACATCCTTCAACGCCTGCCGATAGCAATAGGTGCATATTCATCAAGAGGACACTTTGGAGGCACCTCTCCCTTCAAGGTACAAGTTAATTTTTATATTCCTGTATTTGAAGGACAGATATATGCAGAAGCCCTAGAAAAATGGTTAACTCTGCTAGAAGGTTATTTCTCTATTCACAATTTTTCGGACATTTGGTTCTGAAATACCATGGGTCTCTACAAAGATACATCCAGACTAAAATGGATTTTCTAGACATATGATCACTCAATGTTGCTTATCTATATGCTGTTAAAATTGAGCAGAAATTTAAGCACCAGAACAAACGGGAATTCGGGTCTGCAAATCTGCATCAACCAAAGTATGACAAAGACGACCCTAACAAACAGTCTCCCGAAAACCAGTACAAGACACAGGAAAAGAAGGGTCAGGGGAAGACAAACAATGACACCAGAAAATGGTGTGATTTCCACAAAATCCCTTGGCACAAAACCAATGAATGTTGCTCAAAACAGTCATTGGTGGCCGAGATCAAAGACAAGGAGCCTAACCCTGATTCGGAATTTGATTCTGAAAATACTGGTAAAGGACAGATCATTGACGCAGACCCCACTGCTATTGTCGTGACTACATCAATTCAACCAGAAGAACCAAAAGATCCTGAAGAGGGGGAACACCTTTTTCATTCACAGATGTGGGTGAAGGGGACCCCACTGCATTTTATTGTTGATAGAGGAAGCCAGAAAAGCCTCATCTCAGCAGAGGTCGTCAAACCGTTGGGATTGTCGACAACACCACACCCGCAACCATACAACATCGGGTGGCTTCAGAAAGGATGAGATCTTCATGTCAGCCAATAGTTTTGATTGTCATACGACATCCAACCCTTCAAGGATGAGGTATTATGTGATGTTTCCCCACTGGATGTCTATGATGTTCTCTTGGGCCAACCATATATGTGGAGACGCCATGTTGTTTAGAACTCTCGACCCCGTAGTGTCATTGTTACTTTGGGGGGTCATCTCTAAAGAATACTAGAGGTAGTTCCAACTACTGTTCCACCTAAAAAGTGTCACAAGGTAGTATCTCATACTGAAAAATTAAGCTTCTTCATAATCTATTCAAAAGGAGAACAAAAGGACACTGCAACCACTATAGCCTTGCCCCAAGCACCTTATATCCAATAGAAGAAGGTCGACAAGGCTGCAGAAAAGTGAAAATATTCCTTCTGCACATCGTCCTCTCATGTATCTTGACTTGTTGAACAGCCTCAACCTCAACAGGTTCGTGACATATTTCCACAAACTGAGCAGCGCGACGTCTCCAACAAGACAAGCAACTCACCAAGATGCAGAGTCAACAAACATTTTTCCCTCTCCCCCGGGAAATGAATGCAATGGAGACCATTTCCTCCTAAGGAGGGAGGATTGATCCAGGTGGATATCGGAGGCCTCCCACCTTTTCCAAATGGCTCAAAACAGTTTTCTGGCAATTTTGGCAACTTACTATTTTTAGCAGGTTTTAACTTCTGGGGCCATTTTGAGGGCCCAAATGAAGGTTTTTTGAGATCGAGGTTCTTAATGATATCCGAAGGCATTATTGAGCCCCCAAAATGAATCTCCTTGATTATACCTTTCCAATGAGCAATCACATGCCTAAAACGGAGATCGTATGCAAAAGTTACGACCCCGGGAAGTTGATGTACTCACTTACCCAAACGAGGCCCACATGACTTTTAGCGCTTCATCTCCTAGGGTTAGGTTTTTGGATGTCTAGGGTTTTGGGCATTCATGATTATTGTAAAAAGGCCTTCACATCCTCACTGTAATCATCTTCTTGCGAATGCGAGTAGCCGTCACATCTCTTCTCAGAGATAAGATGCCAACATTCTAACGAGTCTTTCACTCTGTATTTTTAGAGTCTATGTACTTTTATTTCATTAATAGAAATCGTGTATTAATGTATATTTGTGTTTATGGTTGCATCTCTGATACATTTCTATTATATTATTGAATATATACGATATCTCTGTGCATTTCTTTATTATATCACCGCTCTCATTTCGTGCCGAAAATAATCTGGATCAGTGGTATCAGAGCAGACTGCTCTTGATTTTTTTTTTCAGTGCATGTCCCCAACAAGGTCTAAGTATAGGAAGTTGGGTCTCAAGCTTGTATCTCTTGAATACAATCACTCTCACACACCCAAGAAACCCTGAATGGCGGAAGAAAATAAAAACGACGGAGTAGACGATCCTATCAATCTGTTTCTTGAGCAAGCTCTCACACAACAGAGAGACGAAATGATGGAGAATTTTTCCCACATCCTTCAACGGCCGTCGATAGAAATAGGTGCATATTCATCAAGAGACCACTTTGGAGGCACCTCTCCCTTCAAGGTACAATTTAATTTTGATATTCTTGTATTTGAAGGACAGATAGATGCAGAATCCCTAGAAAAATGGTTAACTCTGCTAGAAGGTTATTTCTCTATTCACAATTTTTCGGAGAAAGAAAAGATCACCTGCGCACTCCTTAAATCTCTCCCTCATGTCAAACACTGGTGGGAGACTTACTGAGAGAAAAGTTCCATAGAGGAGTCTGGAATATATGGGGTCGAGCCCACTTGGGACTTTTTTGTGGATGCGGTAAAAGAACAATATTACCCTGTTGGAAACTATGAGGACCAGTACATGAGATGGACCACACTGCGGCAAGAGAGGGGCCAAGTAGTTATGGAGTTCACTGATACCTTCCATACCTTGCACACCAATCTAGGTATCAAAGACTCTGAGCGACATTTGGTTCTGAAATACCGTGGGGCTCTACACAGATACATCCAGACTGAAATGGATTTTCTGGACATCTCATCACTCGATGTTGCTTATTGATATGTTGTTAAAATTGAGAAGAAATTTAAAAGCACCAGAACAAACAGAAATTTGGGTCTGCAAATCCGAAACAACCAAAGTATGACAAAGACGGCCCTAACAAACAGTCTCTCAAAAACCAGTACAAGACACAGGAAATGAAGGGTCACGGGAAGACAAAGAAGGATACCGAAAAATGGTGTGATTTCCACAAAATCCCCTGGCACAACACCGATGAATGTCACTCAAATTAGTCATCGGTGGCCGATATCAAAGACAAGGAGCCTAACCCTGATTCAGAATCTGATTCTGAAAATTCTGGTAAAGGACAGATCATTGACACAGACCCCACTGCTATTGTCGCGACTGCAGCAATTCAACCAAAAGAACCAACAGATCCTGAAGAGGGGGAGTGCCTTTTTCATTCACAGATGTGGGTGAAGGGGACCCCACTGCATTTTATTGTTGATAGCGGAAGCCAGAAAACCCTCATCTCAGCAGAGGTCGTCAAACAGTTTGGATTGTCGACAAAACCGCACCTGCAACCATACAACATCGGGTGGCTTCAGCAAGGACGAGATCTCCGTGTCATCCAATAGTGTCGATTGTCATACGGCATCCAAACCTTCAAGGATGAGGTATTATGTGATGTTTCCCCACTGGATGTCTGTGATGTTCTCTTGGGCCAACTGTATATGTGGAGACACCATGTTGTTTATGAGTCTCGACCCCGTAGTTTCATTGTTACTTTGGGGGGTCATCTCTACAGAATACAAGTAGTTCTGACTACTGTTCCACCTAAAAAGTGCCGCAAGGTAGTATCTCATACTGCAAAATTCAGCTTCTTCACAATCTGTTCAAAAGGAGAACAAAAGGACACTGCAACCACTACAGCCATGCCCCAAGCACCTTATATCCAACAGATGCAGGTCGAAAAGGCTGCAGAAAAGTCCAAAGATTCCTTCTACACATCGTCCTCTCATGTATCTTGACTTGTTGAATAGCCTCAACCTCAATAGGTTCGTGAGAGATTTCCACAAACTGAGGAGCGCGACGTCTCCAACAAGACAAGCAGCTCACCAAGATGCAGATTCAACAAACGCTTTTCCCTCTCCCTTGATAACTCAACGCAATGGAGACCATCACCTCTTAAGGAGAGAGGATTGATCCAGGTGGATATCGGTGGCCACCCACCTTTTCCAAATGGTTGAAAACAGTTTTCTGGCAATTTTGGCAATTTACTATTTTTAGCAGGTTTTAACTTGTGGGGCCATTTTGAGGGCCCAAATGAAGGTTTTTCGAGATAAAGGTTCTTAATGATATTCTAAGGCATTATTGAGCCCCCAAAATGAATCTCCTCGATGATACCTTTCCAATGAGCAATCACACGCCTAAAACGGAGATCGTATGCAAAAGTTACTACCCCGGGAAGTTGATGTACTCACTTACCCAAACGGGGCCCACATGACTTTTGGCGCTTCATCTCCTAGGGTTAGGTTTTTGGATTTCTATTGTTTTTGGAATTCCTACTTATTGTAAAAAGGCCTTCAGAGCCTCATTGTAATCATCTTCTTGCAAATGCGATTAGCCGTCACATCTCTTCTCAGAGATAAGCTGCCACCATTCTAGCGAGTCTTTCACTCTGTATTTTTGCAGTCTCTGTACATTTCTTTCATTAATAGAAATCTTGTATTACTGTATATCCATGGTTATGGTTGCATGTTTGATACATTTCTGTTATATTATTGAATATCTGTGATATCTCTGTGCATTTCTTTATTATATCTCCGCTCTCATTTCATGTCGAAAATAATCAAGATCATGCGCAAATTTACAATTCTTAGTCAAATATTTTCTTGGTTTCATTGGAAGTGGAGTTACACATGATTGAGTTGGTTTTCAGCTGAATAGAGTAGGTAGTAGGAGAATAAGCTCATAGTTCGATCATTTTTATTTTTATTTTTATCTCACAGATTGTTTTTCAGTGTGTTGGTTTTCAGTATCTTGTTTGAATAAGAGACTCCATAGCCCAACAAAGGAACTGGGGTTTAGCTGCAGTTTCAAGTTTAAGTAAAGACTCCATACCCCAACAAAGGCACTGGGGTTATCTTCAGTGTTAATTTTCAGAGATACATGGCTGGCAGAGAGAACAGAGGTAAGAAAAGGAAGGTGGGAGTAAGTTATTAAATTCAAAGGCATCGATTTGCTATTCTTAGCACCTCACAGGGAAGTTCTATCCCCGGTTAGAGCCAATGTTGTAAACTAGGTATGAACCCCTGCCCCTCCTCTCTCATTTCCCTATGCCTTAATCAATTTTTTCCTCTTGTGGTTGCTTTCTTATCTTATCCTCCATTTTCTTTTATTCATTTAGTGTCATGACCATGTCTATCGTTGCCTACTTTGAACCATTTTGTTTACTTTCTTGAAAAGGATCACATGTTATGGTTTGGGTTTCAAATGCATGTCATCATTTTTCCACTAATGGAAAGATGTAGGTCCACCAATTTTTTTTTTGTATGCACAGGAAATGCCCGTGGTCCCGTGGAAAAAACACAACAATTCATAGTGGTCATTTCCGGGCCTGGATTGTCAAACCGGACAGGCTAACTTTCAAAGGTAAAGATCCAATAGGTCGATCAGATCAACGACTCTCGTCCATTCAGGGGTCCATAATCGCGTGGGGTTTAACAAAAATGCATTAGGAAAGCCACTCCATGACTTCGACGTTCAGGAATCCAAACTTGTCATTGTTTCGATCGTCGGAGTGGGCCCCCACCACCGCATCACTTCGTAAGTTCGTTATTCGAGGGATTCCAATCCAGAGAAAGCATAGTTCCTTGAACCCGGAGCCCCGAAGTCCCAAAATATTTAGATGATAAAAATGACTTAATCCAGGTTTAATTAGTGATAAGCACATGCTAATCACTTCGCAATTTTGGCACTCCATATACTTTGCAATCAAAGGCTCCTGAACCATGAAGAGACAGAGACACGTGGTGCTCATCTGTTGAGACACGTGGAACTCATTCCAGATCATTTTATTGCGTCATTCACCCATTTCTACGTGACACATGTCACCCTTATTTCCATGACACGTCAGCGATATGACATCTGGTCGCCACGTCAGATTCAAGAGATCGTACACTGGGAGATTTCCAAGCAGAACATTCATAAACTCCTGAAACCCGAACACCCGAAGTCCCGAAGTGAATCTATACCGTCCATCAATGAGGACACGTGGAGGTAGATCTTTCACTTTAGAGACTTAGCACTCTAGAGGATTGTAATAAGTATGCATTGAAAAGGCCCAAAGCCTCAACTCCCGAAGCAATTGCAAACCGTTGATCTCAAATCAACAAGAATCGTTGATACTTGCAGTAGGTAAGAAAGGAATATCACCCGGATCATAGATTGTGACACGATCGACGACCGCACTACATTGCAGGGACGCAAACTGCTCGAACATTAATTTTCCAGAGCGGTCCTGCAATTGAAACCATGGTATTGTTGGAAGGGTATGTGGTAGCTTGTGGGGGATTGCAGGGGTTGGAGTGGTGTGGATCCAAACCACCCTCGACAAATTCCACAATCACGTGCTTATATGACATCAGGTCACTGCGTCACCTCCACTCACCTCCACGTAATACAAATCCGCTCATGTCATCCCCTATTGGTCAATTTCCTCCACATCCTCCTGATTGCAACCAGTCACATCTTCCCCAATGACCGATTGGACGAAAACAACTAAGTTTTCTAGGTGCATATTGCATCTGATGGGTCAAAATGGAACGCGTTTAGCTGCCGAAAGCTCTGTTACAAACATAGATCATGGAGATCGTCCTAGGTCGAGGATCGTTGGTTTTGGAACACATCAAAAGAATGCCTCTTCCTTGAGAATATAATGAAAATATCTGCACGGACAACCAATTATCCTCCATAGGCCTCAAATAGCTTGCAGACATGCCATTACTCAACACAGAACCTTGCTCTGTCACTCCTAATTTTTCTGCCAATTACAATTCATCCAACGCATGCATCAATTCAGTCTCAGAGATTGTTTTAGTTTCAGTTGTTCAGTTCCAGAATTCTTTAGGTTGAATTAATAAGTGGTCTTCTGTGTGTGATAAGAACCACTCTTTTTTATTAAGTCCAGTGTGAAGGGCACATTGTTGTACTCCATGCAATGTTTTAGTTAAGTTAATTATTTGTTCTACAAACAGTTATGCAGAGTTAGGTCTCAGTCCCAGATGGACGAGAACCTTTGCAACTCTATTAAATATGCAGTCTTTGTATGTTTTAGGGGTTGGGAGTTTTTAGAAGGAAAGTAGATGCAACATAAGAATTGGGCTTGCTCAATTAATTGTAAATTTTTCTACCTAGTGAATATATGTTGATGACAATTGTGTTTTCTTACTCAAATCTTTATGTGTTGATTCTTATCTTGAATGTAGATTTTTTGATGTGTGCAATGTATATTTCCTTATTCTTTCATTTATTCTTTTAGTTTATCTTTTGTTGGTTATGAAACCTATTATACAACTATTGTTCAACTACATATCCACTATTTTGCAACCTGTTAAATGATTTGCATCTAGATATTTGTCTAGGTCTTGAGATATTATCTTAAGTCTTAGTTTCCATGCAGTAAGTGGTTCATTGCATTGCTTGTTGTTGTTGTCTGCATGTGTCCTTTCATACCCTCAATTTTCATTTAATACCCATACCATTAGAAAAGGAGAACCAAATTTTACACTATGTGTCCTGCCCTACCAGAGCACCATATTTGAAAACCTATCCTTAAGCTTACTAACAAAACCAATGTATTAAGGAATAATCATTCCAAACTGATATGTGGCCTAGAGTTTCCCTTTAGCAGTCAGGTGCAAACCTTAGAATCAACATCTTCTGGTGTTTTTGTCAGGGAACAGAGTAACGAAATATCTTTCCCTCGGAGAATGACAATGATCAGATCTGATCTTTGATGGTGAACAAAGACCAGACACATTCAAAATGCATATCATTCACCCGACGACTCCATGGTTAAAGAATCCAATGGAGACTCCACAGTTTTAAGAAGTCTTATTTTTATATGGAAGCCATCTTGGCTCGGAGGTTTTCTCCTTTAAATTTCTCTGTTTTTCCTACTATAGATGAGTCGGGTGATTTTTTCCCCAGATTTAGAGAACATAGAGATGAAAACCCTATTGAGCATTTGGTTTAGTTTCATGAACTCATGCATCAGTGGGGAATACATCATGAGGATGTATTAATGCAGATGTTCATGTACTCATTAGAGGGATATGCTCGTGAGTGGTATCAATCCTTTCCCCCTACTAGCATCTCCTCCTTGGAACAGTTCCATGTTGCATTCAATAAGCGTTGTAACAGGTTGTTTCCAGCCGATTTACTTTTTGAAAATTGTTGTGAAGAATTTGGATCTCATATTCGACAGTCACTTATTAGTTCTTCTAGTAGTGAAAATAAAATTGATTTTTTCATTGAGGAAGTGGAGGAAGATTCAGTTATATATGAGTCTTCTTCTGATCCTTTTATTCAAAAAGATGATGTTGGTAATTACATTAATGATGAAATTGATGATAACAAGGCTTTGGATACATCTTGCATTATTCTAGGTGACTCAATTAGTCGTTGTTATGATACATCTGTTGTTCTATGTTCTCTTAAATATTTGATTAACTATGAGGAAAGTGATGTTGAAGGTCACGAGCAAATTTTTCCCCTTCCTTCTGAAATTGTTGAGCAATAGGAAAACTATAAGTCTGAAGATGACATGTTGGAGCTAGAACGAGTAAAAACCAACAATGGAGAAGACATACCCATTCATTTCAAACAACAAGATGAGACGTATCAGGAGTATCGTGTTTCCCTTTATGGTTGTGAATCACATGAATTTCATGAGCCGTTTCAATGAGGACAGGAGCAACTCAGTCTTGTTAATAATGCAGATCTCATACCACAACAACTTTGTCCTCTCAACTAGTTGGAGGCTTTTCATGAGTTTCAAGATCCAATAACGAGATGGATGGATTCTTATTTTTCCAAAATCCCAAAGGTTGAAAGTTTTAGCATGATCATCATTTGCAACTGTAAGTACCAGATGCCTGCCAACGTTTTTTCACAATTGATATATCCTCTTTGGATTATTCTAAATAGTGACATGCACAGAGTTACGGTTCTCAGTAAAATGTTTTCTTGGTGTCATTGGAAGTGGAATTACACATTATTGAGTTGGTTTTCACCTGAATAGAGTAGGTAGTAGTAGAATAAGCTCATAGTTCGAGCATTTTTTTTTTAATTTTAAGCTCGCAGATTGTTTTTCAGTGTGTTGGTTTTCAGTAGCTTGTTTGAATAAGAGAATCCATAGCCCAACAAAGGCACTGGGGTTTATTTGCAGTTTCAAGTTTTAGTAAAGACTCCATAGCCCAACAAAGGTACTGAGTTTAGATTCAATGTTAATTTTCATAGATACATAGCTGGCAGACAGAACAGAGGTAAGAAAAGGAAGGTGGGAGAAAGCTATTAAATTCAAAGGCACCGACCTGTTGTTCTTAGCACCTCACAGGGAAGTGCTATCCCAAATTAGAGCCAATGTTGTAACCTAGGTCTGCACCCCTGCCCCTCCTCTCTCATTTCCCTATGACTTAATCACTTTTTTCCTCTTGTGGTTGCTTTCTTATCTTATCCTATTGTGACAGGAACAACTCAGTCTTGTTAATAATGCAGATCTCATACCACAACAACTTTGTCCTCTCAACCAGTTAGAGGCTTTTCATGAGTTTCAAGATCCAATAGCGAGATGGATGGATTATTATTTTTCCAAAATCTCAAAGGTTGAAAGTTTTAGCATGATCATCATTTGCAACTGTAAGTACCAGATGCCTGCCAAGGTTTTGTCGCAATTGATATATCCTCTTTGGATTATTCTAAATAGTGACATGCACAAAGTTACGATTCTTAGTTAAATGTTTTCTTGGTGTCATTGGAAGTGGAATTACACATTATTGAGTTGGTTTTCAGCTGAATAGAGTAGGTAGTAGTAGAATAAGCTCACAGTTCAAGCATTTTTTTTTTAATTTTAAGTTCGCAGATTGTTTTTTAGTGTGTTGGTTTTCAGTAGCTTGTTTGAATAAGAGACTCCATAGCCCAACAAAGGCACTGGGTAACTGTGGTTTCAAGTTTTAGTAAAGACTCCATAGCCCAACAAAGGCACTGGGGTTAGCTTCAATGTTAATTTTCATAGATACATGGCTGGCAGAAAGAACAAAGGTAAGAAAAGGAAGGTGGGAGCAAGTTATTAAATTCAAAGGCACCAATCTGTTGTTCTTAGCACCTCACAGGGAAGTGTTATCCCCAATTAGAGCCAATGTTGTAACCTAGGTCTACACCCCTGCCCCTCCTCTCTCATTTCCCTATGACTTAATCACTTTTTTCCTCTTGCGGTTGCTTTCTTAGCTTATCCTCCATTTCTTTTTATTCATTCAGCGTCATGACCATGTTTTTCATTGCCTACTTTGTACCATTTTGTTTTCTTTCTTGAAAAGGATCACATGTTTTGGTTTGGGTTTCAAATGCATGTCATCATTTTTTCACTAATGGAAAGATGCAGGTCCACCAAGTTTTTTTTTTTTATGCACAGGAAACGCCCATGGACAAAACACATCAATTCAGAGCAGTCATTTTCGGGCCTACATTGTCAAAACGGACAGGGTAATTTTCAACTGTAAAGATCCACCATGTCGATAAGATCAACGACTCTCGTCCATTCGGGGGTCCAGAATCATGCGGGGTTTAACAAAAAGGAATTAAGAAATTCACTCCATGACTTTGGTGTTCGGGCGTCTGAACTTGTCATTGTTTCGATCACCGAAGTGTCGGAGTAGGCCCCCACCACCGCGTCACTTTGCAAGTTCATTCTTCGGGAGATTCCAATCCAGAGAAAGAAAAGTTCCCTGAACCTGGAGCCCCGAAGTCCCAACATATTTAGATGATAAAAATGAGTTAATCCAGGTTTAATTAGTGATAAGAATGCGCTAATCACTTCTCGAGTTTTTCACTCCGGGAATTATATACACTTTGCACTCAGAAGCTCCCGAACCCCGAAGAGTCGGAGACACATGGCGCTCATCTGTTGAGACATGTGGAAATCATTTCAGGTCATTTGGTTGCATCATTCACCCATTTCCACGTGACACATGTCACCCTTCTATCCATGACGCCACATTAGATTCGGGAGGTCGTACTCTGGGAGATTTCCAAACACAACATTCATAAACTCTCGAAGCTCGAACACCCGAAGTTCTGAAGTGAATCTGGACTGTCCATCAATGAGGACACGTGGAGGCAGATATTTCACTTCGAAGACTTAGCACTCTGGAGTATTGTAAGAACTATGCATTGAAAAGGCTCGAAGCCTGAACTCCCGAAGTAATTGCAAATCGTTGATCTCAAATCAACAAGAGCCATTGATCCTTGCAGCATGTAAGAAAGAAATATCACCTAGATCATAGATTGCGACATGATCGATGACCAAACTTCATTGCGGGGACATAAGATGCTCAAAGGTTAATTTTCCAGAGAGATCCCGCAATTGAAACCATGGTATTGTTGGAAGGGTACGTGGAAGCTTGTGGGGGATTGAGGGAGTTAGAGCAGTGTGGACCCAAACCACCCTTGAAAACTTCTGCAATCACGTGCTTATATGACATCAGTTCACCGTGTCACCTCCACTCACTTCCACGTAATACAAATCCGCTCATGTCATCCCCTATTGGTCAATTTCCTGCATGTCCTCCTGCTCGCAACCGGTCACGTCTTCCCCAATGACCAATTGGCTGAAAATAGTGAAGTTTTCCAGGTGCAGATGGTAGCTGACAGGTCAAAATGGAATGCGCTTAGTCGCTGAAAGCTCTATTATAGACAGAGAGTATGGAGATCGTCCCAGGTATAGGATCGTTGGTTCCAGAACACTTCTGAAGACTACCTCTTCCTTGAGCATATAATGAAAATATCTACATGGACAACCAGTTATCCTCCAGAGGCCTCAAATAGATCGCACGCATGCCATTACTCAACACAGAACCCTGTTCTGTTACTCCTAATGTTTATTCCAATTACAGTTTATCTAGCGAATGCATCAGTTTAGTCTCAGAGATAGTAGCAGTTTCAGTTGTTCAGTCCCAGAATTCTTTAGGTTGAATTAATAAGTGGTCTTTTGTGTGTGATAAGAACCACTCTTTTTTATTAAGTCAAGTGTGAAGAGCACATTGTTGTACTATGTGCAATGTTTTATTTAAGTTAATGATTTGTTCTACAATTAGTTATCCAGAGTTAGGTCTCAGTCCTAGATGGTCGAGAACCTTTGCAAATCTGTTAAATATGCAGTCTTTGTATGTTTTAGGGGTTGGGAGTTTTCGAAAGGAAAGTAGAAGCAACATAAAAATTGGACCTGCTCAGTTAATTGTAAAGTTTTCTACCTAGTGAATATATGTTGATGACAATTGTGTTTTCTTACTCAAATCTTTATGTGTTGATTCTTATCTTGAATGCAGATTTTGTGATGTGTGCAATGTACATTTCCTTATTCTTTCATCTATTCTTTTAGTTTATCTTTTGTTGGTTATGAAACCTGTTATACAACTATTGTTCAGCTACAAATCCACTATTTTGCAACCTGTTGAATGATTTGCATCTAGATATTTGTCTAGGTATTGATATATTATCTCAAGTCTTAGTTTCCACGCAACAAGTGGTTCATTACATTGCTTGTTGTTGATGTTTGTGTGTGTATTTTCATACCCTCAATTGTCATTTAATACCAATAACATTAGCAAAGGAGAACCTACTTTTACAATGTGTGTCCTTCCCTTCCAGAGCACCATCTTTGAAAACCTATCCTTAAGCTTACCAACAAAACCAACGTATTAAGGAATAATCATTCCAAACTGATAGGTGGCCTAGATTTTCCCTTTAGCAGTCAGGTGCAGACCTTAGGACCAACATGTTGTTTGGAAAATTTGTTGTGACATGTTATTTGTATGGGTTTGGTGCATGGTTGATGCAATTGTTCATGGTACAGGTTGAGGTACATGTTGGTGCATGGTTGATGCACTTGTTTATGGTACAGTTTGATTACAGGTTGTTTGGTATAGGTTGGTGCATGGTTGATGCACTTGTTTATGGTATAGGTTGATTACATGTTGAGGTACAGGTTGATGCATGGTTCAAGTTATTGGTACAAGTTTTTTGGTGCAGGTTGATTGGTACATGTTTACAACAGTATATCTCATAGTGATAGTGTGACAGTGGTTCCATAATTCTACTTATGTGTCAAGGTGGTTGGACGGGGCAAGGAAAGGTGGTTGTAGCCACCTTCCAGTTGTATCTGAAGAACATAGGGGTTTGTAGCCTCCTTCTGGTTGTAGCCAGAGAATTTGGGAATTGGAGCTTCCCTCAGGTTGTAGCCTATGAAACTAGGGGGTTGGAGCCTCCTTCCAGTTGAAACTGGAAAAAAAAGGAAGTTGGTGCTTCCAATGAATGTAATTCTAAAAGACAAATAAGAAAAATCATTCTGTGGTTTTCTCCCGCTTTGGGTTTCCACGTAAAACACTGGTGTACTGTGTATGTGTGTGATTTCTCATCTGTTCATTGTTTATTTACTTTGAAACTATTGGATGATAATGCTACATTGATATAACACTTGCATTTTATGGAGAAAAGGATTAAATTTCTCTATCACTGATTCACCCCCCTCTCAGTAATCCAACAATTGGTATAAGAGACGGTTCCTTCAGGAAACAATTTAACCACTGGAAGGAGATGATGGATTATTCTGAGAATGGAGTACCAATGTTTAATGGTCAGAATGGTTTTAAGTATGAGATGTAGAGAAGAAGGACGAAAGTATTTTTATAGGAACATGGACATTATATTTGGCTATCAGTTGTTACAGGATATGATAGTTCAAAAAGGGAAAAGACTGCAAACAAGAAGGAATTGAAGAAGAATAATAAAATTGCAATGGACTTCATCTAGTAAGGATTACCTAATCCAGTAAGAGAAAAGGTTGGTAGATGTTCATCAGCCAAAGAACTTTGGGATAAGTTACATGACATATATTCTTCACCCATCGCAGATTCATAAAATGCCAAAGAATATGTAGATACAGATCAAGAAGAATTATGTTCACCATGTCAAACAGATTTAGAAGATGAAGAGTACATAATCACCAGAGAATTGATTAGTGTTTTAGATGAACTAAGAGAAGAAAACAAGTCACTAAATAAAGAATTGATGAAACAAAAGTAAAATGTTCACATTTTTTAAGAAGCCCAACAAGTCATCGAGAACTTAAGAACTCAGCTAGAAGAAGCCAAAAAGATCAAAGAAAAACTTGAATATCAAATGCAGTATTTGGAAGCCAACATAGAAGAACGGAAGGAAGAAACATAAATGAGAGAGAAGATATTGACAGATCATATTATGGAAATAAATAATGATATAAACCATCTTGAGGCAGAGTTTGGTCAAGAAGAGAAAGGACTCGAAGAAGAAATAATCACATTAAAAATTCAGCTTGAAAAACCGAAAAGAACAAAAGAAGTCATGAAGTCTTAGATAATGAAGAAAGAATAAGAGTTTGAGAATCTTGAAGAAGAAGTTGTCACATTGAGAAGTAAAATCTTCAAGCTCAACAAGAATATTGAAGAGATAGAAACATCCACATCAGTTATAGAGAATGAAGAGAAGCACTCAAGGTTGCTAGAAAAGAAGAATGAAGAAAATGGAAAGAGTTATGCAGAAGTACTAAAAGGAATGAATCATGGTCAACCAGAATCTAAGAAAACTATTGAAGATACATCTTCAAGAAGACCATTCATGTTCAAGCCACAAATAAGCTTCAATCATGATCATGATTAGTCAAGGCATAAATTCAGAAGGACTACACAACAAAGAATATCATTCACTCCCAAGTATGCAAATTTCTTTTATGGTCATTGTTTTTATTGTACTAATTTTGGACATAAGGTTGCAGATTGCAGGGATTATAAAATAAATGTTCAAGCAAGAAGTGCATATGTGGCCCCACATAGCATTGAATGTTACAAATTCCATAACTATAGACACATGGCTAGTGATTATAGAAGAATGATCAATACTTCCATGAAAGAGAACATTGATATTAGATATAAGAAAGTATGGATAAGAAAACACGAAGAACATGTGAACAAATACCAGGTCCCAAAGATCACAAGATTGGAAATAAAATGAGATGAAGAAAATTCTATAGAGAAAAAGAAATGTGTTAGATACGTAAAGGTTTGGAAAATAACTGATAGAAAATAAGGACAGGTAAATAAGGAACGGGTTCAAGAGATTGTACTTTCATGCATTGTAGTGAAAGATAAATCCACAGACATAAAGAAAGAAGTCAAAGATCAGAGAGATGATTAATCTACCAATGAAGATGATGATGAATCTACCAATGAAGATTATGATGAATACACATCAGAGCAGGAATTTTTCTGAGCCATCCGACTTAGAGACTCCCAGGTAATATGAATATTAGATAGGGGGAGTCTATGTGATAGTTGTGATAGACCAAAGAACCATCCTTCGAGCAACTTGCAGAGTTTGAGAAGACAACTCCAGAGTAGTCAGTTAGCAGAAGTACAATTTCATGGATTAATAAAGACTTCATGATAGTATAGTGATAAATGGGTCAACATTATGGACAGTTTCACAAGTAGAGTCTTGGACAGTATGGACGATATCATGGATTCATAGATTGGTTCAAAGACTAGTTCAGAGACAAAGGAACATTATCATAATGGATGATAATTACATAGGAAATGGCTCGAACAATGCTAATGGATTCCAAATTGACATATATTTTTTGGACACATGCAATGCATACAACAATTCACATTCAAAACATAGTAATGCTCAGAAACAACAATGACAAAACTCCCTACGAAATATGGAAAGGAAGCGCAGACAACAACCTCTACATCAAGGTAACTCAAGGTAGTATTTTATTACTTGAAATTTATGTTGATGATATTGTTTTTGGAAGTACTAATGACAGGTTAAGACATAAATTTGCAAAGGATATGCAGATAGAATTTGAAATGTCATTACTTGGAGAACTATCCTTCTTTCTAGGTCTTCAGATATCTCAAAGAAACCAAGGAATTTTTATTTCTCAAACTAAGTATATCAGATAAATGTTAAAGAGGTTCGGAATGGAAGATTGCAAACCAGTTACCACTCCTATGCAAACCATTTGCAAGTTGAGAAAAGATGATGATTCCAATTTTACAGACCAGAGGCAATACGGGTCAATGATTGGTAGCTTACTATATGTGACAACATCTAGACCAGATGTAATGCAGGCAATTGGACAGATGGCATGATTTCAAGTAGCACCAAAGGAATCACATGTCTTAGCAGTAAAGAGGACTTTCAGATATCTAAAAGGAACATAAGAGTTTGGATTATGGTATTCAAAAGGAAATGATCTATCACTTATTTCCTACACATATGCATATTGGGAAGGTTGCATTGATGATCGACGAATCACCAGTGGAGAAGCGTTCTACTTAGGTGAGTGTTTAGTATCTTGGCTAAGAAAGAAACAATCATCAATATCTTTATCTAAAGACGAAGCAGAGCATATTGAAACAGTAGGATGTTGTACTCAGGTTCTATGGATGAAACAAAATTTGACAGATATACAGGTTGAGTATGATGAGCCCATTCCAATCTATTGTGATAATACAAGTGCCATCAATATCTCAAAGAACCCGGTGATGCACTCAAAGAAGAAGCACATTCCAATAAAGTATCACTTTCTACGAGAACAAGTTGAAGAGAAGAACATCAGAGTTGAATATGTGGGCACAAAAGAGCAAGTGGTAGACATCTTTACAAAACCGCTTCCAAGGGAATCCTTTGAGTATTTTCGCCAAAGACTCAGAGTAATTTCTACTCCAAAATGAATGATTTTGAATCCTTATCTTATATGTCTTAGATTTACACGAGGAATCACCATAAAGAGGACAATTTAGGTTGGGGGATCAGTTTCAGGAAGAGTTTAGTCAGGGGGAGTATCCCCAAGGACAATTCAGTTAGGGGGAGCAGCCCCGGATGGAAAGATACATTTTCCATTGATGACAAAGGGGGGAAAGATTTATCAAATGTAGAATAGAAATGCTTGGAGAGAGAGAAAAAAAGGCATGTAGACAGGGGGAGCAGCCCAAGGAGAGTTCAGTCAGGGGGAGTAGCCCCAAAGGGAGATACCCTTTGCCATTAATGTCAAAGGGGGAGAGATAGAAACATTAATGAGGAGTATAAGCATGAATGTTATCATGACTAAGTGTTGCCATCAATGTTGGTGTTGTCATCAATGCCAAAGGGGGAGATTGTCAGACAATTGGCTTAGGTTGATGAACAATTGGTATGGATTGTCAGTTGGCTTAGGTTGATGGATAGTTGGTATGTATTTTTTGTTGTCATTGATGTCAACCATTGGAGATTGATATTTTAGATTGATGTCAACCCTTGAAGAAAGGACAATAGAGAATTCTGGTAGCACAAAGGTTTGGGTAATGGACCCAAGTTTGTTTGATGTATAATGGTGTGATTTTTAATATATTTGAAGGTAAGACTATTATATATGGGTATTACATGTCATTCAATTTCTTTTGGTATGTGTAACATCACATAACTCCTCACGGTTAGAGATTTATGGCCATGTGAAGTTGGAGAACCTAGGTTTGGGTAATGGACCCACATTTGTTTGATGGATAATGGTATGAGTTTTGATATATTTGAAGGTAAGGATATTATATATGGATAGTAAATGTCATTCCATTTCCGGTGTTATGTGCAATGTCACATAACTCTTCATGGTTAAAGAGTTATGGCCATGTGAAGTTGGAGAATCCTCATGAGTCATCTAGAAGCCCCAAAAGGTCAAAGTGGTTTAAGATATTTTAGAAGGTAAATAATAAAGTGAAGTGATGAGTGTACTATAAGTCAAATAAATACATAATAAATTATTTAAATAATAATTTAATGGATAAATTACTAAGTTACATGTGGTTAGAAGTGGGTTAACCCTAAAATAAGGAAAGTGGGTTAAGATGGTTAAAAGGTAACCCCTTGAGGAAGCTACATGAAAGTATAAATAAGAGGAAAGGATATCTCATTTTAATCACACTTGATCATATTGAATATATACAGGTGACTGAGGTAACCGAAGGATATCTAAGCCGAATTTCAGAGGGAAGGTGAAGTAAAGAAGGCTGAAATTCAAGGGAGGATAAATCCTTTTGATGATGCTTTCTAAGGTATGTTATTTACAGGTCATCTCACCATTTTCGCAATAACGTTTTTTATAGAATGATTCATACCATGAAATTTGGAGGTCATTGAAGAAACATATCCAAGTAGTTGTGGTACAACTTTCAGCTTGTGGTTCATTGTATTTTTGGAGTTACTCTCCATGGAAAATAGGGTTTATGGCTAGTCCTGAAACTAGTCTAAAGCATGTGTTTCAGGTAAAAACGTCATAAATTCTTCATAACAGATCCAAAATCAGTAAGACCAAATGTGTTGGTTATAATATAGTCTTTAGTATTCCGTGTACAATTTTTAGAGCCATACAACAAATATTCTATGTGGGTCACACTCTACAATTTTGCTCTCTAGAATAAACCATAATTCAAAAAGTTATGCCATTTTTGCTATAACTTCTTTTCTGAGAGGTTCCAAGTAGTGAAACCTAGAGGAATTGCATAAAACACATTGAAGAAAATTTTGTACTATTTTCAGATCTTTATTCATTACAGGCACATAGTTATGATTATTTCAAGTTAGGGTTGTTGACTAATCCAAAACTAGTCATGTGAGACTAAAGTAAAGTTTGATGAAAATGCTAGTCTCTTGTTGTTAAATTTAAGGAAGGTTTGAAGGTATGTGATCATATACACCAGGTCTATTACAGAGTTATAAATCAGATTTGGATGATGAAATTGATGAGGGATTTTGGTTGAGGTACATGTTGGGTACATGGTTGAGACAAGTAGTTGATGCGTTGGCACATACATGAGGTGTATAGTTGATGATGTTGGTACATCTTGATGAGTCATAGTTGATGAGTAGTTGATACATGATTGGTACATACTTGTTACATGGTTGGAGGAACTTGTTAGTAGTATTGTTGACACATGGTTTATGGATGATGTAGCATACTTGTATTGATATATTATTGGAAGAACATATTGATCTTGGTGATGATTATGAGTTGTTTTGTTATGCTTGGTTGATGCACATCTTTGAGAGTTGTCTTGGTGATTGATATTGGTGAGTAGATTTGATTTGGTTGATAAGATTGATGAGACAGGTTGTTGTGATAGGTTGTTTGGACAGGTTGTTGTGACATGTTATTCGTACGGGTTTGGTGCATGATTGATGCACTTGTTCATGGTACAGGTTGAGGTACAGGTTGGTGCATGGTTGATGCACTTGTTTATGGTACAGGTTGATTACAGTTTGAGGTACAAGTTGATGCATAGTTGATGCATGGTTCAGGTTATTTGTACAGGTTGTTTGGTGTAGGTTGATTGGTATAGGTTTACAACAATATATCTCACAATGATAGTGTGAAAGTGGTTCCATAATTCTACTTATACGTCATGGCAGTTGTACGAGGCAAGGATAGGGTGGTTGTAGCCACCTTCCGGTTGTAGCAGGAGAACATAGGGGGTTGTATCCTCCTTCTCGTTGTAGCCAGAGAATTGGGGAGTTGGAGCTTCCCTCAGGTTGTATCCTGAGAAACTAGGGGGTTGGAGCCTCCTTCCATTTGTAACTGGGAAACAAAGGAAGTTGGTGCTTCCAATGAATGTAATTCTTAAAGACATATAAGAGAAATAATTATGTGGTTTTCTCCCGATTTGGGTTTCCACGTAAAACACTAGTGTATTATGTATGTGTGTGATTGCTAATTTGTTCATTGTTTATTTACTTTGAAAATATTTGATGATAATGATACATTGATATAACACTTGAATTTTATGGTGAAAAAGGATTAAATTTCTCTATTACTGATTCACCCCCCCTCTCAGTAATCCAACATTTCAACCATAGAAGAATCCTCGACACAGGTTCAAAAACCCATAGAAGCGATGCATTTATGTGAAGGAATCTCCAAAGTGGTCTCCTTATGGCATATCTCTAAGCATGGCCCTCACAAGAATATGCTTTAAATAAGCCTTAGACATTAATAAAGGAAGTTACAATGTATGGTCAAGAAACCCTTAAAATGGGGTGTGGTCATGAATCCAAAATATAATTGAAGAATAAAAGTATGAAGGACATTGCACATGAATGTAAAACCTCATTGGATTGATAGTTCTTGTCAAGTCATTTCCAACGGTAGGTGGCATGCCATGTGGTTCCTCACGTTTAAGGATATATGACCTCTTAAATATGAAGCCCCAGATCTAAGAACACAAAGTTATAATTCGTCCCTAAAATCAAGTAAAGGAAAAAAATGGTTGCAACAAGAAGTTACAGGTCAGCCTTAAAGACAATTAAAGGAGGTACTTGGAAGGATATAAATACACCTCAAGATCCTCTCATTTGATCATCAAGAAAGTGTGATATCTTAGTGCAAGTGAATTAGCAGAATCGTGCGAAGGATGGAGTTCTCGAAGTTGCAGGTGTGAGAATGGTTTTCAGGAAACCCTATCTAAGGTAACCCCCACAGTTCAAGCATAGGGTGTCCCATGAGGTCCTCGTTGGTTGTTCAATACTCATCATGTGAGGCCCCACTCCTTACCCATTCCAATCCCACGAGGATGAGGAAAAATTATGAAGAACATGCCCTATTGTTGATGTTGGAGTCAAGGAAGGTTTGATGAACTAAGATCTGATGCACTAGGGATTTTGCAGAATAACATGTAGGTTTTCTATATGTCTTGAGGCTTGTATCTTAGAAATTTTTGTATATGATTGAGGCATATCTTGGAGGTTTTTGGCATACGCTTGGAGACATATGTTGGAGATTTTGGGATATGCTTGAGGCATATATTGGAGTTGTTGGCATATGCTTGGAGACATATGTTGGAGTTTTTGGTATATGCTTGAGGCATATCTTGGAGTTTTGGTATATGCTTTGAGGCATATCTTGAACATTTTTGGCACATAGTTTGATGCATATCTTGGTTATTTTGGGTATATGATTTGGGGGATATTCTTGGATACCTTCGTATAAGATTTATGTGGTTGTTGGGTTGAAATAGTTTTGGTGATGATGATGTATCAATATCGGTGACAGTAACAGTGACAAGTTGATTCTCTCATTTATTTTTTAGGGAGGAAGGAAGGGGAAAGGAAAGGGGGTTGGAGCCTCCTTCTAGTTGGATCTAGAGAATATAGGGAGTTGGAGCTTCTTTCAGGTTGGAGCTTGTAAACTAGCGGGCTCGATCCTCCTTCCATTTGGAGCTAGATAATCTAGGGAGTTGTAGCTTACTTAAGGTTGGAGCCTATAAACAGGGGGTTAGTGCCTCCTTCCAGTTGGTGCTGGAGAATCTTGGAAGTTGGTGATTCTTGTGGATGCAATGTTCAAGATATATATTCAAAAGAGTTCCATGGTTTTCTCCTATTTGGGTTTCCATGTAAAACTCTTGTATACTTTGTATCTGTGGTTATATGTTGATGATATCGTAAATGAAATTGTAAGTGATAAGTTGTTGATAATTTAATGTTTACATGTTATGGTTAAAAATGGTAAAAAGTTCTCAACACTGATTCATCCCCCCCCTCTCAGTATTGGTGAATATTCCAACAATTGGTGTCAAAGAAGGTCCTTCAGAAACATTCTAACCACTGGAAGGTCCAATATATTACCAGTCCAATATATTACCAGTACATCACCATCAATAACAAAAATACCATACAGAGAAGATCCTCCCCAAAGAGAGCATCACCAAGACCTAGTGCCTCAATAAGATGACCAAGAATAAACAAGCAAGAGATTCTCCAAGTCTGGCGCAATATTTAAGACAACTAGAACCAAGATATAAAGAAATTACCAAAAAAAAACTACAGCTACAACTGCCTTGTGCGCACTGTAGAGGGAGTTGTTTGAATGTCCAAATGAAATGAGCGAGACTTGTATTTATACTAATTTGAGCACCATTATGGGGTTGACTTCTTATTTATGGGTCTTCAATTTATTTATTAATTTCCTGTGGGGACGAATTCTCTTCCTGGGTCTCCAAATTATTCCTAGTGCTTTTGTAATGGTATAGATGGGTCTTCTTGTACTTTCTTGTGGAGAATGACTCCCCGAAGTTGCAAATATCCAACAATCCCTCTCAACAAGGGAGACATTATCCATACTTGGATTTCTTCTGTCATAGAAATGTTTTCTTCATGAGCCATGTTGATGTGCCATCTTCGCACATGCATTCCATCCCAGAATATGTGTGTGATAACATCTCGATTCCATCCACTCCTTGTCAGGAGAAGGACTATACTTGGTACATTCACCACTACAAATCCCCATGAGTGAATGAATAATTACCCTTGGTCATATTGGCCTACCATATCCCCATGCATGACCAATCTGGGATAATGTCTACCCTATGCTTACCTGGGCCACTCACCACTAGAAAAGCCCCATGGATGAATGAATAAATACCCTTGGTCATTTCTGCATTAGCATAGCCCCATGCATGACCAATCTAGGATAATTTATTCCTAAATCTATGGGACATTCACTACTAGTAGAGCCCCATAAGTGAATGAATCATTCTCCCTTGGGCATATAAGCACTAGAATGGCCCCATGCATGAAAAATATGGGAGAATGTCTTCCCGATGCTATTTCCTAGAGAACATCAACATACCCAGACCACTCACCATTAGTAGAGCCCCATGAGTGAATGAATCATTCTCCCTTGGTCATAACAACACTAGAATAGCCCCGTGCATGATCAATCTGGGACAATGTATGCTCGATGTTGAAACATCAATGCTCATCACTAGTGAAATCAACATGACTAATCCTGTGTAACATCCTCCTCAACAAAATCAGCATGACCACTATGGGAGGATATCTGCAATCTACTCATCTATGGATAAGTACTAGAGCTTCACTACTCCCTTATGTACCATGTCTCGAATGAATTCCTGTAAGAAGCTTCTGAAGTTGCACCACTTCACGACTTGCGACACTAGCTGTGACATACTCTGTCTCTATTGTACTAAGTGCTACAAAATCCTGCTTCCATCTTATCCCATAAATCTTAATTGATTCCAAGCTAAACTAACACCTTGAGGTGCTCAATCTATCTACTACACTCCCTTCTCAATCAAAATCTGTATATCTCTACAACCTCACTTCATCACCTGAGACAAACCATATCCAACTGTACCATGCTTCCCTGCGACCCACTGGAACTTCCTTGGCTTCAACCAAATATTGGATTAGGTTTCTCATTGCAAAGAAAATATTTGTCTTGACATTAACCAGGTACATCAAGGATCCAATCTATTTCTTGTACATCGTGGGATCCAACAAACCTGAATATGAAGTAGAATCACTCAACTTATTCAGATTTTTCATCATAGGTGTAATCATGGAATTACATTCTATCATATAAATATCATCAGTATCCCCTGAATGAGGAATATATCATATTATCTAATCACACCTCTAATTCCAAGAGTACATCTATCCAGGATCCTCCATCTCGAACTCTGAGGCCAAATCCGTATGTCATTGGAGTAAGTCTTGTTGTCCAGTTTGACTCATTAGATGCTCCCTCTATTACTGAGATAAAATCCATATCCAATCCTCCTCGTTAGTTGCCTCCTCTACCACTATAGAAAGATCACATCTAATAGAAGCCTCTTTCCTCTGAAGCTTATGTATGGCCTCTTCAACTCATGACACATGTTTGTCAGTCCTGTGAGATGTCTCTATCCCACTTGGATCTAGTGGGGTGGGACTCCCTCTGAATAATATTCTCTCTCTTAATCCAACTAACTCTCTCTAAGATCAAGCTCACTTTGATTCTATACAATCTATGGAGCCATCTTCTCCCTCTGCATCTTTTGAAGTATGATCTCCAATGAATTATCTTGGGAGGTTGCTCCTCACTACTGGATCCTGAGGGATGACTCTCTTTGAAATATAACTTCCTCTGAACTGTTACTATGTGGGTTCATCTAGCTCACCACTATTAGAGCCACCTTCTCCTCCCTATCAATATCCATTTGGAACACTTTGTATCCCACAAAATTATCCTTTTTTTCAGAAGGTTCTAACTTTGCCTTCTTCACCTTCGATATATGTATGTATATTGTCATGTATACAACTCCATGTATGGATATCCTACTCCATGTATCAAATTAGATACCATAAATCGGTTTCCTCCTGCAACCATCACTATAGCTCCCTCTTAGATCTATCACCTATGACCTGCTTGGAACATGCACAATAAAAAAAAAAAATAGTAGACAAGAACAATATTCTTATGATAAGGAAATAGGAAAAGAATAAAAATGGGAAATAGGGACAACACTTTTCCAATGTTGTTACCAATCATTCCTCTGTGGTAACCTGCCCAAAACAAAACAAGAAAAAAAGACAAGAGAAATAATTTTCTAGTGTTGTGACCTCCATAGTAACATACCCGGGACAAATACAACAACCAAGAACATCTCCTAGAAGAGATCAATTTCATCTTGTAAATAGTGCATCATTAGTACTAAACAATGAACATTTACACAATGATCACTATACCCAGTACAAAGACAACAACCAAGAACATCTCCTAGAAGATATCAATTTCATCTTGTAAATAAGTGCATCATTAGTATTAAACAATGAGCATTTACACAATGATCATTGTACTAAGAATATTCAAAACATTTGATAGAAAAAGTACTTAGCAGTAATAGATCTCTAAACATTGTTTTCTCGGTTACAATATTTATTTAATATGCAACAATATAAAAATATCAAACCTGATATGCAAACCTGGAGTCTTAATTTATAGGGAGGGTGTGTTATTCCTATGAATTCACTAGATCCAATGATCCCTTTGGGTCATTGCTTGGACAAGGTCCCTTGTACATCCCCTCCAAACACCCTCATACTCTGCTAAATGATGTAACTTGGAAACATATATAAGTGCGTACCTCTAAAATTTGTAGCACCATCCATCTTGTGTTCTAATATCAAGGTTTGTGCAATTGTCACTAGAAACTAGCAACTACAACTAGCAACTGGAAACTACAATTGTAACTGACAAATACAAATGAAACTGTAATTGGAAACTGCAACTGCAACTACAACTAGAAACTGACAACTATAACTGTAAATGGAAATTGCAACTGGCAACTACAATTGCAACTTCAACTGGCAACTGCAACGACAGCTAGCAGCTGCAACTGTAACTTGCAACCGTAATGAGAAATTTCAACTTTCACCAAGTTGTAATATGAGACCACTAGGAGTTGCGCTATGCTAGGGAAAGTTGATATATGGAAAAATTAGACTCAACGTCCTCCAATAAGTTTCTCAACAAGCTTGACAAGTTCAGGTTTGTGCAACAAGAAATTGCAGCGGCAAACAAAAACTGTGCAGTAGCAATATTTCAACTAGATGTGATACCATGTTGATGTTTATATGATTCTCAACTCTTCATAGTTATTTCCTTATGATTAATAACACGATTCACTTTCATACAATAATTATCATAGAATAACTATACATTGAAAATTTCAACTATAACAATGCAGTAGAAATAACAAGATCTATAAATATTAACCATGCACAATAGACATAATAACACAACACAAGAACACAAGAGTTTAACTTGGGAAACCCAAACTTGGGAGAAAACCCAGCAACCTTTCTCTAGAATAATTCAGTCTAAGATATTACCAGTACATCACCATCAATAGCCAAAATACCATACAAAAAATATCCTCCCCAAGGCTAGCATCACCAAGACCTATCACCTCAATAAGATGACCATGAATAACCAAGCAATAGCTTCTCCAAGTGTGGCACACTCTCCAAGACAACCAGAACCAAGATATAGAAAAATTACCAAAAACAACTACAACTACAACTTCCTTGTGTGTACTGCAGAAGATGTTGTCTGTTTGTCCAAATGAAATGAGAAAGACCTGTATTTATACTAATCTATGCGCCAGTCTAGGGCCAAATTCTTATTTTTGGGTCTTCAATTTCTTTATTAATTTCCTGTGGGACTGAATTCTCTTCCTGGGTCTCCAACTTCTTCCTGAGGCTTTTGTAATGGTATAGATGGGTCTTTTTATACTTTCTTGTGGAGAATGACTACCCGAAGTTGCAAATCTCCAACAATCCTAAGATTTCAACACTAGAAGAAAGAGTAGATCGCTACATGGAATACTTACAGCTTATGAAATGAGAACAAAATAGGATAATCCTTCCAAGAAGGAAGAGACTTTCAAAGCATCCAAGAAGACAAGTAAGAATACAAAAAATTCAAAGTCAATCTCTTGCTACAACAATGATTCAGATGAAGAGATAGCCAACTTCATGAGGAGGTTGAAGAAAGGAACTCGCAAGTACAAAGGTAATCTTCCCTTAAAGTTATTTAATTTTGGTAAAATTGGTCATTTTGTTGCTAAATGTCCTTATGCTAAGAATTCATATAGTGATGAAGAAGAAGCTCCCAAGAAACAAAAGAAATATCAAAAGGGAAACAAGAAAGAAAATAAAAGAAAAGTCTTCAAGAAAAGCCTCTACTCAAAATAAGATAGTTCCTCATCTAATGAGGATAGTGATAGTGACAGTGACTAAGAAAGAGTGCTCTTCATGGAAATGGAAACTTAGAATGGAAACCTTGGAAATGACGAAGAATATTATGAAGAAGGTGGAGTGGATATTGAGGTAGAACTAATCAGTTCTTTAAATGATCTAAAAAGGCAAAGGAAGAAAAACAAGTCCCTTAAGGAAGAATTGATCAAGCTAAAAGAGGGTTCTCAAAACCCCAACAAAAATTATGAAGAATTATAGTAGATTATTATAAACCTAAAGGTTTAGCTGGAAGAAGCCATAGTAATTAAAGAAAAACTCAAAAATAAATTGGAAGAAAAGCAAAAAAAAAACGAGTGTTTGGAAGCTGAAATAGTATCACTAATAAAGGAACTTTAGAAGAAGGACATTCAACAAAACCTTGGAAAAAACACTAAAATATTAAATGAAATAATCAACAGTCAAAGGCCATGCTATGATAATTCTGGACTAGGAAACAAGCAAATTCATACTGACAAGGGTTCAAGCTCCATGATGATAGAAAAGGAATAAGAAAAAAATAGTTATGAAGAAGTCATCAGTGGTCCCATCAAGAAGGAAGAATGCAAGTCTTCAAAATAAAATATTCAGGTAATGGAGAACATTCAAGAAGAATATCATCCGATCACAAGAACATGGAATCGACAATCAACAATGGAAAGGAATGAATGTATAAGAGGTGTATCTCCACGAAGACTTTCTACCTCCAAGCTTCAAAGAAACTTCAATCATTGTGAAGGAAACAACAAAAGAGAAGATCATGATCAGCTAAGGTATGGATTCAAAAGGATTGCATCACAAAGAGGATCACTTGGTTCCAGGTATCAAAATTTCTTTTTTGGTTATTGTTTTACTTGTAATAACTTTGGACATAAATTTATATATTGTAGAGTGTATGGAAGAAATATTGAAGCAAGAGATGTTCATGTGGCCCCCTACCATATTGAACGTTAAAAATTACACAACTATGGACACATAGCTCGTGATTGTAGAAGTACAATGGAGTCTTCCCTGAAAGAAAACATTGATATCAAATACAACAAGGTTTGGAGAAGAAATTAAAAACAAGAAGAACATGCGAATGGAGAACTCCAAGAGATCATACTCACAAGATTTGCAGATGTGCGAGATCATGGTGAATCCAAAGTTGAAGAGGAAGATGTCAATATTCAAAAGGATGATATTGTAGTAGAGAAACCTTATATATTGTTCTAAGCAATATGGCTTGGAGACTCCTAGTAATGTGAATATTGAAGAGGGGGAGTCTAAGAAACAACTTTTACAGATTGGAGAAATATATTTCGGGCAGTCTAAAGTGTTTGCATATTTTGGGAAGGCATATTTTGAATGGTCTGATGACAAAGGTATAGAATGTCTCGTGAAAAATTGGTTGATTAAGGAGAAGTTTTCAGAAAACATTCCCATACATGTATGGAGAAGTCAATTGACGGTTACAAGGAATATCATTGACACACTTTTGAGGCAGAGATTCATGATTTTACAGAGGATTCCAAGCATGTATTCAAGCAAGGATATATTCATTACATATTTGAGAATGTGTACTTGTTGCAGAGTTGTAGAGTTTGATTTGAATATAGAGAAAACTAGGGGACATATTTGATTCAACTTGAGAAGAAAGAATATGGTGTGATTAGTTGCAACAAATTTGGAGAAGTCTTTAGAATAGTAAAATGACAAAAGGGTTAGCATTGTGTGTAGTTGAGTAGAAGAGTCATGGACAATTTTGTGACATATGGGAAAGGATAGTTGGCAGGTCTAGAAGATGATTCTTGAAATGAACCAGAGAATATGCATGATAGTTAATGAATTCATGAACTCACGAGGAATTGCAGAAAGAATTATTGCTATTGTCATCAAGAGGAATGTTCAGTAAAGCATATGACTCGGAAAAGAAGCATATTGACAAGTGGAACTAACTAGTCACAGGAAGGCAAGTCATGAGAGGCACAACAACATAGAGGGAGAGAAACAATCAAGAGGACTTATACTGTCAAGGAGAGATTGTTGAATGATTATGTCATTGATGTCAGCTCAATGAAGACATGATAAGTCATAAAGACTTGAAGTAAAGTGATGAAGTTACTTTGACATGAACACTTTTAATATACGTCAATGGATTACACCAGGAATTACCAATGGAAAAGAAGCCCCATAAAAGAGGAAAGGAAGAATATACAAGAATCCCCACATTGATCTACACAACATATTGCAAAGAAGACAGGGGGAGAGAAATCTTCAAGGGGAGTTATCATTTTCCATTGATGTCAAAAGGGGAAAGAAAGATTAGAAGCATGAGGACAAGGGGAGTAGTGATAAAAGGGGGAGTATGAGTGTTTTCATCAATTCCAAAAGGGGAGATTGTTGGAAAATTGGGTTTCATTGATGTCGACCCTAGAAGAAGCCCAAAAACAGGTTTAGAAGCCCCTAGAATTGATGGGTTTATTTGAAGGTATATCCAAAGTGGTCCTCTTATGGAGTATCTCTAAGCATGGCCCTCACGCAAAGATTATTTGAAGAAGCATACAAGAAGCCTTATTCATTAAGAAAAGAAGTTACAACGTATGGTCAAGAAACCATGAAAATATGGTTAGGAAGCCCTAGGGGTGTGGTCATGAAACCCAAAGATAATTGAAGAAAAAGAGTATGAATGACATTGTAAATGAATGCAAAACCTCATTGGATTGATAGTCCTTTTCAAGCAATTTCCAACGGTAGGTGGCACACCATGTGGTTCCTCACGATTAAGGAGATATGACCTCTTAAATATGAAGCTATAGATCTAAGAATAAGAAGTTATATGTCGGACCTAAAATCAAGTAAAGGAGAAAAACAGTTGCAAGAAGAAGTTACAGGTCGGCCCTAAAGACAAGTAAAGGAGGTACTTGGAAGGATATAAATACACCTCAAGATCCTCTCATTTTATAATCAAGTGTGATATCTTAGCATAAGTGAATTAGTGTAATTGTGCGAAGGATGGAGTTCTTGGAGCTGCATATCTGAGAAGGGTTTTCAAGAAAACCTATTTGAGGTAACCCCCACGGGTAAAGCATAGGGTGTCCCATGAGGCCCCCACTGGTTTTTTAGTACTTGTCACGTGAGGCCCGACTCATTTCCCAATACTGTATCAGAAGACCGAGGAAAATTTATGAAGAGGATGCCCTCTTGTTGATGTTGAAGTCGAGGAAGGTTTGATGATTTGAGATTTGATGCACTAGGGTTTTTGCAGAATAAAAGGTATGTTTTCTTTATGTCTTGAGGCTTATATATTGGAAATTTTTGTATATGCTTGAGGCATATCTTGGAGGTTTTTGGCATATGCTTGGAGACATATGTTGGATATTTTAGTATATGCTTGAGCTATATCTTGGAGTTGTTGGCATATGCTTGGAGACATATGTTGGAGTTTTTGGTATATGCGTGAGGCATATCTTGGAGTTTTTGTATATTCTTTGAGGGATATATTGGAGGTTTTTGGCATAGGTGTGATGCATATTGTAACACACCCACTACCAGAACTAATATTTTCCGCCTTTTTCCTTCTTTTCTCCGAGGAACAGAGTTCCCAAATTCCTACAAGGTTCTAGCGTAGGCTAGGTCCTCCAACTGGGACCTTCACCACACCAATTCACTGGTTGTTTCATTGAAGATCCGTCGTGTACAACTCATGCACCAAGCATAGGATTTACTCCCATGTGTCCATCGTTTGTGACCCTGGGCTAAGCCAAGAGGCGCCTTTCTCATTTCGGGACTTCGGGAACCGGGAGTTCGAAATGCAAGGGAGTTAGGTTCTTCGACTCTTCAAACCCCGAAATCCGAAATCCTATTCACACCAAGCTTCTTCGGGATTTCACCTACCAGGACTTCGTGCACTAAGATTTCGTGATGTATGAAGACGAGGTTTCATACCCTTCGGATTTCCGGGTATCGCAACACCGAAACCCATATATCTACTAAGTTCCTTTCGAGGTTTCGTAAGTCGGGATTTCACGATGTGCGAGGACAAGAGGTCTCGCATCTGGGTTTCCCGGGAGCCAAAAATCTGAAGTTCATATATACATATATATATATATATATATATGTATATACACTAAGCTCATTTCGGGGTTTCGCAAGTCGAGATTTTGGGACTGGTGAGTACAAGAGACTTTCCCTTAGGTATCCCGGGTGTCGAAACACCGAAACACCATATCTCATCCACACTATTATCATTTCGGGGTTTTGCAAGTTAGGATTTCAGGACTGGTGATTACAAGAGATATTACCTTTAGATATCCCGGGTTTCGAAACACCGAAACACCATATCTCATCCACGCTATTATCATTTTAGGGTTTCGCAAGTCAGGATTTTGGGACTGGCAAGTACAAGAGGTCTTACCCTTAGGTATCCCGGGTGCCAAAACACCGAAACATCAAGACTCTAACCACGCTACACTATTCCGGGGTTTCGCAAGTTGGGATTTTGGGACTGGCGAGTATAGGAGACTTGCCTCTAGATATCCCGGGTGCCAACACCGAAACATCAACTCCTAATCACGCTATACTTATTTTGGGGTTTCGCAAGTTGGAATTTCACGACTTGTGAATACAAGGAAACTTGTCCTTGGGTATTCCGGATGCCGAAACGTCGAGACACCAAATTCTAACCACGCTATACCATTTCAAGGTTTCCCAAGTCGGGACTTCACGACTTGTGAATACAAGGAAACTTGTCCTTGGGTATTCCGGATGCCGAAACATCAAAACACAAAATTCTAACCATGCTAAACCATTTCGGGGTTTCGCAAGTCGGGACTTCATGACTTGTGAATACAAGGAAACTTTTCCTTGGGTATCCCAGATGCCGAAACGCCGAAACACCAAATTCTAAACACCCTATGCCATTTCGGGGTTTCAGAAGTTGGGATTTCGCGACTTGTGAATACAAGGAAACTTGTCCTTGGGTATCCCGGATGCTGAAACACTGAAACACCAAATTCTAACCACTCTATACCATTTCGGGGTTTCGCAAGTCGAGACTTCATGACTTGTGAATACAAGGAAACTTGTCCTTGGGTATCCTGGATGCCGAAACTCCGAAACACCAAATTCTAACCACGCTATGCCATTTTGGGGTTTCGCAAGTAGGGATTTCGCGACTTGTGAATACAAGGAAACTTGTCCTTGGGTATCTCGGGTGTCGAAACGCCGAAACACCAACATCTGAGGGAACCATTCTTTCTGGTGCAAGGTTTCCAAACTTAGGCCATAAAATCCTTCAACGGACACTTGAATAATTATCACCAAACTTGGGGACATGACTGAAAGGCCTTCGTAACTTATCGAGTTATGAACTCTGTGACAGGGGCGAGGTAAGCTTAGATATTTTACTTAAACAGTAGTCCCTTCAAGAAACTCACTCTGGCTCTGGAATATGATGGAGCTTCTCGGAAGGAGGTGCCTTCGGGAAAACAAACCAGGGTATATCATGGGTCATGTACATGGGGTAACTCTCCAGGGAACGAGCTCGAATCTGAACTTATACATTCTATACGTAAACCAATTTTGGTCATTTAAGTATAAGCATACATTCATTTTGTTGTTGATCGGAACACCAGGCAAACACTTCTATACAGAAACCAATCATTTATAAGTGTATAAACATGAGCATGCATCCATTATATTTAATTCAAGATGCGAGATGTAAAACACTTATCAGAAAGAACACCAAGTATGGCACGACTGCTGAGAGGGGTGATCGTTTCCACCCAACGGCAGGCTCAACGACTCCAAATGGATTTACCACTAGCCACCCCCAAGATAGACCACAATTCTTTGAGACTCAGTCTCTTACTTCCCGCTCGTTGGAAGTCCAGGACAAAGGTTACTCTCCTTCTCCTCTGCTCATGACTCACTTTATTTCTCGGAGTTCCTCTGGTTCTCCTTCCGCGATCCGGTCACGTGTGTGTGTGTCTGTATCTGTATNGCACGAAATTCCCTGTTCGATGGTTAGGTCTAAGAGCTTCTACAGATGGTCGGTTCGCCCCATCCCCTCATTTACTCTTGAGGAGCCTCCCCACCTACCATCCGGGCAGGTAATTCATTTCGGGGTTTGAGTGCAATCTTTGGTTTTCTCGAGCATGTACAAACCAATACGGTTTTGGTTTGGTGGAAGTTAACGCAGCCACTCCCGACCCCTTCCACCACCTCTCATTAGCCATCGTGGTCTCTTTTCATCACATCCCCCTCTCAGCAGTCATGCAACATATATTCATACATCATTTACATTCCTCATACCTTTTATACAAAGGTTTGTTAAATCAAACATTCACAATCTTTGAGTTTTCCATAGTTCTTGGCCAGTATAGTTATTTTTACAGACTGGGGGAAACAGGGTGTTACAATTCCATCCCCCTTAAAGGAACATCGTCCTTGATGTTTTATCTATCAATATGACATGTATGTATAGGGGTAAACAAAATCGGATATGCTTGTTTCATGGCATCTTCCATTTCCCATGTAGCCTCATCTGGGCCAAAATGTTTCCACTGCACATTGACCTGTGCAATGGTTTGGTTCCTGAGCGGGGTTTCCTTTCTGTCTAGTATGAATTGAGGTTCTGGTAGGAATTCTCCCTCCAGTTCCACCTGGATCATAGACCAGTCAATTATATGATTAGAATCATGTACATATTTCTTCAATAATGAAACATGGAAAACATTATGTGCTTTTACTATGGGAGGAAGTGCTAGCCTATAGGCTACAGGTCCCACTCTATCTAGAATTTCAAAGGGTCCACAATACTAAGGTGCCAACTTGGCACAAGCTCCCATCCTCAGGGAACTCTTCCTGAGCCTAACTCTAAGATATACGTGGTCTCCCGCCTGGAACTCTCTTGGATTTCTCCTTCTGTCGGCGTAGATTTTCTATCGGTTCTGAGCGACCTTTAGATTTTGTTTTATTTGAATCACTTGTTGTTCCATTTCTTTCAACATGTCAGTTCCAATGGTAACTATGTTTATGGGATTACTCCTAATGACTGGAGTGTTGCACGGCCTACCATAGAGGACTTCGAAAGGACTCATCTTCAGGGATTCTTGGTAGCTGTTGTTGTAGGCGAATTCCACTAGTGGCAGGTAGTCTTCCCACCTTTTGGGTTGATGTATTACATCCATCCTGAGCATGCCCTCTAATATTTGATTCAACCTTTCCGTCTGTCCATCGGTTTGAGGGTGATAGGCTATGCTAAATAGTAACTTGGTCTCAAAACCAACCATTAGTGATTTCCAAAACTTGGAAGTAAATTCCGTGTCTCTGTTAGACACGATCTCTTTCGGCATACCATGCAGTCTGAATATCTCCTTCATGAATACGTTGGCGATGTTTATTGCCTTACAAGTCGACTTGATGGGGATAAAATGAGAGGACTTGCTCAATTTATCCACCACTACCATGATGGAATCATTCTGTTTGGTCGAGGTTGGTAATCCGGTGATGAAATCCATGGAGATGGTTTCTCATTTCCATTCTGGGATTGGTAGAGGTTGTAATAATCTTGCTGGGTGTCGGTGTTCTACTTTCACCTATTGGCATTCTATGCATTTGGCTAAGTACTCATCTATGTCCTTCTTCAATCCAGGCCAATAGAATTGTTTCCTAGTGGTCATGATCATCTTCTGGTATCCTGGATTACCAGTATAGGGTATTTTGTGTAGTTCATCCATTATGAACCTCTTCAAGTCGTCACAATCTGGGATATACAATCTGTTTTTGTAAGTGAGAAGTCCTCATTCCATCATCTGGTAGCCTCCATAGTTTATCCCTGTGGGTTCTTGCTGCAGGTACAAGGTCACGGTCTGGAAGAATGTGTCTGTCTCTTGTGCATTTCTGACTCTTTCCTTGACATCCGTCATGTAGGTGCTTACCGCTGCCAGGTGAATTGTTTTCATGCTTCTGCTAAGGGCATCGACCACCCTATTTTCCTTTCCCTTAATATGTTTGATTTCAAAATCAAACTCGTTGAGGAGGGCCATCCACCTAGCTTGTCTGGCATTGAGCTTTGTTTGGTCAAACAGATATCGCAATCCACAGTGGTCTGTCATAAGTACAAACTTTCTTCCCAGGAGGTAATGCCTCCACATTTTTAAGGCGTGCACTATGACAGCCAGCTCTAGATCATGGGTCACATAGTTGACTTCGTGTTCATTCAATTTTCGGGAATCATAGCAGATCACACTTCCTCCTTGCATAAGGACTCCTTTGAGCCCTTCCTTACAGGCATTCGTGCACACGAGGAAGTCAGCTTCGGAATCGGCGATCTTCAGCACGGGTGCGTGGGTCAATAGATGTTTCAGGGCTTGAAATCTTTCTTCACATTTTTGCGTCCACATGAATTTTTTCCCCTTCTTCTAGAGGGTAGTGATTGGACATCCAATCTTGGAGAATCCTTTTATAAATCTCCTATAGTATCCTACCAAGCCCATAAAGGATCGGATATCTGAAACATCCTTCAGGGTAGGCCATTCCATAATAGACCTGATCTTATCAGGGTCTACTGCTACCCCTTCTTCGGATAGGACATGGCCCAAGTAATGTATTTGCTTTTGGAAAAAGTCACATTTGCTAAATTTGGCATAGAGTTGATGTTCTCTTAGCACTTGAAGCACAAGCCTAAGGTGTTCCTCATGTTCCTCTCTATTCTTGGAGTAAATTAATATGTCATCAATAAAAACCAACACAAATTTGTCTAGGAATTTGCTGAGCACATTGTTCATCAAGCACATAAAAGTGGCAGGGGCATTGGTTAATCCGAATGGTACTACCACAAACTCGTAGTGACCATATCTTGTCCTGAAGGCAGTTTTTTGGATGTCTTCGCCCTTGATTCGGACTTGATGGTACCCAAATATCAGGTCAATATTCGAGAAGATAGAGGCACCTCCTACTTTATCGAACAAGTCACCGATCCTAGGTAAGGGGTACTTGTTATTTATGGTTACCTTATTGAGTTGTCTATAATCTATGCACAGTCGGAGGGTACTGTCTTTTTTTTTCATGAACAAGACTGGTGCTCCCCATGGAGACATGTTGGGCTGGATATAGCCTCTTTCGATCATTTCTTTCAGTTGTAATTTAAGTTCAACTAGCTCAAGTGTGCTCATCCTGTAGGGTGTCCTAGACACTAGCATCACTCTTGGTGCAAGTTCTATTGAGAAGTCAATGTCCCTTCTCGGAGATAGACCCGGTACCTCTTCCGGAAATACATCTCTGTATTCTCTTAGTGTGGGGTGGTCTTCTAGGCTTGGTTTATCACCTTCAATTATTTTCAACACTTGTATTCCATATAGTGGACATCCTTTTCTGCAATACTTTCTCATTTGAAGAGATGATATTTGTCTCACCAAGACAAGTTTTTGGATCCCTTGAAGGGTTATCCTCCTTCCTTCTTCACTTACGCATTCCAAGGTTTTATGGTAACAGTCTAGTTTGGCTTTATGGGTGGCTAGATAATCCATACCAATCAACAGATCATACAATCCCAGGGGTAATATGTTAAGGGTTGCTTGGGTGGGGAATTCGCCCATAATTAATTGGCAGGCTGGTATGACCTCTGCTACCCTTCTTTTGGTGCCAGTGGATAACTGTACCAACCATGGCTTGGCATTTTTATGTGGCTGTAGTTTACATTTATCAACAGCCTTAGGGGCTATATAACTCAAATTTGAACCAGGGTCAATCAAAATAGACACTAGATGGTTGGTGATCATACCTTTGATTTCCACCATTGAAGCTTGGTGGTCAGCTTGGTTATTATCCAAGGCTGCATAAATTTGTGGCACACTCCTGGCCATGTTATTGACAGTGGTAGCTTCTTGAACGTTGTAAATTCTCCGACTGTTCTGTTGTCAGTGCGGGCAATCCCTCAGTAGATTTTCTTCTCCACAACCCCAACATTTCAAAGGTTCTCTCTTTGGGTTATCAGTCTTTACTGGGGAAAATCTAGGAGGTTTATTTCCGCTCAAGGAGGGAAAGTTCTGTTGGTGTACGCTTCGGGCTGGGAAGCTCATCCTTGAGTTAAATCTTGGGGATTTTAACCCCTTTCTCTGGAATCCCGAACTATTCTTATGCTTCCATCCTTCGCGAGGTCCTGTCCGATACCCAAGCTGTTCATAAAAATATCTTGCCTTTTGGATAGTATCTTCTAGGGTCTTTGGTTCGTCAAATTCAATCATGTTCTGATAGTCCTTAGGTAGTCCACTGATGAATCGTTGAACCTTTTCCTTTTCTTATTTTATGTAGGGTACATACCTCAGCAACTCGAGGAATCTGCTGACATATTCCTCTATGGTGAGTTTCCCCAGCTTAAGTTCATAAAATTCTTTAGTCTTTTCATCGAAATACTTTTCCGACAGATACTTCTTCTTGAAGTATCTCTCAAACCATTCCCAAGACAGGTCTTCTTCGTGAATCCCTTTTACATTCTTAAGGTCTTCCCACCAAATGGAAGCCTTTCCATTCAAGTTGAAGGTGGCTATTTGGGCCTTCAAGTTTTCTGAGAAGTCATGGACTCTGAAATAATTCTTTAGTCCAAGCAGCCAGGCCTCTGCTTCCTCTCCCTTCTTTATTTCGTCATCGAAGGAGGGTGGTTTGGCCTTCTTGAAATCTTCGAGATTATGACTTTTGGAAAGTTTCTACTTCTTTCATTTTCTTTGGGAATGAGAACTAGTTCTGCTGCTAGAAGATCCCTCCGAGTCGCTAGCTTCCTTTCCAGAGGAATCGTCCGACGCTTATCCCTTATCTCTGGGGTGGACCTTTCTTGAGGTGCTCCTCTCAATGTGGCCACTGACATGAACATGTTTATGTGTCTCAGGTTCATGTTGCAATTGCCTTTGTATGTCAGATAAGCTCTGCAGTAAAACTGCATTAATTTTCGTTTGCTTCTCTTGCTCTTTTATCATCCTTTCGTTGTCAGCCTTGCAGCTCTGTAATTCGACCATGAGGCTCCTCACAGTCTCAGCTAGATCTGGAGGGGTCCCTACCGCCCTCCTTTCATCAGACTCTTCATCTCTATTGTGGGAGCCCTCCCCCACTTCATGGTGAGTCACCATTCTATACGTCTATAATTTCCCACGATTGATCGTCTGCTTGTGTGCAAAGAAAAATGCTTATTGTTAGTCAATATTCATATTCATTCATAACCAGTACATAATCCATATTTTTCACAGACATACACACAATAGGAGTTTTCATTCTTAACCTCAACTTGTGTTTAAGGGGGGGTTAAGATAGAGGGTTACTCTTGTTAAGAGTGCTTTGAATGGAGTCTTTGCACAACCCGTTCATGAGCCCAAGCAGACCAAGTGTTGTAACCATGCTCTGATACCAATTTGTAACACACCCACTACCGGAACTAATATTTTTCATCTTTTTCCTTCTTTTCCCCGAGGAACAGAGTTCCCGAATTCCTACGAGGTTCTAGCGTAGGCTAGGTCCTCCAACCGGGACCTTCACCACACCAATTCACTGGTTCTTTCATTGAAGATCCGTCATGTACAACTCACACACCAAGCATAGGATTTACTCCCATGTGTCCATCGGTTGTGACCCCGGGCTAAGCCAAGAGGCACCTTTCGCATTTCGGGACTTCAGGAACCGGGAGTTCGAAATGCAAGGGAGTCGGGTTCTTCGACTCTTCAAACCCCGAAACCCGAAATCCTATTCACACCAAGCCGCTTTGGGATTTCACCTACCGGGACTTCGTGCACCGGGATTTCGTGATGTATGAAGATGGGGTTTCATACCCTTCGGATTTCTGGGTGTCGCAACACTGAAACCCATATATCTACTAAGTTCCTTTCGGGGTTTCGTAAGTCAAGATTTCGTGATGTGCGAGGACAAGAGGTCTCACATCTGGGTTTCCCAAAAGCTGAAACACCGAAGTTCATATATATATATATA
>ML797267.1:71200-84061 GCA_009831015.1 Picea engelmannii | reverse complement strand
TCATTTTGGGGTTTCGCAAGTCAGGATTTCGCGATGTGCGATGACAAGAGGTTTCACATCTGGGTTTCCCGGGAGCTAAAACTCCGAAGTTCATATATATATACGCTAAGCTCATTTCAGGGTTTCTCAAGTCGGGATTTCGGGACTGGCGAGTACAAGAGACTTGACCTTAGGTATCCTAGGTGCCGAAACACCGAAACACCATATCTCATCCGCACTATTATCATTTCGGCGTTTCGCAAGTCAAGATTGCGGGACTGGAGATTACAAGAGATCTTACCTTTAGATATCCCAGGTGTTGAAACAATGAAACACCATATCTCATTATCGCTATTATCATTTCAAGGTTTCGCAAGTCGGGATTTCAGGACTGGCGAGTACAAGAGGTCTTACCCTTAGGTATCCCGGGTGTCGAAACACCAAAACATCAAGACTCTAACCACGCTACACTATTTCAGGGTTTCACAAGTCAGGATTTCGGGACTGGCGAGTACAGGAGACTTGCCTCTAGATATCTCGGGTGCCGAAACACCGAAACATCAACTCCTAATCACACTATACTTATTTTGGGGTTTCACAAGTCGGAATTTCGCGACTTGTGAATACAAGGAAACTTGTCCTTGGGTATTCCGGATGCTGAAACGCCGAGACACCAAATTCTAACCACACTATACCATTTCATGGTTTCGCAAGTCGGGACTTCGCGACTTGTGAATACAAGGAAACTTGTCCTTGGGTATTCCGGATGTCGAAATGCCGAAACACCAAATTCTAACCACGCTATACCATTTCGGGGTTTCGCAAGTCGAGACTTCATGACTTGTGAATACAAGGAAACTTGTCCTTGGGTATCCCGGTTTCTGAAACACCGAAACACCAAATTCTAACCATGCTATGCCATTTCGGGGTTTCACAAGTCAGGATTTCATGACTTGTGAATACAAGGAAACTTGTCCTTGGGTATCCCGGATGCCGAAACACCGAAACACCAAATTCTAACCACGCTATACCATTTCGGGGTTTCGCAAGTCGGGACTTCGTGACTTGTGAATACAAGGAAACTTGTCCTTGGTTATCCCGGATGCCGAAACGCCGAAACACCAAATTCAAACCACGCTATGCCATTTCGGGTTTTCGCAAGTCGGGATTTCGTGACTTGTGAATACAAGGAAACTTGTCCTTGGTTATCCCGGGTGCCGAAACGCCGAAACACCAACATCTAAGGGAACCAATCTTTCTGGTGCAAGGTTTCCAAACTTAGGCCATAAAATCCTTCAACGGACTCTTGAATAATTATCACCAAGCTTGGGGACATGACTGAAAGGCCTTCTTAACTTATCGAGTTATGAACTCTGTGACAGGGGCAAGGTAAGCTTAGATATTTTACTTAAACAGTAGTCCCTTCAAGAAACTCACTCCAGCTCTGGAATATGATAGAGATTCCTGGAAGGAGGTGCCTTCGGGAAAACAAACCAAGGTATATCATGGGTCATGTACATGGTTTAACTCTCCAGGGAACGAGCTCGAATCTGAACTTATACATTCTATACATAAACCGATTTTGGTCATTTAAGTATAAGCATGCATTCATTTTGTTGTTGATCGGAACACCAGGCAAACACTTCTATACATAAACCAATCATTTATAAGTGTATAAACATGAGCATGCATCCATTATATTTAATTCAAGATGCGAGATGTAAAACACTTATCAGAAAGAACACCAAGTATGGCACGACTGCTGAGAGGGGTGCTCATTTCCACCCAATGGTAGGCTCAACGACTCCAAATGGATTTACCACTAGCCACCCCCGAGCTAGACCATGATGCTTTGAGACTCAGTATCTTACTTCTCGCTTGTTGGAAGTCCAGGATGAAGATTATTCTCCTTCTCCTCTACTCATGACTCATTGTATTTCCCGGAGTTCCTTTGGTTCTCCTTCCGCGATCCGGTAGCGTGTGTGTGTGTGTCTATATCTGTATGCTCCACTCCCCCCCCCCTTCCACACTTCTTTCCTCCTACGAGGTTGCGTGTGGCATAGAATTCCCTGTCCGATGGTCAGGTCTGAGAGCTTCTACGGATGGGCGGTTCGCCCCATCCCCTCATTTTCTCTTGAGGAGCCTCCCCACCTACCATTCGGGCGGGTAATTCATTTCGGGGTCTGAGTGCGAGCTTTGGTTTTCCCGAGCATGTACAAACCAGTACAGTTTTGGTTCGGTGGAAGTTAACGCAGCCACTCTCGGCCCCTTCCACCACCTCTCATCAGCCATCGTGGTCTCTTTTCAGCACATCCCCCTCTCAAAAATCATGCAACATATATTCATACATCATTTACATTCCTCGGACCTTTTATACAAAGGTCCGTTAAATAAAACATTCACAATCTTTGAGTTTTCCATAGTTCTTGGCCAATATAGTTATTTTTATAGACTGGGGGAAACAAGGTGTTGCACATATATTGGTGATTTTGGGTATATGATTTGGGGGATATTCTTGAATCTTGGAGACCTTGGTATAAGCTTTATGTGGTTGTTGGGTTGAAACAATTTTGATGATGATGATGTATCAATATCACTGACAATAATAGTGATATATTGATTCTCTCATTTATATTTTCATAAACATTTTGAAGTTTGTCCCAAATATCATTTGCAGAATCACAATGCATAATCTTGACATAGAATAAATCAACCATTTCATTCAGATTCTTCAGAATAACATTTGTAGCCTTCGAATTGTTTTCACAAAGTTTCTTTCCATATTTATCTGTTGGGGGAGTTGTAGGTGCCTTGTATCCATCTACTACTGTTTGCCAGACATCAAATCCTTGTTCTTGCAAAAATGTTTTCATCCTTATGCTCTATCAGACATGTAGTTTTTACCATCAAACGTTGGCGTTCCATTCTTAGTGCACTCCATGATCTACCTTCCAGTGATTAGACTATTTCTGAAGGACCTGATCTAATTCAAATTGTTGGAATATTAACCAATACTGAGAGGGGGGGTGAATATTCCAACACCTTCTTCACCCATCTAAGATCCCTTTGAGTTACTTTCCTTCATGGCTTAAGCACTTGAACAAAAATCCGTCTTTTCTCCTAAGTGGATGACACGTGAGCATGAGAAAAAGTCCATCTCTGCTCCTTTGTTCTCTCATGTGGATCATATCTCTATATGGAATTCCTTCTCCACCTATATGAGATCTCCTTGTTGATTTCCCAGCCTCTTGCCATTGCTCAACAAGTCGCCCAAAAATTTTACTGTAGAAACTGCCTTTGTACTGTTATTACCTAGAAATCAATCCTTCGATTTCTTCCTGCTAGTTTATAGATCTACTAAGATATCTTGTGGATCTATGCTTAGTCCTTTAAGAACCCACCACGACACTCCTAATCCCATAGATATGCTCCTGTAACCCTAGATCTGAATTTGATCTATTCTCTGGTCACTTAGATCTCATAGATCTATTGTTGTGCCTTGGTTTCCTCCCTTGAGAGACTTGGCTCCTTCTTTCCTTCAAATCCTTGACTCTGATAATATGTTGATTTTCCAGTGGATTCAACCCTTGGTATACACAAATACCATGTTGATGTTTTACCACTCTACTCAACACCTGACATTTAACTAAAAATAAAATCACTTTATCTACTAAAAACATAGTTGAGTAATCAACTAGACATGCAGGGGAAACATAAAAAAAGAAACCAAATAAAGAACACATAAACACCAATATTTTCAGGTATAAACTCCTGGTAAAAACCCAGAGGAAAAACCAATCCAATGATGCTTTTATTAAGGTCAAATCAGGGCTCTTGTAACAGGGAAAGTGGCCCACTAGGAGAATTATACACCGCAGAAAAACCTAACAACTCTTGTGTTGTTGTACAACCCTATACCAACATGTTTCTCGAGGCATACATGATTCAACCATCTATGAACCACGTATATACGCAACTATCTACACTATGAATCATGTATGTGTATGAAAAAACCCATATGACAAGCTCTGTACGATCTGATTCTTCCTTGTGGCTTATGTCCTTTGAAACCCACCTGCAACTACCTTTGGTTTCTCTCCTCCTTGACTTGTATGACCTCTAGATGGAAGTACTTGTCCACCTATCCAAGATACTAAATCACAGTCCTTTGTGATCCAACCCTCTGATCAAAACTTGGATGAAATCTCTTCACCCAACCTGTGAGATATCTTCATTCTAGTGTAAGCAAAAGTCATTCTTTGCTCCTACACTCGTCACACTAGCAAAAGTCCTTTTCTATCCTCGACCTTGGTCTCTCACCAAATTCTCTCACAAGTGTATCTCACACAAGTCTCATCTGTGTTGACTCCCTCAACACAAGTCTCTCGACCTAAACCTATCGTCAAAAGTATTTGAATGTGATCTCCTATCTTTAGGTAGCGGAAGAAAAATATTTCATAAACATAGCATAAAACTGTGAACAATAAACCAAATACAACACAACAACAATCACACAATTGACACAATGATTTATGTGGAAACCCAATACGAAAAAAAACTACGAGACAATGATAATCAGTATTCTTATTATTCAAGGGAAAATTACAATATGAAGCATTTGTATCAATGAAGAGAGTAGATTTAAACTACTTTGAGTGCTTGACTTGCAATGGGGATGGTATTAACAATTGGCCAAGTCCCAAATCACTATAGATATGAAAAGTATGGTGGTAATTCCATTGGTATTATTCCAATCACTATGAATACATTTAATTACCCGTGCTGGATAACCATTATAAGTGGAGAGCTTTGTCTTGAATTGCAATCTTGTAAATGTCGAGATTATTTTGATGGTTGTTGAACCTTAGTGCTATTGTGACAACATTTGATTTGTATGAGCGAATATAACTATATGGAGTGTTTGAGACAATTTCTAGTGGAGCCCTTAATATTGAACGTAATGCACTCAAAACATCTGGTGTTTCATTTCCAGTACAGGTTTGGATTAAAACTATTTGGGAATGTAACCCTGTTTTAGAAGAGGATTTAAAGGATGCAATTTATAAACATTATTAGACATGATGGTTTAGATTCCCAAAAAATAATTGCATTGTATTCCTCTAAACAATCTATTTTTTCTACTACTTTTTGACCAAAGGCATTCTATGCAATCTGCGCAAGAGTGTAATATCTCTAGTAATTGTGAGCAAAGATTTGCATTACCTTGTGCTCGATAGTGTAATGTTTCTGGTAGTTGTGAGCAAAGAGTTGCATTGAATTCTGTCCAACAACCTATTATTTATAGTGATGTTGAGCAAATACATGTATGGAATTCTATTCAGAAGCCTATTTTTTTATAGTTTTGAATAAGAACTGATAGTGTACCCTGTATAACAGCCTAATGTTTATGGTAGAGTGGATATGTCAAATATCTATATGCTGCATAGAAGTTTGATATGTTAAATTGTAATAGAAGTTTGTTGACCATTGGAATGTTGTGCAATTTTTCATTTTGATTGATAAAGGGTATTGCAATATCCTCTTTTTTTTTAATAGTATAGCATGTATAAACCAAGGGGATTTATGACTAATTTGTTTTAAGCCTATAGTTAGTTTCAATTTTATACCAGCTCCTTGTTTCTTTTAAGGGAATCCATGTTGATTGGGTTTCCATCTTGAATTTTGCAATTTTCTTGACTCATATCCAATATTGGATGCTTACTAGCATTGCTCACTAGGGCAGAAAATAGTAATTTCGGTGTAAGCCACAGTAGCAGGATGAGTACAACTAAATGCTCTTGAAGCTCACAATTTTGGTAGCTGACCAATTTAACATATTTAACGTTACTAAGGATTTTAAGTATTTTTAGTGATATTAGATAATGTGTCCCCTAAATTTTTCTCACGCCAAAACAACACTGTATCAAATGGATACACGTTTGGATTTTATAGAGCTTTAATTTAACAACGCTTTAATTTAACAACTCTTCATAGACGAAAACCCTGTGTTTTGCATGCAACTGGAATTGTATTGATAAGAAATAAGAGATCCGTTATGTGGAAACTTCACTATATGAAAGCTATGATATTTGGCATAACACATGGAGTAGTTTATAGAGAATGATCCTCATTCTACACATCTTTTTCCACTAAACAAAAATTAATTCAATTGGCTTTTTCTGATGCTTACCTTAGAAAACATTATTTTCAAATTAAATTACAAATGGCAGATTGGTAGAAAAGATAGACAGATGAACTTACTAGAGTAAAGTATATTAAAATTTTGTGTCTATTAAGGGTAAAGATAATGTGTTTTAAAGGTTTGTTTGTATTAGGGGTAAAGATAGTGTGTTTTAAAGGATGGATGAGATGAGTGTGAATTTGTAGCATGTCGGTATGTGTGTTCCAGATTAAGGTAGTCTTGTTTTCTATATGTATATGTGTGAAAGAATGTTATGGTGATATTTCTCGTTGCATAAGTCATTAAATATGATACATCTCTTTGTTTTGCAAGGTTTTCTCTTTTTTATATTTCAAAATTGTATCTTTGTATTTATGCCATGTCAACAAATAAGTCCGACTGGTAAATGAATATTAAATGATTAAGTTTTATTAATTTATGGGTATTTTACATCATACTCTTGTGTTTTCTGCATATAATTTTTTTCCCCCAAATTTTCATGGAGAAAATATATATTTACATGTAACTATTCAAGATGCAAATATTTTATTGTTATTAGACTTAAAATAGTTTTAATTGAAATCATTTTAACATGAGAAAATATTTCATCAAAATCTATACCTTTCTTCTATGAAAACCTCTTTACAACAAGTTTGTCCGTGTACATATATTTGCGTCCATTTTCTTCCTTCAACCTGTATAACCATTTAATTTGCAATGTTTTTTTACCTACAAGCAACCAAACCAAGTCCCAAGTTTGGTTATGTACCAAGGAGTCCATCTCCTCTTTCACACCTTACTCCCACTTCTTTTTGGTTTCTACCTACATTTCTTCTTCATATCTTTTTGGTTCACCATAATCAGTCAACAATCAATAATACAACAAAGGAGAGTATCATTTAGGGGGTCTAATTAACTTGGTATATCTTCTAACAACACTTGCAGGAGTTAACTACACCTTTTATTTTTGTATGCAAATCTAGCCCTCGTCGTCGCCTCCATGCTCTCGACCCTCGTGGATTTGGCAGTTCTGGATCCGGATCCCCCCTCGGACTTCCTCGACGAGGTCGTCACCTTCAAAGTGCTTGTGGGTTCGCTGAGCCCTCCCCCTCGCGACCTCGTACCTCCTAGTTTGTGAAAAAGCTGGACCAGATCCTGGAAGTAGCAATCCCTTGCATTGCAGCAAGAATAAAGGCTCTCTCCTTTGCATCTAGAGCGCTTGTAGGTCAGTTAATAGGACTATGGCCTTCACCTCGGCAGATCAACCTCTGGATTGAGCGGAACTGGCATCCCTTGGTCCAAGGACGCATGAATCACTTTTTCTGTGGTAAGGGCTTCTATATCTTTTATTTTGAACATAAATCAGATAGAGACCTCATTTTCAGAAATGGCCCTTACTTTTTTGGCCCAAGAGGGTTATATTTAAACAAATGGACTCTAGATTTTGACCCAGAAAATGATATCCCCTCAGCCGTGCCGGTTTGGGTAAGACTTCCCCATTTTCCTTTCCACTATTGGGGCGTTGAAGTTTTAAAAGGTATAGAAGACTCCCTGGGAAAATTTATCGATAGGGTTGAACCTAAATCTAGCATGTACTCTTGTGCTAGGATCTGTGTGGAAGTAGATCTAGAAAAAGGTCTCCTGGAAGAAATCAAGCTAAAATTAGATGACTGGACCGACATTCAGAAATTAGATTATGAGCAGCTCCCGTTCAAATGTAAGTCCTATCACGAATATGGTCATTTTGCAAAAAACTGCCCCAATAACAAACAATCTCCAGAAATTGATGCAGCACAATAGGAGGAAGGGTGGCAACAAGTCAGGAAGAAATTCAACAATGGAAAAGGTTCAATCTCTCGACCTGGCTCCACTGGACCTCCACCCATCCTGGATTCCTCGCGTCAAAACCCTCCTCCCAAATCCCCCTCCAATCCTTCCAATCTGCCCCCCACACCTAGTCATAACCCCTTTTATCCGCTTGGAGAATCCTCTTCAAAGCAAATCTCCCCCCCAACCATAGATTTGGGTTCGCCCCAACCATAGTCAAAATAGCAGAACAGTCATATGAAGACGATCCTTCTAAGGAGGACACGCAAGGATCATAACAACAAGTTAACGAAGATCCCCACTCAAAGGCACTTCACAACCAAGAAGAGGAAGAAGGAGAACTTCCACCAGAAAAACCAAGAAAATCGAGCTGAAGAACAAATAAGGAAGTTAGAGAGGAAGCAACCTCAAAAGAAAAGGCACAAGGCAAGAAAAAATATATAGAAAACTCCATGTACACCTCAACACAAAAAGGAGGTACTAAAGCATCGGACCACCCGACTTATGGAAGTCAGGCCTCCTCCACCCCCGTCAATGAATTTTCTTTCCTGGAACTGCAGGGGCTTTGGTAGTAAGTTTAAAGTTGAAGCTCTAAGAGATATATACAAAATGGTCAACCCCTCAGTTATCCTCCTCCAGGAAACCAAAATGGAGGCGTCAAATTTTCTAGAAACAACAAAGAAAGTTTTCAAATCTAGAGTCAAAGCAATTGTTAACTCTCAAGGAGCCTCTGGCGTAGTTGCAACTCTTTGGGACAAGCAAATTTGGACTCTTGAGGTAACACTAGAAATTCAAAGTTGGCTTTTAACTGTTCTAAAAAATAAGGATAACAGTAATAGCATCTTTGTAGTTAATGTCTACATGCCCAAATCCTACAAGGACAAAATGGCTTGCTGGAGCTCCCTTTCAGAGATAAAAAATTCCATCGATATTTCCTCTTGCATAATTGGGGGAAACTTCAACACTCACCTCAATCCAGGGGAAAAAAAGGGGGCAGTAAAATCAAGATCCCTTCTCTGAAAATTTAATTGATCTCATCTCAAAGTGGTACATGCAAGATGTCAAATCTTCCAAAGGAAAGTACACATGGAAAAACAGACGATCTGGCCTTAGTCATATAACAACCCATCTAGATTGTTTCATCATTAATAGAAATGTCCTTATTTCTCCCCATGTCAACTCCTCTCTTATCCTCCCGTCTGTTGTCTCGGATCATAAACCATTATCTCTTAACTTTTGAAATCCCCAAAACTTTGGCCCCCTCCCTTTTCGTTTCAACCACCTCTGGCTCAAAAACCCATCCATCCCCCCTATTGTTCAAAATGCATGGATCACACCCTTCTCTAGATCTCTGAATTATATCTAGGAAAGCAAGCTCAAAGCAGTCAAACTAGCACTCAAATATTGGGTGAAAACTTTATTCATTCCACCACATCAAGAAAAGCAAGATAAGTTAGAGAAACTCATGAAAGTACAACTTCAAATAGAAAAAGAGATGGTAATAGATACACTATTGAATCAAGAAAAATAATCACATCAACATCTTCAACACTTCTTGCGCAGAGAGGAAGAGCATTGGAGATTGAAATCCATAAGTCTCTAGATAAAAGTTGGAGACTCAAATACTTCTTCCATAAGCAAGCACAAACACGGATAAAAAAAAACACAGTCACCCCCATTACCTCAAATACTGAGCAACAACTCGATACCTTTGATCAAGTCAAAGATGAGGCCTTTCACCACTTCAATAACCTATACCAACAACCTAGTAGTGAAGAAACAAATGCAGGCGTTCTTGACATGCTAGCCAACATTCCAAGTATAGTCTCTAAGCATGAAAATAATCAACTAGTCAAGGATATAGCAGAAGAAGAAATAGCCAAAGTAGTCTGGGGCATGGATCCTGACAAAGCCCCTGGACCTGATGGTTTTTCAATCATATTTTATCGATCCTTCTAGGACATTATCAAGTGCGATTTGAAGAAAATGCTAAATTATACCCTCCACAAACAAAAAATCGGAGGAGCCACAAATTCCACCTTTATAACATTAATACCCAAAGAATCTAACCTCTCCAATTTCTCTCGTTTCCATCCCATTTCCCTTTGTAATTCCTCTTAAAAATTCCTCACAAAGATCATCGCAAATCGAATCAAGCCCCTGCTTCCAAAGCTAATATCAGAAAATAGGGGTGGTTTTTTAAAGGACAAGCAGATAACAAACAACATTGTGCTTGTTCAAGAATCCATACATTCCAGCAAGAAATATAAATCCCTAGGAATGGTCGTTAAACTCGACATGATGAATTATTTTGACTGGGTCAATCATACTTTTCTGTATTCAGTTCTCAAAGCATATGGGTTCTCCGAAAACTTCATTAATTGGATTAGAGTCTGCATCAGTGCGCCTTGGATATCCTCATTACTAAATGGCCAACCATCGCTATTTTTCAAGGCCAGCAGAGGACTCTGTCAAGGATGCCCCCTCTCCCCCTTTCTTTACATCCTCCTAGAAGACTCACTCAGACATAAACTAGAAGAAGAACGAAGAAAGGGGAAACTCCCTGGTTTACTTATAGCGAGAGGGGTCAAGGAAATAAATCACTCCCAATTTGAAGACGATACTCTTCTCTTGGAGACAACAACAATCCACATTGCCATCTGCTTTCAAAAAATTCCTAGTACCTTCCTCGTGGCCTCAGGAGGAAAAATGAATACTTCTAAGTGCAGGATATATGGGTGGCATGTCCCAGGTCACATACAAGAACAAATTGCCATAATTTTCGGCTTCCCCATTATCACAAACTGGAACTACTTTAAATATTTGGGAATGCCATTTTTTCTTAGCTCTTATGGTTCTACAGCCTGGCAGGAAGTCATTGGAAATGTTTTAGCAAGAATACAAAGTTGGGGAGGTCGTTGGCTTAATCCTATAGGGAAAACAATACTTCTCAAATCGATACTCGCGTCTCTCTTCATTGTTCAATGTTGAAGTTTGTTAGACCCCAAAGGTACTATGGAAAAAATCTCTAGAGCACTTCGAAGCTTCCTTTGGGATGGAGGGAAAACAAACACCAAAAAGTTCCATCTTCTGAACTGGAAACAAGTTTTCCAATCCCTTAACTAAGGTGGACTCGCTATCAGGGATCCAATTCTAATGAATTCTTCTCTGGGAGAAAAACTTGCTTGGCATCTAATCACAAGTAATGCAGATTGGTGGAAAACAACACTTCTAGCCAAATACATCAACTCCTCAAGGTTGCGTTGTTTCGATGGGCCCACTCCCTCTCTCCCTAGATCTCCGATTTGACGCCTCTTAAAAAATTCCTTCTCTCTAATCAAATCCAAGCTCTCCTAGGCCCCAGGGAATGGAGCACAAATTAATGTGTGGACTGATCATATCCTAGATCGTGAACCCTTAAATAGTCTAGAGACTCTTCTCCCTCTAAAAGACTGGTGCTACTCAAAGGGTCTCTCCCTCCTTAAATACTTCTTCCAATGGAACTCATACGAAGATTGGATTAACTAGAAGTTTCCAAATGTCCCTGAACATATTAGTCCTTTACTTCCCAACTTCTTCAATAACCTTGTTGGATGTGCTCCCTCTCATCATTCCTCATCCGATTCCCGTAGCTAGGGTGGAAAAACATTTTCTGTCAAAGTCGGTTACATGTTCTTGCTATCTAAAACCCAAGGTCCCCCAACCTCCAAGCTCTGGAAAGAACTCTGGTCCGGTCCCTCGCTACCCAAAGTAAACATTTTATGTTGGTTGTTGGTCCATGGTAAAATTCTAACAACATAAAACCTTCTAAAGAGTGGAATACAAGGTCCCTCTCATTGCCCCTTTTGCCTCTCAACGTCTGAAACCATTCCCCACCTTTACCTCGAATGCCCTTATTCTCCCCAAATATGGAGTCTCATTTACCTCCCCCTCTTCCTAAGAACTAGAATGATCTTTTCATTTCTTGGAAACAAAGATATGTTGGCAACTTCAAAAATAACAAATAGTTTACTCTTCTCTGGAGGCAAGTCCCCAAATTCGTATGTTGGCAACTCTGGCTATCCCACAATCAAGCCATTTTCCATGAGAAGCTTCCCCCATTGCATAGCATCTTCGCTAAAATATGTGGACTAGTTGCAAAAGTCTTCAAGTTCAAAGAAATCAGATATGATTTTCCAGGCACTTTGGAACAGAGCGAAGAAGACTGGATTAATTACATACGGGGACCCCCAACCACATCTTTCACTCCCCCCCTGCACCAAAAAACCAAAAGGCAAGATTGGTAGCTTCGTCTCAGCAACAATGAAATTTCTCAATTGCAAAGGAAACAACACTCTTCCCTGCTTTTCTTTGATGGAGCTGCAACAGGTAATCCAGGGGTGGCAGGTGTGGGGGGAGTCATCTATGACTCCGATGGACAAAAGGTAGTTGATTTTTCCTGGGGCTTGGGAAAAAATACCAATAATAGAGAATTAATTCTAGCAGTGTACATGGGTTTAAAAATTTCTCATGCATGAAGTATCCAAACTCTCGTGGTGTTAGGGGACTCTGAAATAGTTATAAAGGACCTCCTTGGTCTCTCAAACACTTCAAATCAATATTCTAGTGGCCTCTTCTCACGAATAAACACCTTGAGACAATTCTTCATTAAAATATGTTATTTCTATATTCTCCGCTCTCAAAACACCGAAGCAAATTGCTTAGACAAAGCAGTGAAATACTTAGAGCAGCGCCACCTCGTCAGTAATCAAATCCCCTCACATGATTGGCTCCCTTAACCCTCTTTGTTGGAACCATCTCTCCCTCACAAATCAGGACCTATTCCTTCCAAACTCAAACACTCCCCTATCCCTGCCCCCTACCCCCCTCCCCCT
>ML797267.1:10225-65848 GCA_009831015.1 Picea engelmannii | reverse complement strand
ATATTAGTAATGTTATTTTATTTATGTCGGCTTTAGGCCATTAGTTGTAATTATACCTCCTAGTCTCCTATATATACCAAGGAGACATTTTCATTTTTAATAATCTTGTACTTGAACATTTAAGTGGGGTAAAATGAGGTTGCCCCCTCAAAAAGGCTTATTATCTGAAATTATCTCTTTTTCAAGGCATTGAGTACTTTTCCTGAGGTTTTTCTATGCTATATTGATGTTTGGTTCTTAACAGCATCCCTCTTACTCAGTCGACATGACCCCCTCCCTCCTTCTCATGTCTTCCCATTAACTGCCTGTACTCCCCTTATATTCCGCGGAGCTTCACTCGCCCCTCTTGTCGTTCACTCGTATGCTCATGGTATTAGCTCCAGCTCTCTACCCTGCACAAACTCAAATTTGCTCGTGGGTGGCTCTAGCACCCTGTTCCATCAAGGGTACGTCATTATAGCAATCATGGATCCTCTAGCTATTTTTTAGCGCCATCACCTTGAACTTCAATATGCTCTGCTCGCATTTTGGTTGGTATTCTCTCCCTGCTTGTTCTTATTGCGTTCATCGATTCTACAATGTCTTTCTGTTCAGTGTGTTCCTGAGACTCTGCGTCAATATGTGGAGAATATCAAGAGCCCCCTGCTCTTGTCTGACTTGTGTATCGGAGGAACTCTAAGAAAAATTCATCTCATTATGCATAGATGTTAGAAGAGCGGAGGAATGCACATACTCTCAACATTGTGAGTTTCAGCGAGAAAACCAGGGACTATGAGAGGAAATGGTGAACTTGCAAGCTCAGCTGCACCAATAGGAAATACAATATAAATAGGAGTTGGAAATTTCCATCAGGGGAATTAACAGGAACACAAGGAAAATCGAGGTAGTTGCTCAATAATTGCCAAATCCCCCAACCCACCCACAACAACCAAAGAATTCTATCAGCTCTAGTGAGTCAAGGCTCACATCCACCTTTCACTCACCTGCTAGCAATGATCACCCCTCGGCCCCTTCAACTCTAGGACAAACAAACTTTCACTATACAGAGGTGAATCCATCGACGCAACAAGTGGAACAACAGGAAGAACTAGAGCCTCCTCAAAATCACTAGTCAGGTTTTAAATGAAATGTAAAATTTTGTTAGTTTTGAACATGCTTGTTGCCATTTTTACTTGGAAAAATCGTAGATCTTTTGGACTGGCTATGCTAGCTTCTCTAGATTTTCATAGAAAGTTAGATTCTCAGGAAATCAACAAAGGATTTTTTGCTTTGTCATATGTAATTTGTGGAGATCTGTTGCTCTTTTTTAATATATAAATCCCCAACCGTTTCTGTTAAAAAAAAGGCAACACTTGTAGGAGTTTTAGGTGTCTTCTTCTTTTGTTGTTTTTCTTGAACATTTTCATTTTATGAAATCTTTGGAATTTCATTTTTTCTGATTTCATCAAGCATTATCTATTTTTTGTTTTCCTTTTCCTATTTTTTTAGTACAAATTATCTTTGTACATGACCTTCTCATTGAATACCACATCTCCACTCCTAATGATTTTGTGATTTTCATAATCCAATAAACGATAACCAAAATCATTAACTCCATATAGAATAAAAGTATAATTCTCTTATTTTGCCTCAAGATTTGTTCTATTTTCTCTATCAATATGGACACATGATGTACAACTAAAAGTCTTTAGAAATGAGTAGTTTATCTTTTTACATGTCCATGCCTCCTCTGGAATGCCACCATCCAAAGAACTTGAAGGCCCACTATTTATTAAGTAAACAATAGTATCCACATCTTCTTCCCAAAACTATAAGGGAAATCTTGCATGAAATCTCATACTTGCACTCTCCATGATTGTTATGTTCATCCTTTCTGACACACCATTTTATTGCGATGTTCCCAGAACCATATTTTCTCTATGAATCCCATGGTATGAACAATAACCATAAAAATCCTTGTTGCAACATTATCCTCCATTATCTTATTTGAGACACTTCAACTTATTTCTTGTCTCATTCTCAACTAAGGCTTTCCATCCTTAAAAGTATCAAAGACATTAGATTTTTTTTGAATGCAATAAACCCAATTTTTCCTAGTCACATCAACAATAAAATAACATAATAATAATATCCACCAAGAGATGATACCTGAGCTGATCCCCATACATCTGTATGCACAAGATATAACTTTTCACACTTCATTTTCTTCCCAAATTTGATAAATATTACTCTCTTTTTTTTTCATTAAACATAGTGCTCACATAAGTCCAAATCAACCTACTTCAAATTTGGAAACAAATTCCTTGAGTGGAGAATTTGCATCCCCTTCTCACTCATTTTCCCAAGCGTACGATGCCACAATGTTGTATTTTATCCTGTAGAAACTAAGGCGATAAAAAATTCAACATTATCGGTACATAAATACAATGTACCTACCTTCTCTCTTTTTGATATTATCAGTGATCCTTTAGTGGCCTTCCATGAATTTTCTGTAAATGTAACTGTAAAACATTCACTTCTCAACTTCTCTGATGAAATTATATTTATTCTCAAATTAAGAACATGCTTCACCTCTTTTAGAAACCATTGGTTTCCATTTTATTATTTTATCTATTTCTTAACCTCTCCAACAATTTTACATGGTTTATCATCACCTAATTAAACCTGTCCAAAATCACCTTGAACATAGTCTTGAAAATATTTCCTATTGGATGTGGAAGGAAATGAATCCATTGAGTCTACCACCCAAGAATAAGTAATATTATCTAATGAAAGGATTAAAGTTTCTTGCAATACATCACCTGCTACATTTATTTCCTAACTATTTTTTGGTTGTCCATCTCCTTGTTTTCCTTTTCAAGACCAACGATCTTTCTTTAGGTGTCCTCTCTTCCTGCAATGAAAACACTCCATATTTCCTTTGGATTTGGATATTCTCTTATTATACTTCCCATGATTCCTTGGGATCTTTCCTCTCTTCCTTTGTCTTTCCCTGTTCCCCATAGTCAAAGAAATACCTAATGTCTCACCTATGCTTCTCCATCACATTTCCTTTCTAAGGATAACACCAACAACATCATCAAACTTTAAAGTGTTTGAGCCATATACATAATTACTCACAACCATTACAAAATTATTCCAAGTTTCTAACAATGAGAACAAAATAAAAAGAGTCCTAACCTCATCATCAAATTTTACCACTATATAACTTAACTGACTGGTGAGTGTGTTAAACTCATTTAAATGATCAACAACAGACCCACCTTCTAACTTCTTCATATTAAATAAACGATTAAAAAGAAATATCGTGTTGGAGGCTAAGGGTTTTTCATACAGTCTATCTAATTCCTTTATCATATCCTCTATTCTATTTTATTTTGAAATGTTGAAAGCCATTAACGCTACTAGGCACAATCGTATTATTCCTAGTGTCTTTTTGTCAAGAACCTCCCATTTTTCACCCTTCATACTTGTCAAATTATTTGTTATTCTACCAAATGGTAGCAAAAGATTCTTCTGATATATATATTCCTCCAGTTTCATCTTCCATAGTTGGTAGTTTTGGTCGTTAAAATTCTCGAACCTAAAATTGTATTCTTATGCCATTGCTCCCACTCGAACTAGGAACCCTCCTTTCCTCTGCGGTTATTAACCAAATATACCTTCGACTCTGATACCAGTTGTTAGGAATAGGATCGTGGATCAATAAAAATAAAACAAATAAAAATGAATGTGGAAATAAAACACAGAAGAAAATAATACAAAAGAGACATTGATATACATGGTTCACCCGATACAAGTTATGTCCATGGAGAAACAGACAGTCCTTCCTTTATTCCATAGAAAAAAATGAAGGGATAACACCTACAACAAATCAGATGCAATCCCCTCTTCAATATCTCATAGTCTCCTCTCTCAATCACAATACTCTTCGTCATCGTGCACATTTGGAGTACAATGTCCTCTTTAAAAACAAGGTTTCCTTATAGGGAAAAATGTTACCAACATAACCTCTACTGTCAAATCTGTGATGTAATAATTAATGGTCTACATTGATTATGAAATTACAATATTTCAAAAGGAATTTTTCAAAAAACATTCTCTTCATGGGTGCCACCCCGAACCTCTACTAGGGAAGATACAAATAATTTTTGTTTCCCCCTTGGACCCCTCGGTGACAATAGTGGGGGGGAACCCCACATCAGAAATTGGGATCCAAGCATGGTTGAAACAAGACCTATGAATTAGGAAAATAATTAAGCTCCACAACCAACACTCTCAACCACATCTAGTTATTGAGCTTTGACTATGGATATGAATTCTTCCTTTGATAGATGCTTGTTGTAGATATTGAGCTTATAGTCATTGACTAAGAGGGGGATGTTCTCCTCATCTATTGTCTTGATTTTCACTGAGCCATTATCATAACATGTCTCAAACTTGTAAGGTACCAACCATCTAGTTCTCAATTCCCTTTTCAATTCCTTCAATCTTGATTCATAAAGGAGTGCCCAATCCCCTTCCTTGAAACTTCTAGGCCTACTTTTCTTTCCATGCCATATTTTTATTTGTAGTTGTGCCACCTCTATGTGGAGCGATGCATTTTATCTGTACTCATCCAATGCATTCAACTATTGCAATATTTCCTTTTGGGTTGATGAGAGGTCTACATTCAGGATGGAGTCGATCCTTAGTGTGAAAAATTCAAGTGCAGTAGGGAAGATGGCCTTTTTTCCATAGACCATTTCGTAGGGGGTGAATCCTATGGTGGTATTCCAAGTTGTGTTATATTCCCATACAACTTCAATTAGCCTGTTTTCTGAATATTTCTTATGCATGATGATTGTCTTCATGAGGATGTTCTACAATTCTTTGTTGGTCACCTCTACATGTCCATTTGCATGAGGGTGGTATGTAACAAACTTTCAAAGGTGTATATTGTTCAACTACATGATGTGTCCAATTATATTTGAGGTGAATTGGGGAAATTAGTATGTAACTATCTCCCTTGAGGCCCCAAATATTGAGAATATATTTTCATGTAGAAATTTAGCTACATTTTATTATATTCCATTCCTCATTTCCTTCACTTCTACCCATTTTTTCAAGTAATCAATGCATACTAGGACATCATTATTTTGGTTCGAAGTAGGGTAAACGGGCCCTACAAAGTCTAGGCCCCATTTTTTAAAAATATTCCAATTAGACTCGAGGATAAAAAGAAATTGTATCTCTTTTGGTAAGTTTTCTCATACTTTGGTATACCTCACACTGAGAGACATAATAATAGTACCAGCTTGAAAGATTTTGTAAGTTTTCCTCTTTTATTCATAGTGAACCTTATAGGACTTGTCATGACATGCATGGAGGATTTCATGTATTTCATCTTGTATAACGCATCTTCTCAATATTTGATTAGGCACAAGCTTGAGCAAGTATCCCTTAAGCCAAGTGTAGGTGGAATTTTTCCTGATGATTTTGTAATGCTCTCTATAGAACAAATATTGAGGAAACATACATGTGGATAAATAGTTGTCTATGTCAAAAAACTATGGGGTTTATACTGATATTTCTAAGATATGTCTTATATAAATTTTTCATATAGTACCTCATCATTTTCAGTACTAGTTATCCTTGATAAAAAAAATTGCAACAACATTTTGTTTTCCAGGGTTGTTAAGTATTGTGAGAACAAATTCTTGTAGTAGTAAAATCCATCTAATGATTCTACCACTAATGTAAATTTTTTTAATCAAATGCCTAATGGAAACATTCTGTGTACGCACAAATATTGGATAGCCAATAACATAATGTCTAAACTTGTTAATGGCATAAACTACCTCAAGGAACTCTTTCTCTATGATAGTATAATTCAACTTTGCACTAGATAATTTTTTGTTGATAAAGTAAATTACAAAGGAGAGTTTGTGTTTTTGTTGGCCTAAAACTTCCCCTGATTCCATTTCAATGCATAAGTATGAATGTGGAAAGGGATGACCCTCTTAGTACCTTGCAACACAAGGGTTGTTATGAGTTTTTATCTAATAATATGAAAAAAAAATTGGCATTCTATTGTCTAGAAAAATTCGCTATCTTGCATGACCAAGAAAATTCCTTACATCTTTTTTTTTCTTTTGAGTTGTATATAGGTGTTTTATGATATTCACTATGGTTTGGTATACTTCAATCCCCTTGGAGGAGATATGGTGATCCAAGACAACTCCCTCGCTCATAAGGATGTTGAATTTCTCATGGTTGAGTGAGAGGTTCATTTCTTCACATCTTTTTAGTACCTTTTTAGGGTTGGTCAAGGATTCCTAGAAGGAATTTCCATAAGGTATGAATTCAACCATGTATATTTCTATACTTTCATGGATGAGGTTTGAAAACATTCTCAATACAACTCTTTGAAAATTTGTAGGAGAATTGCAAAGGCCAAAGTGAAGGACCTTGTAGGAATATGTTCCCCAAGGAAACCTGAAGGTGGTTTTATCTTGATCCTCAAAGATTATCTAAATATGGTTTTACCCACTAAACCCATCTAAGCATGAGATGTACTTTCTCCTTACTAGTACATATAATACTTTGTCCATGAAAGGAAAGGGGAAATGGTCTTTCCTAGTGGTTTGTTGAGTTCTCTATAATCCACACACATTTTCCATTTTTCATTCTTATTAGGAACAATAAACAAGGGTGAGAGCCAATCACTATTAGAGATAGGATAAATGAATCATGCTTCTAAGATATTTTGGAGTTCTCCCTTGACAATGTCCTTTAAAGTAGGGTCCATCCTTCTTTAAGGTTACCTAATAGGCATAGATTCATCCTTCATGTAAATATGATGATTAAAAATGTCCAAATCAACTATTTTCATGTCCTTGAAATACCATGCAAATGTTGCAGTATGATTATTAAGGACATCCAACAATTTATGTACTTGTTCATCAGTCAATGCAATGCTAATTTTCAGATTTTTTGAAGGATATATTTCCACTATTTTTATTACTAATTTGTCTATATCAGTAGTCGGTAAGTCTTTACATAAACCCTCTATCAAATCAAAATAAGATTCAGACTATTGTGCTTGTTGTTTTTCATCAAAACCATCAATTTTTATAGTAGTAGGGTACATAGTATGTATAAAGTTGGAGATGAAAGTGTCAACCATATGATTTTTTCACAGCTAAGGCTATATCAATGGAGAGGAGAGGGTAAATTGATGTTTGAGGTAAATCTTCTTCATCTTCTTTTCCTACCCATACTGGAATTTCTTCTTCAATTTGTGGCTTGGAAGGGGGGTAGATGACAAGTTGTTTTTTAGATTAACCATTGGTGATGGTCATATTCCCTTTCTATGTAGATTATATGTGCATATATTGTACCCAAAAAAGGTCTTGATAGGTGTTGACAAGCGGGAAAGTTCCCTCTTGTAATAAGGGATAACTACCTGATCACAAGTCCCAATTAGACTTGTTCTTGTTTGGGATGGTAGTTTCCAACCGATTCAGTGGGCTTAGTTTACAACATAACAAGTTTACACTCTGAAAAGTGACTTAATAATTTAACCCATGATTTAAATGATCCTATTATTGATTAAAACAGAACTTAACTACATATTCTATCTCATGAATGCGAGAAAAAATAACATCTATAGATGAAGAATATTGATTCTTAAAGAATTTTAGAAAGATTTCCTTGCTTCAATAATAATTAAAACAAACTAACAACTTTACCTATGAAAAGGTATGAATTACTAGCATCTATACTTTAATGATAACCATAAATGATCTTTATACTTTTGAATACAAAAGATGTAAGGAAAAATCTTATATCAAGAGATTATCAACAATTTATCAACTAGATCATTTATCATATATCAAGAATAAATAAAATAGCAATGACAAATATGCAAGAAAGAATTTTCACCATCTATCATTGTTTTAATATTATACATCTATTTCATGAAAACCATAAAAATAATTGTGATAAAACAACGAGTATTATACTTGATATGAGATGCAAACTAACTAAGGATTTGAAATAATTGGGAGAAGGAAGATTAAATAATAGTAAACAAAAATGCAACTATGTAACAAATTTTGCTTAATCCAATACAAAAGATAAAAAAAATTGTTTTAATCAAGATTGAAACCAAAACTTGTTGAGAACAATAAATTCCAATTCAAAACAAGACAATTTCCAAAAGAGAGAAAGAGATAATAAAAGATATTTCAAAAATAATACCGAATGTACTTCAATATTCTGGTCTTTGGTGTAGAAAAAACTTAGCAGTGTTTAGGAAAGAAGAATCAACCTGCTAAATTCCAAAATCCCCCCCTCAAGTTGATTGAAAACTTAAATAATTATAATTCGAATTAACTAACTAATTATCCTAAGATCAGTTGATATATTTATTACAAATTGTTTCTTTCTAAAAAATCTCGATTTGAGATCTGAGAAAAATCCTTAGAGAGGAAAATAAGATTTTTGTTTCATTGTTGTGGAATTCCCATTACTTGACATCTATCTTGACTTTATCCTTGATCAAGGATTTGTAGAGAATATTTATTAGAGAATATATCTTGACAACACACCATACGAGGATAACGATCCATATTGTTGACCTTTTGTTTATTTTCTGCACATATGGTATCGACGGAGTAATTACAAAAACATTGTAGATTTGGTAAACAATCACAATAGACTCAAATCCAATTACTAAATTTAGCACATCAAAATATAAATGTCCACACCTTAGGATTTCATCATTATTGACATGTTGGATTTAGGGAAGAGGTGAAGGAAAATAGGTAATCAAAATCTTTTAGGAAAAACAAGTAAAAGATATGCATATTGACAATAAAAAATTGTATGGAAATTGGTCAAAACTTGTAAATGTATTTTTCTTCCTCTGTTGCTTAGCTTTGATGCTTATTTTTGTTTAGCTTCCTTCTAGGTTTATGCATTAGGATCTTCACTTGCAGATTTTGATTCTCTTGCTGAAGTCCTTTTTACTTATTAAGCCATTTGTGAGCATATTTCACCAACAAATCATTCTCCTTTATCAACTATTCATTTTCATATTGAATCTTTCGACTATACAACTTTTGGGATTTGTTTTCATATTTAATGAATTTGTCAAGAGTGTTAAATTCTTGCATTTCATTCTTTGGCCTGGTGATCTAATCTTCTCTTCTTCTCAAGAGAGAGGTCATCATAAAGTTTGACAGGGTGAGCAAATCATCTTCTGGCATTAAAGGTTGGCTTGCTTCAAGATTTATGTTTGTTGGTATCTCTCTATTCTCATGTTATTTGGTTACATGAAAATCATCTCTATTGATGTTGATATCTGGTGAAACCTATGAGTCATTTAAGACTAAAGATTCTTTGTCTACCTTTTCCTTATAGTTAATATATTCATATAACGATTGTTGAGAAGCATCTAATTTCGGAGAGGGTTTAGGGTTTGATTATGTCACCTGAGCCTTACTTTTATTTGCTGGTTTGATGGAGGTAGATTCCATTTTTTTTTTTATCTTCTAAAATCCTTTTAGCCATAGATCGTGTCATCCTCATTTAGGGCACCAATTTAGTAACTGTTTTTTCTTGAGATTGTTATTTCCTTTTCTATCTTTTTTGACCCATGATATATTACGAATCTCCTGCACTTCTTTTGTGTCATCCATTGTGGGATTCAATATATCATTAGTTTCAATACATGTAGTATCTTGCAATGCAACATCTGCAGAAACCTTTGTAATTACTTGTTTTTCAAAACTATTTTCATGAAGAAATTTATTCCATTCAACACCTAGTTTTTTAATTCGCTCTTGACAATTATTTGGATGAGACCATGATGGTATAAGGATTTGTGAATATTTTTTTTTTGTTTCTGAATAGTTTTGGACATTTTAATAAGAGATTTGACAAAATAGTGAGGCATATTCAATGGACTATCCCATTTAAGATGCACGAGAATTTTGATATGATAAAGATAAACTAGACTGAAATAGACTTCACCGGTTATATACTTTTGAATAAAAAAGATCAGTTCTCTCCAGGGCTCTTTAAACCAAGTCCTAGATACCCCTATAGACCATAGGTTTTGTCTATTTCTAGCTAAGATAGAGTCTTGAGATATGACATTAAAATCTTTGTTTTTGAACAATTTTTTTCTTGTCTGGGGAAGATTTAACATTTGGGCCAAATAATTTTCTGAAAGATGTAAGGTGAGATTCCCTACCTCTGCACATTCACCATTTGTTAACGACAAAAAATGCACTGGAATTTTTGCAAGAATGATGCCTAATATTGTGGGGAACATTTGACTAGCTTCCCTAGCTCCAAATCCAAATCTGATTGCACCATTGGAAATCTTATGATCTGTAGATGTCGATCGACTATTCAAGCATGCAAAACAAACTCTCCATGACTGAGAAATTTGATTTTTTCCTAGGCAGTTTATTTCTGTAAAACCTTCCTTTTCGGTGGTTTAGGCGAACAAGACGACTGTTCATTAACCACCGAAAGCAGTGCTTTCAGTAGTTAATACACCCAAAAGTCTTCTATGTTAACCACCGAAATCCTGTAATGACCAGAATACTTGAAATTTTGCCCAGATCAGGAATTTTCGAATCATAATGAGATGAAACCTCTTGGAATAGACAGGTGGTGAATTATCAAGTCATATCCAATGGTTACTTTGATGGATAAGGAAAAGAAGAGGTGTTTTAATCAAGTTTGGTACATTTTTCAAAGGCAAAAATATAGGGATTTTGGCACACCTCAGCAAATTCAAATTTTACCTCTTGGAAGAGTCATGAGTTAGCCTTGGGAGGCTATCCTGCACTACACCAACACTCAACAAGAGAGAAGGACCAGAAAATATGGGATTGACCTCACTTTTGGGGATCATCCCACATCTTTTGCAATTTGAATTTTGACTTTCTATCTTTAGCATATTTGATCCATGCTTTTAGGATCTCAAAACTGCATTGTAAAGCTATAAAGCTAAAGGTAGAATAGGAACTAAGGGTTCAATTTTGGGTTCTACATGCTGCTACTGTAAGAGAGACTTATTCTTAATATATGAAACATTGCAAGCTTCCTTCAGTTGTGTTGTCGGACTTTTTCTTTTCTGTTCTCTGATATCTTATGAGTGAATGATTTCTTTATTGGCGCTTATTCAATCTACATGTGACTATCATCTCACTAACTGATTGATTAAGTTAAGAATCATAAGTTATTTCCTTAGTTCTTAAACCCATTGTGCTTGTTTTATATGAGTATAATCTGGTTCAATAGCTATCTTCTCTTCCATTTAATCAAACCTTGTCTGATTGCATTCCTAAAAGGCCTTGTGATCTTTGATATCTCTAGATAGTCTTAAACACACAGTCCAGTCCCTAGATATTCATCTTGATCCAAAAACCACATCAATTATTAAGAAAATATTTCCCAAAAAGAGTTAGTTACCAGGCATCTCCGACTTACAACCTAGGAGAGTTTCCTGGAGAGATAACAAATTGGCGTCATTGCTGGGGAGCGAGTTCAGAAGCTTATCTTCCTGGGAGAACGACACATCAGATATATTTCTTGATTATAGACAAGGAGTAGAAACTATCAGGTTGTACATCATTTATCTGGCAACTCCATGAAGGACGGATCTGTTGGCGACTCCACTGGTATGACATGAACAGAATCTTAGCCAAGAGGTATGCGTTCTGTGATTTTTCAAGCATTGTTGGTTACCCTAATCAAGTACCTAATAGAGATGAATGGGAGAATAGTATTCCCATATTCCGAGGTGAGGAGTGGGAAATACTGGCTGAACATTTGTTGGATCTCCATGAATTCATTGACCGAATTGAAATTGTACATGAGGATGTTCAAATCAAGCTGTTCAAATTTTCTTTAGAGGGAATTTCTCTTGACTAGTGTCGGTCTCTTCCAGATGCAAGTGTCATCTCTTTAGCAGATTTTCATGCTTCTTTTCATGTGTTTTGTAAAGACCTATTTTCAGTTGATCTTCTTTTTCCCAAGTGTTGTCATGAATTCCATCTTTCAAAATTAGAACTTCTTGAAAAGTATGATGTTAAAGAAAATGCTCTTCATCATGATCAGGAGATCAATGATTCACACTATGATAATCTTAGTGATGCTTTTGACATCATATCAAACACATATACTGTTGTTAGTTGTCATGAAGATCAGATTTTTCTCTTTGAAAACTATGAATATGTTGAGCAGGCTGATGTATCAGTAGAAGACAGTCTCAAACCTGCAATAGATAGTAAGGAAAACTTTTAGTCTTTTGATTGCAGCACACATGAAGAAGAAGATGATGAGGGCAGCTTAGGGTTTCCAGATTTGCAAAGACGGACTCCTCTTCAACTAGAACATCAGGAAATTTGCAGCAGGTATGAAAATGCAGATGACGAGCAGAAAGGTTCAGGTCAGAAATTGAGTTCGTATTTTTCTTCAACAGAGATCAAGCAGTTTACATTCAGCATTGAGATAAGTAAAATCAATCAGCAGCTTAAATACAACGAGTTGGATCGACAACTCAAAGAGGTATTCTTTCATGATTTTTATGACCCTATTGCAAACTTTTTGGAATCTAGGAGCAGCATAAATATCAAAACATTTTTGTCAGGAGAGGGACAATTTTGTTTCTGTTATCGACTATATTTCTGCATGATATGGTTTCCATCATTTTTTTGGTTAAGATCAAGAATAGTTTTAGGAAATCATTTTCTGACATGGCTTCATTGGAAGCATGATTTCACTTGATGAGAGGCAGTACAATTGGTTAGCGTAGGAGTTAGCAGTAGAATAATCTCTTCGTCTGAGCAAGCAAATTCTTTCAGTTATTGGTTGATGAATAAGCAGAGTAGGCTACATGCAAGCTACAGGTTTTCAGAGAAACATTTACAGGAAGAATTATAGGCGGGATCATCTTTTCAATTAGTGCAGAGAGTGTTAGGAACAACTTCTATAATGTTGATAATGGTGATGGTATAATGGTTGGCATTATTAGTCTTGTGGGTGCACTTGTTGCAGGAGGCCAATTAAAATTTTCAAGTGTCACTGCATCTACTTATGTGCCTAGCCTCTATTCTGGAAGTGGGCATCCAGAAGAAAGAAATCATGCATCTACAGTTAATAATTATTTTCCCTTATTTGCATTACAAAAGACATTTCAAGCAACACCACAGAGATTGATGACTGACACTCTCTACACAGCTTTGTTAGGAGCCGTGATGAATACCTTATTGTCAGAAGATAGCTTAAATCTCTATGACTCAGGCCATCGGTTTGAGCATATTCATCTTATGTTGGTTCTTCTTCGTTCACTTCCTTATGCTTCAAGGTCCATACAAGTTCGAGCTATACAGGATGTTTTATTCTCGGCTTGCAACCATCCGGAGAATAGAAACACTCTGACTTCTATGTCAGAATGGCCTGAATGGCTCTTGGAGGTTCTCATTTCCAACTTTGAGATTGGATCAAACAAAGTGAAAAATGGTATTGGTATTGGGGAGATTGAAGACCTTGTTCACAACTTCTTAATTATAATGTTAGAACATTCTATGCGACAGAAAGATGGATGGAAGGATATTGAAGCAACTATTCACTGTGCTGAATGGTTGACAATGATTGGTGGTTCGAGCACTGGGGAACAATGTATAAGGCATGAAGAATCATTACCTAAAACGTTGTATGATCCATTCAGAGAGGGCGCAGTTTTTTATTGTAGGTTTTGATTGAAGCTCCTCTGAATCCCAAGGCAAACAGAGAGAAGATTACTCAGATCATGTTTGAAACTTTTAATGTGCCTGTTATGTATTTTTCCATTCTGGCTGTCCCGTCTTTGTATGCAAGTGGTCGTGCAACTGGTATTATGATAAATTTTGGGGATGGTGTTAGTCACACAGTGCCAATTTATGAAACATATGCCCTGTTTCATGCTATATTTAGATTATATCTTGCGGAGAAAAATTTGACAGATGCAAGCGCCAAGTTTGGTTTTTCAGATTGCAGGGTATCTATTTGGATATCGTGTCCTTTACATGTGTAACAGGTGTTAATGGCTGTCACTAAAAATGGAAGGTTTCTTTATATCAGCAAGCCCGATTTATTTCCGCAGATCGAGGTTTTTCATTTCTACTTAAATGCCTGATGCATGCCCAGTCATAAAAAACAAAGACGCAGAGTAAATGCCAAGTGTCTGAGAGATAAAATCAGGTGTTGAAGAGGTTGCTCGAAATGTGGAATTACAAGAGCAATTATCGCGCCAAATCTAGGTCAACTCACGAATCGAATCTAGATTTCAAGTCATCGAATCCTAGCACCAAACCGATATCAATCTCTTTGATTTTATCTAATGAAGCCTCGCCATATGCAAAGATTGCAATATCTTGATTTTCATGAAATACGGGATATGTCCATGCACCGTTTGATGAAATTTATGCAGGCATGGGATCGCATGTAAAGGGCATCACGAGGAACAAGAATGGAAGTCAAACTTCAGCTATGGTTGTACAGTTGTCTAATGGATTTCATTTGCAGATATGTATTCAGTTTCAAATTGGGAAGAATCTATAGTCACAAACACAAAACTTCTTACTTCTCAGTTTCAATTGCCTGAAATGCAAGGTATAATGATAGTTAATCACAATGGTAGTTTTCCAAGTGAAGATTATTTGTAGCCTAAAATGTGTAGCCAAGATGCCAACTATGAACCAATTGCTATGGAAATGAGATTATCCATTGACAGAGATAGGTTTTCTTCAGAAGGCAATGGAGATATTATTTGGGATGGCGAGTATATATAGTTGAAATCAATGATGTATTTTGGGAACAAATTCTTTCAGAGAGTCTAACCTCAGGATGAGGGACAGAGGAGGCTGAATTTGTGGTGCCATAAAGTCTTACCAAAAGATCAGGATGAGAAACCATCTGAAAATGGAAATTGGTGGAGTAAAAACCAAAAAATGGATCATCTAATAGAACATATTGGTCAGCTGGCATCAGAATCAAATCCTTGAGATTTATGTCTTGGGATAGATGCATATTGTAAAAGGATTTAGGAAAGTTGATACAGATCAATTGGAATTTGCAAAACGAAGGTGTGATTAAGAATATTTATAGGTTGAAGCCTATACATAGCCATACTCAACCACAACAGCAGTCTACCGACCTCCAGCACAGGATCATGCAGGTTTGGAAACCCTTGCCAAAATTGCCAGATCCATGGAGGGAGAAATACAGGTTGAAATACATCATGATGAAGGTACAAGTCCAGTCAGAGAGAAGGGGGCCTCTTCCAAGAAGCTATGAAGTCGTTTGCAGTAATATAGGTAATTGAAATTTTGAAATTTTGATTTCTAAAAGTGTTTCACCTTTCGGTGGTTTAGGCGAGCCTGTAAGTGCTCATTAACCACCGAAAAGGGGTTCTTTCAGTAGATAAGGTGCTTAAATCTGAATATTGTTAACCATCGAAACCTGTAACTAGACAGAGAAAGATACAATTTTTACACATCGAGGTTTTGCTGATCCAAATCTTTTGAAAACACTCATGATGGATAGATGGTGAATTATCTATTCAGTTTCAAGATTCATTTTTGGTATATAAGTATTAGAAAAGGTGGCCAAGTTGGTTTTGGCACCTATTTTGGTGGAAACAAGTTGGATTTTTTGCACATATCAGAAGATCTAAAAATGCTTTGTATCTGAAGCTGCTGTTGTACTGATACACAATCCAGAAAAGGTTTACAGAGACATGGTTGCAACCGGAAACACCCTTCGTTGGTGGCTTCACAGCCTGAGTTTTTATTATTATTGTAGAATTATATGTGGCTTCTTTATGATTTTTCACACAATTCAGTGGATCTTTGGTTTACTATAGTCCTTGATCCTGCTTCTATACCTTATGAAAATGCTAGTGGTGGTGCAGCTTGGTTTCCTCATTATGTTTCTGGACGGCTAAAATATTGAATTGGTGAAAATCCTCATTTCTCTCCTAATCATGGAAGATAGTCATGGTGGATGTGCCTATTGACCTCATACTGAGAATTGGAAGCATTGTAAACAAAGAGAGGAGCTTCGTCTAGCAAACCCTGAGGTCTTTGTACTCTTGTAGGTAATCGAGATTCATTAAGTTTTGATTTTTGGGTAAGTTTCCGTTTTCAGTGGTTTAGGCGAGCCTGTGTGTGCTCATTAACCACCGAAAAGGCTGAATGACTCCATGGCCCAATACTAAAGGCACCAGGTCTGCTAGGTTCTTGGAAACCTCGCAGGGAGGTCTCCATCCCAGTTGGAGCCAGATGTTAATGATAAAAAATGCACTGGCATTTTTGCAAGAATGATGCCTAATATTGTGGGGAACATTTGACTACCTTCCATAGCTCCAAATCCAAATCTGATTGCACCATTGGAAATATTATGATCTGTAGATGTCGATCAACTATTCAAGCATGCAAAACGGACTCTCCATGACTGAGAAATTTGAGTTTTTCCTAGGCAGTTTATTTCTGTAAAACCTTCCTTTTCGGTGGTTTAGGCGAACAGGACGACAGTTCATTAACCACCGAAAGCGGTGCTTTCGGTAGTTAATCCACCCAAAAGTCTTCTATGTTAACCACCGAAAGCCTATAATGACCAGAATACTTGAAATTTCACCTAGATCAGAAATTTTCGAATCATAATGAGATGAAGCCTCTTGGAATAGACAGGTGGTGAATTATCAAGTCAGATCCAATGGTTACTTTGATGGATAAGGCAAAGAAAAGGTGTTTTAATCAAGTTTGGTACATTTTTCAAAGGCAAAAATATAGGGATTTTGGCACACCTCAGCAAATTCGAATTTTACCTCTTGGAAGAGTCATCATTCAGCCTTGGGAGGCTATCCTGCACTACACCGGCACTCAACAAGAGAGAAGGACCAGAAAATATGGGATTGACCTCACTTTTGGGGATCATCCCACATCTTTTGCAAACTGAATTTTGACTTTCTATCTTTAGCATATTTGATCCATGCTTTTAGGATCTCAAAACTTCATTGTAAAGCTATAAAGTTGAAGGTAGAATAGGAACTAAGGGTTCGATTTTGGGTTCTACATGTTGTTACTGTAAGAGAGACTTATTCTTAATATATGAAACATTGCAAGCTTCCTTCAGTTGTGTTGTCAGACTTTTTCTTTTATGTTCTCTGATATCTTGTGAGTGAATGATTTCTTTATTGGCGCTTATTCAATCTACATGTGATTGTCATCTCACTAACTGATTGATTAAGTTAAGAATCATAAGTTATTTCCTTAGTTCTTAAACCCATTGTGCTTGTTTTATATGAGTATAATCTGGTTCAATAGCTATCTTCTCTTCCATTTAATCAAACCTTGTCTGATTGCATTCCTAGAAGGCCTTGTGATCTTTGATATCTCTAGACAGTCTTAAACACACAGTCCAGTCCCTAGATATTCATCTTGATCCAGAAACCACATCAATTATTAAGAAAATATTTCCCAAAAAGAGTTAGTTACCAGGAATCTCCGACTTACAGCCTAGGAGAGTTTCCTGGAGAGATAACACCATCGAAGGATTGTGCAAACTCCCTTGTTATGCCTTCACTATTAGCAGTTAATTTTTCGAAGAGTTGTCCCCAAGCAACTCGTTCTAATATTACCATACATTCAAAGTTCAAACCCACAATATATGCTTTGAAAATTTTGATATGAACTGCCATCTTTGAAACCCTCTTTCGTGTCTGGTTTTGGTATTCTTCCTCTATTACTAAACTCTCTATTACTTGTTTATGAGTATGATTATTTATGCATAAAAAAGAGCCTTTTAGATTGGGATTGTTTTACAAAATGGGTGGTATGATCAACAAGGTGGGGAATTATGGATGCATGTTAAACCAAATGTACATGGAGTTTTGACTCGTAGTAACTAGTTGAGGATAGAGAAAGTGATGAATGGCATTGAGGATTACAAAATAATCCTGGGTAATCATGTTTAGTTTCGATTTGGGAACAACATGCAATGACATAATCATCATATTTAAATGTTTATTGATATATAATTTAACAATTTGAATTTAATTTTTTATTAAATGTTTACCCATGTCCTTCAACCACATGTCTGATTCGGATCCTCCTTAGTGCTTTGACGTCTGAGCAACTAACTTATCAATCTTTCATGAAAACGAATATCATGAGGCAAAATTGTAAAGAAAAAAACAAAAACCTTTATTAAGGGTAGTAATTACAAAATCATGATTAATTTTGTAATTAAAACATTTTATTTGAAAATATCTTTAAAGACAGTGTAATCAAAATCTAAACATTTTTTGTTTTCTTTTTTTTCTTTTTATTTAAAAGGAACCAATTATTGACATTTTCAAAGGTTTTATTGTCTTTATTACGAAAAGAAGGAAAATGGAAGGTTGTTGTGTAACCATCACAACAAATGGCGACAAACTGGGGAGAAAAATTTATCTCTAATATTGAGGGTTTTAAGGGTTTTATCCAATTTCCGCTTTATTGATAGGAAAATGCAACACTTGGTATCCAAAGATGATTTGTTTGTCCTTGTTATGATAACATTTTATAAGAACATGAAAAGATGGTATGGGACATCAATTTCAAATTAGTCATGAAATTATATCAAAGACTTGAGTCTTTATACATGCCATACCTTGCTTACTTTTCTTTCGCAACTCTCTTAAACTTGACATTGCTTCATTTCCCGTGAGTGTATATAGCCTCGACGAAGGTGCCTTAGTATCATACACACATTTCCCTGCTTCCAACAAGCGTCCATATCCCCGACAAGTTTGCTTGTACTTCCCACACTTTTTAAGTGCTTTCAACTTCCATTTTAAGATTATCACTCTTTAAGATATTTATTTGTAAGATATTTCTTTTATTAAATGAGTTTAATGGAAGTGGGGTGATACGTGAGGTACTTTTATTAGCAAGGTTTAGGTATATAAAACTAATAAAACTAAAACGGTCTTAATATATATATATATATATACAAAAACTAAGAGTAGTCTGTTGCTTAGTTTTTGTGTTGACTACTCTTAGTTTATATATATATATATATATATATATATATATATATATATGAAATTATGATGCTATGATATTTGAATAAAACTAATAATGGATTTTGTATCTAGGAAACATGATTATAGCATGACAATATTGTTTCTTATGGTATCCATCCATATGAAGAAAAATGAGGATCCATAAAATGTTGACCAATAAAATTAGTGAAGGGAGTCGACAAGCTTCTATAAATGTAAAAAGATTGGGTAGCATCAAGTAAATTGATAACAACCATGCAGGTATGCATTTGGGGTTGTTATAATGTATAAATGTTGAAGGGAATGAAGGTAAGGATTCCCTCATTCTAATATCAATATTTGAATCGATGAAAAGGTGGGAGGCCTTGAGTATGAAAATATTAGTTGTTTCTTGAATGCATTTATGGAAAAAATAATTGCATATTATGTTATGTTGGTTATGAATTCATAACCGAGTTAAATTGGGAGACATTACTCCTGCTATAGCAATGAATGTCATTTGAGAGGGTCATGTGTGATCCCATGATGAGTTTGGATATGAAAAGGCTATAGTTCCATCCAAGTGCATGATGGTTATTCCCTATGTAAATAAGGTTTGGATTGAAACCTTTTTTCCTACACTAAATAACACTAAGGAATGATGTTCATAGTGTTTTGTATGGGTTGAAGAGGAAGGTATCCAAAGGATCAGATGGATTGTGGGGAAGAGTTTGGATGGTGTATTGAGGCATGGACTATACCTTCCAACTCACATGGTGGAATACATGACATGAACATATGGTATTCTAGAATCAATGCAACAATGAATTGTGTATATGTGGTCAGGATTATTGCCACATTGATTTTATTTATTGGTAAATTTTGATTGCATTATGAAAAGTTTGATGTGCTCATAAAGCATGTACAATGAATGATAGTGTTATTCTAGATAATATGATGATTGGTAGGATTCCATTTTTATGTGAATAATGGTTGGAAATGATTGAATTGTTGGGTAGATACAATTATGATATCATTTCATGAACTACTAAAAATATGCAAGATTGTTAACAACCTTGTTTGGTTGCAAGAAAGTTGAGGAAATTGCAGGAAAAATGGTCTTGGATATGGAAACGATGTATTCCATAAGAAAGAATGATATATACAACTGCAAGAACCGAACATAATGAGCAAAAATCTCATGCGTGGGAATTTTTATTTTCTTGTATAACCATATTTGAGAAATTAATAATTGAAAATTGTTACGATATACTAACAATTTGTTTGGTTGCATGGAATTGAGAAAATTGCAGGCGAAATGGTCTTGGATATGGAAATTTTGTATGCCCATAAGGAATACTGATATCTACTGCTACAAGAGCCAAACAATTATGAGAAAAAAGACTCATGTTTGGGAAATTATGTTTTCTTGTGTAAAACAGATTTGAAATTTTATAATTATATGATGATGTCTCATACTAATTGTATGCATATAATGCAGATGGGATGATTTTCATAAGTTATATATTTCTAGTGGAATTCTAACAATGAGTTGGAATTTGCCTGTGTGAGAACACCTTGAAAAATGATGGATCACCTGAGGAACCATATAACAGTGAAAGGGATGTATGAGCCTAGAGAGTGAGTTTCATTGTCAAAGAACCAATTTGTTAGGCCTGGAGAATGAAATCTAGTGTGAGTTGCATTGTCAAAGAACCAGGTTGCAAGCCTGAAGAGTGAAATCTAGTGTGAATTTCATTGTCAAAGAACTAGGTTGTCAGGCCTAAAGAGTGAACTCCTATGTGATTTGCACTATCAAAGAACCAGGTTTTCAGGCCTAAAGAGTGCACTCTTGTGTGAGTCACACTGCAGTAGAAAGGTTGTTGTTGGTTATTTTACTGATATTCTTCCTAGCAGTTAGTCACTTGAGTTCCCAACAGTGATATTCCTAATTACCTATGCCAGAGAGACCTTGATAAATGAATGGTGCAACTTGAGGGACTGAGGACAGTGAAGGGGGCACATTCCTTGGGTCAACCTTGATAAAAAAATGGGACAACATTCCTTGCGTTGGGAAGGTCAATGGGAAGAGAGCTAGTAGAAATCAAGATAGTTGTAGAAGAATGTCAGTGGCATATGTATATGTTTTGGGCTAGGGTTCCTTTGTATTTGTGATTTTGGGGGCTTGATGTGCCTATGTATATGTGGTATTGGGGCCAGAGTCTCTATGTAATTTTTTTAGGCCGGATTTCCCTTGTGATTTCTGGTCAAGGAGCCTATATGTTGATTATTGGTTAGGGAACCATAATTGTAAAATGAAATTACACTTTAAGGGTGTTGTGCACTGAGGACAGTGAAAAAACAAGGGGGAGGAGATGTATCATCCCTAGTTCTAATCCTCGTGAATTATAATGTAATTGTATAAATGTGAATTAGGATGGTGAGTCGATGCGTTGGGGTGAAGAGCCTGTATTGATTTAATGTGGTTGGGGGTCGATTTGCATATTATATTGAAATAATTAATAAAATAAATAATCACTAGATGCGATACAAAAGATATGAAGAAAAATGGAGGGCTATGATTCCATGAGAGAGAGGGGTCTGAGGGGGAATTATTCATGGGTATTAATCCAACCCACATTCCTGAAATTATTATCTTGTGTATAACCTTATATTTGTTGATTGAGTGTATGAGAGGCCAATCATTAAACTCATGTAAGAGGGTGGGTGTGAGTGGTCACATCCCATAGTTATTGGAGAGAATGGGATGAGGTACAATCATCCTTGAGAAGAGTGTGATTCAAGAAAGAAAGGAAGAAGAGGAAATTCATATGCAGAATAGGAGACATTTTTTACATACAAATTTTTGGTAGCAAAGAAGGGAAGAGGGCTGGTAATAGGACAAACCATGGTAAAATTGAAGGCAACCATTGTTTTTCTATGTTTTTATGTTTATATAGAGGGCCATGTATCGGTAAATCGGGTTGTAAGCCTGTGGTGAAATTTCATGTTGAGGAAATATCTCAGAGCCTTATGAAGGATGCTATGAGAAAACATGAAACAACTGAGAGTTCCTAGAGTTCCCAACTGAGTGATTCCCATCCAACTGAATACACTAGTAGCCCTGACAAACGAATGGTACAACCCGAGGGAATGTGATTAGTGAAGGGGGTACATTCCTTGGGTAGTGAAAGTTGTGGGAAAAAGAGAGAGTTAGAGGTTTGGAACTGCTATGAGACTAGAACCTGGTTTTGGAGCCGCTCTGTGTGGAGAGTGGATAGCTAGTGTGTTAAGAACCAAATATCAAGATAGCATAAAAAAACCTCAGAATAAGTACTCAATGCCTTGAAAAAGAGAGAATTTCAGATAATAAGCCTCTTCAAGGGGGAAACCTCCTTATACACCACATAAATTTCCAAATACAAGATGATTCCAAATGAAAAGGTCTCATTGGTATATATAGGAGACTAGAAGGTACAATTACAACTAATGGACCCAATCCAACATAAATAAAATAACATTACTAATGTAATATGCCCCAATTAAGGGGTAATGTGCCATTATTTAGGGCTTAACATGCCCCTCCTCTTGAGACAAGTGTTGTCTACAACGCTTGAGTAATTATGGATGTTTTTGTATAAAAGACTCAACTTCCCAAGTGGAATCTTCAGCAGGTAGTTTCCTCCACTTAATGAGATACTCTGAAATGGATCTATTCCTTAGCTAGCAAATTCTTGTGTTAGTGATATCTTCAGGATCCAATATGATTTTTTCTTCCTCGTCAAGTTTTGGAAATATAGTTTGAACTAGGATCTTGTCACCTATAACCTTATTTAAGCATGAAACATGGAAAACTAGGTGTACTCGTGAAGATGTAGGAAACTCCAATTTGTATGCCATAGTACCAATATTTTGCAACACCTTATAAGGGCCATAGTACTTTGGTGATAATTTATTATCCTTCTTGGCTTGCTTGAGAGACATATGTTTGTATGGTTGTAGTCTTAAAAGCACCCAATCCCCTACTTCAAAACGTTTTTCACTACGATGTTGATATTCTTGTTGTTTCATGCGATTATGTGCCATGGTCAAGTTGTCCTTTAAGATTTGGAGAACTTGTTGTTGATGCTCGATGTGATATTCCATTGCTTGAACCTTAGATTTTTCTTTTAGAGAAGAAGTGATGGAAGGAGGGTGGTATCCATAGAGTGCCATAAATGGTGTCATTTTTGTTGCAGTGTAAAGGGAAGTGTTATACCACCATTCTGCCAAGGGTAACCATTTGAACCATTTTGTTTGTTTATCAAAGACAAAGAAACGAAGGTAGCCTTCTAGAAATTTGTTCACTATCTTGGTTTGTCCATCAAATTGAGGATGATAGGATGAAATATGAGCCAATTGAGTACCCAAACAAGAAAATATTTTTTTCCAAAAATGTCCAGTGAAGATGGGATCTCTATCACTTACAATAATCTTTGGGCTTCCATGTAGCTTTTGAATTGTCTCCATAAATGCGGTGGCAACTATACTGGCTTTGAAGGGATGAGAGAGTGCAAAAAATTGTGTGTACTTGGTCAGTCTATCAACAATCTGCATGATGACACTCTTTCCTTCAGACTTCGGTAACCCTATGATGAAATCCATGGAAACCTGATCCCAACGTTGACTTGGGATGGCTAATGGTTGTAAAAGACCCGAGGTCTTAATTGTTTCCACCTTGTTTTGTTGGCAAACCAAAAATTCTTCCACAAACCTTTGAAAATCAGTTTTAAGGCCATCCCCAAAAAAATCCTTCTTGACCCTATGGTAGGTTTTCAAAAATATCGAGTGCCCTCCTACCAGAGAGGTGTGCAATTCCAATAGTACCTTTTGTTTGAGTTGGGAGTTCTTACATAAATATAAGTGATCTTTTTACCATAGTGAATCATTTTTCAATGTAAATGTATATGATGCACTGGAATCCTATTGCAACCTTTGAATGAGAGTCCACATGTTTTCATCATTCTTCCATCCATTCCTTGCTTCTATTATCCATTCGGGTTGGATGATCAAGATAACACATATAAATGCCTCAACATATTCATCCTTTCTTGAGAGTGCATCTTCCACAACATTTTGATTCCCTTTTTATAAATGATTTCAAAATCATAACCCAATATATTGGTCACCCATTTTTGTTGTTCTTCTGAAGATAGTCTTTGTTCCAAGAAATATTTAAGACTATCATGATCTATTTTGACCTTGAAGTGCCTACCTATTAGGTAAGGGCGTCATTTCTTCAATGTATATAGTATTTACATCATTTCCTTCTCGTAAATGGGTTTGTGTAAGTCATTTCCCTTGAGTGGTCGACTTTCAAAATCAAGGGGCCTTCCTTCTTGCATTAGGACAACAAATTCCATTTCCTGAGGCATAACATTCCACAATAAAGGTTTTTGTGAAGTTTGGTGTGGTCAAGACAGGAGCTTTGCACATCGCCTCTTTAATTTTTTCAAAATCTTGAGTTGCCTCTGGAGTCCATGAAAATGCATCCTTCTTAGTTAATGTCGTTAAAGGTGCTTCTATTCTTCCATAGTTCCGAACAATCTTGTGCCAGTAACCTGACAACCTAAAAATCCTCTAAGATTCTTCAATGTTTTGGGAATCAGCCAGTCCATCATGGCCTTAATATTTTTAGGGTCTACCTTGACATCTTCATGAGATACAATATGACCCAAATACTCTACTTCCTTCACCCCAAAGAAACATTTGGATGGTTTGGCATATAGTTGTTTCTCCTTTAGTAGTTGTAGCACCTTGTCAACATGTCACACATTATCCTCCCAAGACTTGCTATAGATTAGTATATCATCAAAAAATATTAACACAAATTTTCGAAGGAAGGGATTGAAAATGGAATTCATCAACCCTTGGAATGTGGAAGGTGCATTTGTAAGGCCAAAAGGAATGACCAAAAATTCAGAATGGCCTTCATGATTTCAGAATGTTGTTTTTGGGATATCTTCTTCCTTCATTCTAATATGATGACGCCCTGAACAAAGATCCAGCTTTGTGAAATAGATTTATCCATGTAGTTCATATAAAAATTCATCAATGACAGGAATGGTAAAATTATCTTTAATAGAGATCTTGTTGATCTCTCTATAATCTGGACACATACGCCATGAGCCATCTTTCTTGAATACCATTACCACTGGTGTAGAGTAAGAACTTTGTCTAGGTCTAATAATGCCAGCCTCTAACATTTCTTCAACCATACACTCAATTTCACTCTTCTATGCATAAGGGTATTGATAATGCCTGATGTTAGGAGGAACACTCCCAGGAATTAGGTGAATAACATGATCATGATTTCGAGTGGGTGGAAGACCTTTGGGAATATCTTAAAATACTTTGGAATGCTTATCAATGATTCCTTGGAGATATAGAGGAATACATGGCTTAGATGTTGGAACATCTAGTGAGCATAGTTGTGCAATTACACCCTGATGCCCCTTTTTCAATAATTTTGTCATTCCATTAGAGATTATCACCTTACTGGGTTTCCCTGTGATACCTATTAACTCAATTTTTTTTCCTTCCAATGAAAATTTCATGAAAAGTTATTGAAAATTAAAAGCCACTATTCCTAATGATTGTAACCATTGGATTCCTAGTACAACACAAGAACCACCCATGGGTATAGAAATCATCAGACTATTCATTACATATTCCCCCATAGTAAGATTGATCTTATTGAATTTTCCTAAGGAATTGATAGTTCCTCCATCTGGAATCATTACTTGAAACTCTAGCGCTGGATATACAAAGCAATTGAGAGCTTTGGCTAATTTATAGTGAATGAAATTATGAGTACTACCATAATCAGTTAGGACTATTACCTTTTTCTTTTTGATATATCCTTTGATCTTGAGGGTTTGAGGAGTGCTTATTCCAACCAATGCATTACATGATATTGTGGGAGTCAACTCTTCAGAAGAAATTGCTTCTACGTTTTCATCTTGAGATGGTTATTGTTCTTGTTCTTGTTCTTCTTCCTCTTCACAATCTATGTAGAATAATTTCTTCTCACCACACTTATGTCCCTTACTGTACTTGTTGTCACAATTAAAGCATAGACCTTTTTCTTTTCTTTCCTCCAATTCTTGAGGTGTCAACCTTGTAGGTTGAGTTGTTTTAGAATAAGGAACATTATTCTCTTGATAGATGTTAGTAGTGTTCCTTCTAGTAGCCATAGCCATAATTTTACTTTCAACATTTCTTGCCACCCTGAATGCATTCTCCAATGATTTGGATTCCCAAAGGTGAACCTCATGTTGCATTTTATCCCTTAAAGTTCCTATGAATATATCAATAAAGTGCTCATCTAGAATATATATTACATTTATATTCAATCTTTGGAATTTCTCAATGTGCTCAGCAACTGAACCCTTTTGCTTAAGATTTATCAATTGGCTAAAGAAGGTATTTCTCCTTGTATCCTCATAGTGTGTTATCATTTCTTCTGTGAAAATTATCCAAGTGACGAGTGATTTGTGAGAACAAAGCCATCGATACCACACAAATTGATTGGGTTCTAAATATAAATAAACAATTAGTACCTTTTGTGTATGTGGCACATCATGTAGATCAAATAATTGCTCCATCTGAAGTATCCATGTGATTGAGTCCTTGCCATCAAAGTTCCTCATATCGATCTTAGGAAAGTGGTTGGTCTTCAATCCAAAGTTAGAATTTCTCCATTCTTGATTCATCTTCCTCCATTCTTGATTCATCTTCCTTGTTTCCTCATCATGAATTTCATGGGATACATTTTCACTTTCAGGTGTCCTCTCTATTAGGAATTTTTTCAATCCTTCCATGATCTCCCTTTTTAAACCATCCATCATCCCTTGTAGTTCATCTTTTGTCACTGTCTTCTTTTGGAAATAATTTATGTCCCTATGCATTTCTTCCCCTTCATCAAGAGTCCAAGTAGGACTGTCTGGAGGCTTATTTGGTGTATAATTTCCCTTTTTTGGTGGCATGTTGGCCAAGTATCACTTTTAAACCTTGATTTCGAGCTGGTTCTACTAGACGATCTTTCTTCTGCTGTATATCCAAAATTTCATCCCTTTTGGGTATAAAAATTTCTTTTTTGTAGTTCTTTGATATTTCTTCTCTGCAATGCCACAAGTATGATCAAAATTATATGTTCCAATTGGAATTTATGGTAACTTCCCCACAACTTGCTTATTTGTTTCCCTTCCAGGAGATCGTACTTGTAATGCATGCCAAGATCACAATATCTGATCTTTGATTCTGAAACTTTTACCAAAAATACTATAGAATGTACACTTTCTAATTCAACTGGGCTCACTTAATTTGGATACTCACTAAAGACGATATCATTTTTTTACCCGGAAGACCTGTTTGAGACTAGTTAATATGACTAGTCTGATACCCTATCTTGAACAGGGTGTATCTACAAAAGTAGGATGACCCAAAATCTGAATTTTTTTATCAAAGATACCTTGATAATTTCTCTGAATATACTTCATATTTTAGGGTCTGAAACATTACAGAAAAAATTTCATAGAGAAAATTCCGCGATGACTAAATTCAGGATGATTCCAAAACCCTATCTTACACAGGTTGTATCTCCAAAATTGTAAGGCCTCAGGAGATGAAATTTGAACCCAATGTACCTTGATCTGTCTTATAAATATCCTCCAAGGGGTTATTTTTGAAACATATTATAAAAAAAATTATAGCAAAAATTCCAAGGTATCTCATATGTAGCAGTGAAAATCCAAGACCTTGAGCTCTAATACCAAATGTTAAGAATCAAATATCAAGATAGCATATAAAAACCTATGAATAAGTACTCAACGCCTTGAAAAAGAGATAATTTCAGATAATAAGCCTCTTCGAGGGGGAAACCTCCTTATACACCACATAAATTTCCAAATACAAGATGATTCCAAATGAAAATGTCTCCTTGGTATATATAGGAGACTAGGAGGTACAATTACAACTAATGGACCCAAGCAGACATAAATAAAACAACATTACTAATGTAGTATGCCCCAATTAAGGGGTAATGTGCCACTATTTAGGGCTTAACATAGTGGGTCAAATATCCTTGTGGACTCATAGCCTCAGCTCAGGGGTGGGTTGTTGATGAGAGAAAATGATCAGCAGTGCCTATGGCTAGGAATTTCATCCTTCTTTTGCATCCAATTGGTTAATCATTAACAAATAAGTATTTATGTTATGTTCTTATGTTAAATTTCTTTGTGTGAATAATTTATATGAATGTTGTGTGTTTGTTATTGCTTGAAAAATTGTATTCATGTTTAATATATGTTGTTAGATGCATTTAGAACTTTAGTATCAGTCAAATGGTAAAATGTGTGTGTGATTTGTGGCTGGTAAGCTACATGAATTTGATTAGAAGTAAATCTTGATAATTTAATGAGTTTATGCATGTAATGTTGTTCAATTGGGTGTTGGGTATGTTACATATTTGGGTTACATTGTAGGGAATGGTCAGTTGAAAATAGATCCTCCAAAACTAGAAGTCAGTGTGAAATGGCCCATGACAACTACTTCCACTGAATTCAGGAGCTCTTTAGGAGCAGTACAGTACTAGAGGAAATTCATTGCTAATTTCTCATACATAGCAGCGCCTCTACATGCATTAATTATTGCTAAGGAATTCTTTCAATGGGGAGGAAAGTAGTTGAAATCCTTCGAGACATTGAAGGAAAAGATAAGCACCACACGAGTTCTAGCATTTCCACATATACAACAACCATTTGAGATTCAAACCAATGCTAGTGGATATTCCATGGGTGTAGTCTTGATGCAACAAGGTAAACCTATTTGTTATCATTTTGAGACTTTCACTCAAGATTTTATTAACTATCCAACATATGATAAGGAATTGTATGCATTGGTACAAAGTGTAAAGAAATGGAAGCATTACTTAATGGGAAAGGATAAAATCATTCAAACAGATCATCAACCATTATAGTATTTGCAATCACAAACCAAGCTACAACAATCATGACACTTCAGTTGGATGAGTTTTCTACAACAATTTCATCTGGTAATCAAGTACAATAAGGGTATTCATAACAAGGTTGTAGATATGTTATCAAGACTAGTAATCAATGCATCGATAATACTCATGTATAATCCTTTAGCACATGAAAGCTATGTAGAACAATATGCTAGGGATGATGATTTTAAAGAATTATATGATGCGTTAACTCATGGAAATAAACAGTCATACTATTATATGCATTCCAGTTTATTTTATCATCTTGGAAAATTATGTATACGAAGAGATGAAAGGGTCAACGTAATCAGAGAAGCCCATACATATCTCATCTCTAGTCATTTCTAGGTTGGTAAGGCAATTGCACAGTTACAAAGGTATTTTATTGGCCTCGGATGAATGAGACAGTTTCCAAGTATATCAAAGGGTGTTTCATGTGTGCCACAAGTAAGTCTAGCAAAAAAAGGTTGGGGTTGTATACACCACTTTCGGTACCTTCACAACCATGGGAAAATATATCCATGGACTTTGTAGGGGGGTTGACGATGTCCAGTATAGGTGATGATTATCTATATTTCATGGTGGATAGATTCAACAATATGTGTATTCTAATGCCATGCAAGAAATAGGTCACATCTGAACAAACAACACATATGTTATTTTCTAATGTATGGGTTCATTTTGGACTTCCTACATCTATTATATCAGATCGAGATTCTCACTTTTTGGGAAATTTTTTGTCTCATTTATGGGAGCTAATGGAAACTAAGTTGAAGAAGAGCACGACTTTTCATTCACATACAGATGGACAGATAGAGGTAGTGAATAGAACAATGGTACATCTACTTCAAGGATACTCCAACAAGCATCCTAAATTATGGGATGAATAGTTACCTTATATCAAACATGCCTATAATCATGTCATGCATTCGTCTACTCATAAAATGCCTTTTGAAGTATGTTTGGGGTACTTTCCTAAATCACCTATGGAATTGTTTTTTGGCGAAACAGATCAAGAATATGGATAAGATGATATAGATAAAGCTAAAATGTATATCTAGAAGATTCAATGGGTACATCAAGAAGTATAGGAACAATTGGAGAAAAGTCAAGCCAAGTATAAGGCAAGGCATGAAAAACATTGAGTTGATCATCAATTCAAAGTCAGTGATCAAGTATGGCTACATATCAACAAATATAGAATGAAAGGTGAAGGAAAAAAGCTAAGGCCAATCTGATATGGCTCGTTCAAGATCTTAGAGAATATTGGTACTAGTTCCTTTCATTTAGATCTACTAGACTACATGAAAATGTATTCAATGGTAAATGTTGAGGATTTGAAGACTTATGAGCCTCCTATGATCATGGATGAAGATGAAAGTATTCAAGTTCCAGCAGTTACTGATTTTTCTCCAGAGTATTTGGATGAGCTACAGGAATATGTCATTCTCAACAAAAGGATTAGAACTTCACATCGAGGTGATTTGGAATATCTTCAAGTTGGTATTAAGGGGGTAAAACCAATAAATCCAAATGGATGGAGATTAGAATGGTGAGGGAACTCTACCCTCACTTAGTTGTTGAATAAACTTTTGGAGGTCCAAAATTCTTCCAATGGGGAGGAATGATCCAAGAGGATCTGGGAATGATCATAGAGGTCCAGAATGGTTCAGAAATGTTAAAAATTCAAATTATTCAAACCATCCCAAAACATCCATCAATGTGTAGAGCTCTTCATCATCTTTCCAACAATGAAAATGATTCGTCAAACAAAGTTCGTATGCAAAAGTTATCAGTGGTCAAATCTCTAGTCAAACCCAGTCAAAGGTCAAAGTACAGGTAAAATAAAAAGGTGACATGTGTCAACTCTATAGGGGTGACACATGTCACGTTGTAGGGGTGACACATGGCACCTAATTCATAGTTGACTAGGAAAGGTACAACATAAGTGGGAAAATGGTTCATTGACAATTGGTTCAATAATTGATTGACAAGTGGCACTGGAAGAGCCAATGAGAGGCCTCCATGTGGCGACCCCTCATTGGCCTATATTGGTAAGGCTATATAAAAATTTTGGGACTAGAGGGGTTTGACCAGATGACCTCCCAAAGGTATTAACACATCCTCCATCGCTAACGTGCCACTCCATGAGGGGATCCATATTTAATGGAGTGCACCCCAAGGAAGCAGAACACATATCATTTATGCATAGATTCAAGTCTCATAAAGCATTCCAAGAGTATGAAGGGTACCTACACCGTAAAGCATGTCAAGGGTCACCTTGACAAAATTTCAAGTATTTTATATCAATTTTGCACAATTTTTCGTCAAGAATCCAACAATGCACTTTGTTTATTCATTTGATCAACATGTAAAAATTTCATTATAAAGCACAAGCATTTAAGCATTAATAAAATAAGTCTATATTAGAACTGGACCCGGAGAGGTAGCCCAATTTGGGTGAACTCTGTTTTCTCCAACTTGTGTATGTGATTATATTATTGTTGTTCATTCAAGTTCATTTATTTGTAATTCATTTATCATTAAAGTGAAATTGGCTAGATAAGTATTTCACGTGTAATTTGCAAAACCGTCAAGCGATCATTTTATTTCAAAGATCAAGTACATGATTATGTATATTTAAAATTATTAGCGTCTAATTATTTTTCAGATCAATTGGACATAAAATGAAATATTTATCATTGAAACAATGTCAGGTAGTCTAGGCTAGCCACCACTCCTCAGTAGGTAACAATGAAATTTTTTCAATGAATCCTTTAAGAGATATATTTTATATGCATTCATTGTAATCATTATTGATGTTTATTGGAGGAAGAAAGTACTGATATCTATTTCCCTCCATAATATTATCTTTGTTGCAGACAAAATGCTAGTTTTTCTTGCAAGTCAAGGAAGGCTCAAGAAGGTCACTCCATGAGCGAGTGATTTTTAAGACCATATTTTTGTGAACAAGAGCATGCAATATAGACATCCAAACCAATAAAGTGTAACATCATGTGATGTTTATTACTTTCCTAAGCCATGTTCTAAGTTCAAGTTCCTAGGATCTTTCCACCGAGGTGTTCCAGTTGTTGACTGGCAACAACAACAATTTTTCATAGAAGTTGCAAATGGATAGAAAACAATACATACAAAGAATTGCTTTGAATATCACATGAATACCAATGTTGTTGAATTCAAGTCTAATTGTTACACCAACAATATCATTTATATAAAAACCTTCAAGAATACCTAATGTTCATCATACTCATTCACCAGTACTAAGATACACCCATTCATTTTCTTCTTCTTAGCTCAGAAATAATTGCTTGTTGAAGTTTATAAATCCTCCTTTGCTTATGTGGTTGACCTTGAAATCCAATGTTTTCCTCAAATTATTCTTTCTATAACAACTGCTATCACATCACAACTTGAACCTATTTCTTTTCTCCACAAGGCCTCCATAACTTCTTGATCCACCCACTCCTAACCCACCGAATAAAGTAACTTGGCCCACTTACAAGGTTGAGCTACCTTTCCAGTTTCAATAGTTGTCAAATAAATATTCCTAAGAGCCTACTAATACCAATCCATAAGAGGTTTATTTTTCTACCTTCCTACTACTAATTTGTTCTAGCACACTTCCTTCATTTCCAAGCATTCAACAATGTGCTACAAATCTTGTAGTATCATTCTATTCTTAGTAGTGCTTCACAAATCTACCCTTTCTACAAAAGATACAAAAATAACAAATTTCCAAGGATGATATTGTTTTTGTTACATAAGAACCAGTACCAATAATCCCTGTGGTTGTTACATAAGAGCTAACTATAGGATTGCTAAAGAAATATGTGTTGTCACACAAGAACCAACACCTACTAGCCCTAAGGTTGTCACACAATAACCAACCTTAGAAGGCCATAATGTTTCCACAAAATAACCAACAGTGAAGAAATCAATTGATGAAATTCCCCAATAGGCAAAAACCACTACCCCACAAGAACCTGTAGTAGAACGAGTTGATGTAGAAGTATTCTTACCTCAAAGCTTCAATGAAGATATCTCAAAAGTAGGAGGAAATTTTGCTAATAATCCTTGGTACAAATTCTCCCAGATGTTTTTTCCATGGAAAATTGTGAAGAACTTGCTATAGAAGATCATATACTTCTTGCAAATTTAATGGAATTATTAGGTAGGTATAGGTATGCTTCGTCTTTCTATTTTTTTATCAGATTCATGGAATACTCTAGATTTGTATTTGGAAAACCACTTAAGCCTTTTTTTTTGTCCCACTTCCTTATCACTTGCTATTTTTTTTTAGGAAAGAAAAAGTCTTCAGTTTGGGGGAGGGACACCATCACCTTTACCTTTCATGACCACATCCCTACCCTTATTCAAATCCAAAACCTTCATCACTCTAGTTTAACCATGACATCATATTACTCTACTTCCATAATTCCAATCAATTCTAACACCTCCCTAAATATCCAAAATGAGAAGGAATACAATTTGTTCAAACCTAAAGACACTAGTGATACTACATCAAGAATCAATGATGCTACAAAAGAAATGGCATCAATAATCCCTATTGTTTCTCCACAAGAACCAACAATAGAATGTCGTGTTGTTTCTATACAAGAACCAACAACAGGAGAAAAAGAAGACATTGTTGTTGCTCCATAAGAACCAACAACAAAAAAAGAAGAAACTAACTTGGACAAGACAACCTGGAAACTATAAAAAAATGAGGAATATGTTTCTCCACAAGAACCTACAATAGAATAAGCTAATGTAGAAGCCATTCCTACATAAAATCATGTTGATACACAACATGAAAGAAAACACCTTTAGAAGTGTGATTCACTTGATTCGTTTCACTAGTTCATTGATGCATGTATTGGTCCACATCAAGATTCCATGAGTTAAAAAACACTTCACAATAATGATATATGATTTGGTTCTTATATAATTGATTATGGATACGTTTGTTCATATTTATATGCATTTTGGGGGACCCTATGGTGTTTTGTTGGAAGTACTTGTTTTGATCGGTAAGGGGGATTGCATTTGCACATGGACCTTATGAGGCAAATTTCACACCCTTCTTCATCATCAATAAAAAATGTGATCTTATTTTTGGATATTGATTGGAGCACCCAAGAAAAGTTTAAATCAAGGTTGAACTATACCTAAAATTTCTTAGGTCTGACCCATTACTTGTTTCATATGTCATATCAAGCACAAGGAGAAATTTGAAATGTATTGAGAGGATGAATATCCTCATTGATCAAGGCTATAATGATTAGTGACAAAAACTCATACACAATGTTTTCAGTCCTAAATAATATTGTATGACAGGGTTCCTAAACTACCATTTTACGGTAGCTCTTGATGACTTATTCAGATGCCTTACTGAGGTTTGAGGCCTTAAAACCACAGATTGTGGTTTACCTTTAACATCCAAGGATTTGGATGGAGACAATACGTGTATTCATATATGGAAGGGAATTTGTGAAATTGATAAGGGAAATTCCTCCTTTTAAAAAAAAAATTGATCTAGTGCATGCTTGACAGGGTTCTAGCATGGGATTCACAAACAAACTTTCTTTTAGCTCCATGTTACTAGATTTTTAGCTACCAAAAAATTGACTTTCATACCTTGGGTGATATCATCAAATAGTCACCTTATAGAAGTATTGTTTCTAAGATTGGTATTTTTTTTGTAAGTTTAGTTGCATTTCCTTCATCCTTCGCCATATTCAATTTCGGTGCCCATAAGGTTGTAAATAACTAGGAGATTTTTTTTTGTGTTGCTATTGGTTTGTGGGTTGGCCTTGTTATTGGTTTTTTTAGTGAGTACTACAATGAGCAGAAAATAATGTTATATTTGGGTTGGATTTGGAATACAAATATGTCATTATTCCTATATTTGCAATTGCAGTAAGCATTTGTATCAAGCAAGCAATGTTGGGGTGGTTTTCTTCGTTCCAAAAAAATGACCCAAGTATTATTGCTTACAATGAGTTCATGTACTATCTTGGGGAGAAGCAACGTGCAATTGAAAAACTAGGTGAAAGAACAACATTGTTCTTGGTACTTCCATCACAGTTCTATGAACAAGTTATGAAGGTTCCTAGGAAGTGAGCATATCTGGAGTCATTCTAAAACTAAAATAGTTGAACACAAGCTATGGAACACCTAGTCATCCATCATTTGAATTGATGAATGTTCAATATTAGTGCTTTTTACATAGAGATTCAATTACAAGTGGGCCCCCAATTCATGATGATAGTAGTTATCCAAATCCACCATCTCCATTTTCTCATCAACGGTATTCTAACCAAGGAAATATAAGTTTGTACTCAGAACATTTTCCAGCCATCCAATGCATCATTTCTTCATGGAAGACACTTCCATCATCAATGACCGGTCCAATTATTTATAAAATAACATGGATGGTAGAGGATGCAAGTCATACTCTTTCAAGATAAATGTGGAAAGCTTACCAAGAAATTGAATAAAGAATTTATGACAATTATTGGTGCCTAACGCTGCACTTTAATGGGATATCATAGACAAAATCTTGTTTTGGGGAGTCATCTAATATGCAATGGATGTTATTTATGAATTGATACTTAGAGATGTGGATTTGTTGTTCCTTTATTGTTCCTTTAATAGTATTGATGGTGTCCCTGTAACAAGATACAAGGGTGATATTGTGCTTGTTGACATTCAGTCCACCAAACCTTTTGTCTATAAATGGTGCAAAGACATGTATGAAAGATTTGTTGATGAGAAAAATATGACTCTCAAGTCACAAGCCATACACAACATACGCGTGTCTCTCATGCAGTTTGCAACAACAACAAACTGAAGATATTGAGCTTGTATTTTTTACTAGATAAGCTCAGGTGCCTCTCCTAAAAGATATGGTCTGCAAGTGGTCTTGCTTTCTAGGATATCAAAATCAATAGTCAAAGAAACATTTGATGCTAGCCAAAAATTCCCATGTCGAAAAATGGAAGCCATTAGAAACCTATTTAAGACAATAAGGGAATATCTATCATCAGAGGAAATTATATATGGGACCAAGCTACCAAGGAAAAAAAGGTTCATGGTAATTATTTTTCATTTTAATGATTCATTTATTCAAGCTAATATTTTTATGTAAATCCCATATGTTGATTTTATTATATATCGGAATCTATGAACTGGGTGTTCACGAGTTTTGGTGAGGAAAAGCAATTAATTATAAATGGTATTCCTATAAAATTTCTCAAAAACCCATATTACAGTCTATGAGAAATTTGTTGTTTATTAGGTTGATATTCAATCAGGCCTATAGCATCTTCCTATGGAATTAGGCATGTAGTTGATTGCCATAGATGTTGTTTTTGGAGGTATATTTTCCATAGATCACTCTTGAAACCACACAATACCTCTAAAAATTTCTAGGAGGCTATGGGTTGATAAATTATTACACGGATCAAACATGCTTGGCTAATAAAATGATGATATAAGTCTAATCAATTTTTTTTTAAATGGATCAACCATTATTTGAAGGGATTTCAAGATATTCTTGGGCAAGAAATTGATGTGTTTTATCGGCATCATTTTTTAGTTGGATAGTAAATGAAATTGGAAGGGAATTAACAACGGTCTTGGTTAGTATGCATTAGAAAAAGAGGAGACATCATTCTACATGTTTCCTTACAGCTTGGTTGATATATAGGTACAAGGTTGCATGAGGGAATGAAATATATTCAGTTTGGGGGAGATGATGAGTCACCAAATTACCATCTTTTGACATCTTCTTTTTCTTATTTTTAATCCCTTTTTGTTTACTCGTAACCATGTATTATCCCATTTTAATTCTCATGTGAGGGGTTTAGGCTTAAAGTGTTTTCCATTTCATTTCTTAAATATTTCATAGGATTACAATTAACACCAGAGAGAAGTAGTGTATTCTATATTTACTTTTGAATTAATGGCTAACACATGGATAAGTTGTTGTGGGATATTTCTTTGAGGTTTACAAGTTGATATTGCTCATTTTCTAGCTGATATGCTTGAGGTCCCCTTTCAAGTTCTACTAAGGAGATAAGTTGCTCAACTTCTAAATCCAAGCCTCCAATATGAAAAATCATGAATTAAGCTTGCAATGCATCCAAAGATATAGAAGAGAATTGTTATTACCACTATGGAACCTCAACTCATCATTGCAAAAGGAGTTTGTGGAACCAACACCAAAATATTTTCATCAGAATAATTTGTGGGAGATAATCCCACTTGAAAATTCATTAATGAAATATTCCACGGATTTAAAGACCCAATGATCATAGAGAAGCCATTATAATATATCCAAAGCATCTATTCAAAGAATTAATGGAGGAACCACAAATTCAATATTATAACCATTTGGGGAAGTAAATAAATGATGAAATATATGGTTGGGTTGACAGGGAACAAATCATGGTCATTCAATATTATAACCATTTGGGGAAGTAAATAAATGATGAAATATATGGTTGGGTCGACAGGGAACAAAGCATGATTCTAGGACCATGTTTTGGGCATCTATACACCCAAACCCACTTTCAATGCTACGATCTAGAATTTTTGTGGTCACAACTTGCATTGGGAAAGATTCTATCTTTCTATCCAAGCATCTCCAACTAACACAACCATGCTTGACCTTAAGATAATGAACATAATTAACCAATGGTTGATCTGAGGCATCTTCTTCTCTCAGCATTGAAGAAATACGAGATATTTTGTATGGTTGTTCTTAAATTATTTAAAGACTATTAAGATGTTGTTATCTCTTCTAAATATGGCACTATATCAGCCATTTATATACCTGTGTAAGAAACTTCATGAGGGGAGAGGATGCTTAGAGAATAGTCTGAATTTTGATGGTGTAGAAGAAAGTTCTTTTGAGATCTCTTTCTTTTAATATAGATTGTTTTTCCTGAGTTTTGTATAGTGTTTTAATTAATCGTTTGTGTTGTTGTAGCTTCTTAGTTTGTTGCTCCATTCTCTAGAGGCATATATCACCAGGAGAGTCCTTAATGACTTCAACATTGGGGGTGTCAATTAGCTAAGCATGGAATCAAGAGTAATAACTTTTCTTTATGACGAGTAAATACTTTCAATTCCATTTTGGGTTTGCGTTAGCATAGACTTGTTTGGTTTCCATTTTCTGAAGTAGAAATAGAGTTAGTTGATAGAGCATACAATTAATGATCAGTCAATCCAAGGCCTCACTCTGTGTATATTTCACATGGTGCCTCACAAGCTTAATTGACCCCAGGTTGACAATTAAAATACCTAGTGATATGAACTCTCCATCAAATTTTATAAGGGAAATTAAAATCATTGTCACTACTCGCCGACTCTCAACACTGAGCAATCTATGGATCTAAACTCTACAATTTTCATTCATTCCCATCTATATCAGACTTGGAGATGGTCCATCTTGGTAGTCAATGAAGACAAGTTGAATGATGGTCTTCTTGTTCAGTGTGATCCTAGCAAGTTCCACAAGAGGATATGTGGTTATTTTCTTATTCCTTCTTGGCATGGAAACAACTCTTTGGTGCATGCACATGATTACAAGCACTCTATCTCTGCAACAATTTCATTTGGATGAAAACCTTTCTGTGTAATCACAATTCATAATCCAACATTTTGTTTATTTTGGTGGTTGTTATGAAGTTCTCAAGAACCCCCCTCCAAGGTCATTAATATATGTGCATTAGCCTTTGATGCATCTCCAAGAAGTGGTTTTAATAAAATATTTTAGGTAGAAATTAGAATGGGGCGACATTGGTTGTTGGAATCAACCCATTGTCTTCTTCAATGGTGATATGGACTTCTTGTGCTACTATCACTCCTTGGAGAGTGTCTTCTCCTTGAGTTGAAGATGAAATGAGTTATGTATCTCCGTTAGGGTTCACTTTCAACACTCTTGTCTTGGTGAAGTGTAGTTTCTAGGGTGAAGCTCTTGATGAAGTCACCAACACTTTTATTTCCAATGTCCACTCAACTGGTAGTGGTGGAAAAAAATCTTGTTGTTGCTACATCGATTTCTTTCAATACTCCTCCTCACCATGTGCCTCTAAGTTTGATGTTGGATTAGGGAAGTGTTATTTCTATTCTTCCTATGGATAATTTTAGTCTTGTTGCATGTCACTTGATTCTCCCAACAAGATTCCTCATGATGGACTTTCTTCCCATAGACTGAGCATGCCTCTAAGTACCAACAACTGAAAACACTATGGCCTTTTCTCTTGCGAAAATTCCAAACAAGGGATGTCCTATTTGATGTAGGTCTATAAGTGTTCTTCTCCTTTTGTCCCTAGTTTATTGGATTGCCACTTCTTCAAAGTGTTGGTGTAGGTTGAGTTCTGCACTTTCTTCATCTTTTCCCTTTTGTAATTAGCCACAAGGAGGCTAGAGTGGTAGTGTGTTTCCTTCTTCATATATTTTTTTCTCTTTCTTCTAATGAGACAACCAGTTATGCCATGTTATTTTCCTTCACATATGTGATCTTTGATTTCATGGCCTTTTCATTTCCACCATCGAAACCTAGGCCTTCATGCTTTACCCTCAATGCATATGCAATGGGGATTAGAATGCCTTGTCTTGTTTTTACTATCCCTTGACCATCATAGCCCATTTGTCTTAATAGTTTGGAACCAATACCTCTAGTATGATTTTCAAAATCACCCAAGTAATGTTGAGAAAGGTCTATGTAAGGTGATCTTACCAGAGTTGTCTTGGTAATGGTATTGTCTTCAGTAGTGGAAATGGAAGGTGGAAGTGATTCTCTATGCTCTTAAACAATTTCTTGTATCTTTTTCCAATTCCTTCTCCTTCTCTTCCAACTCTTGTTGCAACTAAGTCATCATATTAGTGAACCTATCCTCCTACCAATTGTTCAATTAGATGACCTTCTCTCCCAACTGTATAAGTTGAACTCTACCCTTGTCCCAATCTACCATAACTTCACTGAGGGGGTCTCGGTGTATAAAAAATTGCTTCTTTATCAATGGAAACAATCTTGTCAAACTCACAAGGTTCTTCTCCATCTTTGCCATCCTCTAATTGGCCATATGGGAATGTTCCTTCAAGTGCTTTTTCTCTTCTTGAAGTTGATAACTATTGGCTCGTAGGTATTCCAACCTCTCTCTATTTTCTTTACCCATGCTAGGTTTGCAAGGTTTTTGAAGTTGTGTCATAGTCAAGGATTTTACTGCTTTGATACCAATATAATCCATAAATGACATATTTATATCCCACTCATTTCACTAACACGAATATGATGCATAAATTTATTTATGATCTCTATCTATTTGTCCTATATGAATATCTATGCTTTTGGAATGGCTACAAGGCCTCTATTCTCAGTCTAACCTCTTCTCAATGTTGATTACCTAGATCCTTTCTCCATGTAACTTGCACAAAAGAAACTATATAAAAATGAAATGGTAAATGAATCTCTATTCTCAATGTGTCAATCAAAGTGAGGTCTCTAATTTTGTTATGATGTTGAGTGTTATGTTTTCAGAATTAATTTTTGGGGATTTTGTGCACAACACAATTATAAATGAAACTTCCCTACTCCTTGTTCTTCAATGGGATGTAAGGATGGGATTGCTTGTTGACTTTGTAAGGCCAAGGCAAGTGCCAGTGGTGGGAACAAATTACACCCTATCAAGGCAACAATAAAACCACCTATGCTATGCAATTTCTATTGTTGGAATGTGTTTATACAATGCTCCGCATCTCTATGGAGTTGGCAATGAACCAATCTATGCGCAATCATAGAACCCACAAATTACATACCCATTCTCAATATTCATTCCACTAGAGAAGATGCTACAAGTGAGATACCATGCTCATCTATGGAGGCAATTTAGTCTATATGAATGGACCATTCCTCATAATAGTAATTGGCAGATAATGCACATAAAGAGGGAGTATGGTTGTAGCATATGCTGAACGGATTGGTTGTGGGTGATGATGCATAGAGTTGAGAATCGAGATGCCACCTTTGGTTTTTGGAAATCACGATAGTTCAAAAATTGCTATCATAAACTATACCAAGCTCTTGCAAAATTTCAAGCCTATTTCCAAAGCACTTATATCAAAATCCTCAAATATCCAAATGATAAATATTTTTGTTGGAAAAAATACCCAAATAATTTCATGGTCACTTGCATGTCCATCCTTGCATCAACCAAAAACCCGGTTGAGTTTTGTTCGTCAAAATCAAATCTCCACGGGGATATTGATTCCTCTCTTGGCCAATAGATTATGTTAACTAAATAGCATCGTTATTTTTCCAAGTCGACTTTCTCAATAGGAAAGTCAATTTTCTTCTTCAACTGGTTGATTCCTCAAACTCTTTTTATTTCCTCAATGACTAGATTTAATCTCTACAAGTAAAATGCTCCTCTGTAGGATAGTCTCTTCCATTAGCAAATTGATTCATGTGTTTCCCAAACCACTTTCTTCTTTGTCATTCGACTACAATTCCCTGCTAGTTGATTAACCTATTCCTTCAAATGATCACTTTGGGTTGGTGATGAAATACCATTGTGAACTTGTGTGTGCAACCCAATAACTATCCAAAGGAAGACAAACTGAACATTGAAAATGCTCCCAATACAAGGATGAAACTGACTTAGAAAATAAATAGCATTGAATTAAACAGATACTATTGATTATTACCTGGAGGTGTATATTGATGAAAGAACCTTGGTCACCATGCATGAGTCATATCTGTGTGATTCTCATAAGATCAAAACCAAAACCAAAACCAACATAAGTACACCTTTGTTGGGTTGGTCCCTTTGGGACTATGGTTCCTCTATGAACATGGAGCTATGGGTGAAAGACTTGTCCTTCCTGCTATTAAAAAAATCATGCTTGATGTGCTTCATTGCAAGCACCATGCTCTATTCTTTCTCTTTTACCAACAAAATAAAACATGTTGGGATTGTAGCTACCTACCTTTTCTCAACTCTACCAAGGTTTGCAAGCACCTCTTGACCCTTGAATGAGGAATGCGTCAACAATGGATTCAAGTGAGATGAATATGGCATTCCCAACCACTAATGATCTTCAAGCAATTTAAGTTTTTGATATTCTTTGTGAACCAATTTGGAAACTTAGTTATATAAGTGCAACAATCAATTGATAATAACCATGGATCTTAAATTCCATTGTCAGATAAATAGTGGGCATTACAAGATGTTGTCATTGACCAACTGATAACGAAAGATGGTTTTCTTAATTAAAATAATAGAAATAAAATTGGCCTTTCTTATTTTTCACCATTAAGTTTTAACATATTCAAACCACCACATTGAGCAAACTAAGAGCAACATTTCACACACCATTGAAATGAACATGTAATGATTAAGTACAAAACTAACACAACATTTGAAACAACACAGAGAAATCCTTACACAAAGGCATGGTGTTTACCTTGGAAACCCAAATGGGAAAACCAACATTCAATGGTTGCTTACTGATCTTATTCCAATAATCCCTCGTTACAATGCAATTGATGGTTTTTTTCCCATCCTTGATCAAGGTGGATATTGGTGGCCACCCACATATTCCAACTGGCTCCTCTTGTTCGTTTTTGTTCAACACGTTCTTCTGTACTTCTTTGTAATTGTGGGTTCTACACTTCTAGGGCCGTCTGAAGCCCCGCACATCCTCCAGGTGGATATTGGTGGCCTCTCTCCTAATCCAACTGACTTATTTTGTATGTTTTCATGTTAGCACATCTTGTTGTACTTCCAGGGCCATTTTGGGGCCCTAAACATTGTTTTTTTGGCTCGCCACAATCAAAATGTTGACAAAGTCAGATTTTGATAGTGGAATGTGTAGCTCTCTAAAAGAACTTTCCAACGGGCTATCATGCGCCTAAAACGAAGGTCGTATGCACAAGTTATGACCCCAGGAAGTTAAGGTACCAACTTACCCATAGGGGCCCACATGACTTTTGACGTTTCACCTTCTAGGGTTAGGTTTTTGGATGTCTAGGGTTTTGGAATTCATGAGTAATATCAAAAAGGCCTCTGGACCCTCATTGTAATTATTCTTCTCAGACGGATGTGCATAGCAGCCACATCTCTTCTTACAGATAGCTACCACCATTCAATCAAGTGTTTCAGTTCTACAGTTTTACAGTTTCAACCTATTTCATTAGTCAATAGAAGATATTGTTTACTGTATATCTGTGTTATTATTCATATCTTTGTGTTTATTATATCCAGTCTATTAATCAGTTCGTTCCGCTCCTAAATCCATAGCGGTCTGCTCTTCATTTATTTTTCTTTGTGCATGTCCCTGACAAGATCCGGGTACAAGAAGTTGGGACTCAAACCAATCGAGCCATTGCAATATTGGTCGTCTTGAGCCCGAAAACAACCCATGGGGGACGAAAAGAAAGATGATGGAGTAGGAGATCCTAATAAAATGTTGCTCGAAGAAGCCCTCGCGTGAAAAATGAATGAAATGAAGGACAACTTCGTGCAAATCCTTCGATGACTTCCCATAGGAGAAGCATCTTCATCAAGTGGCCATGCAACCCCCTTCAAGGTACATGTAAATTTTGATATTCCATTATTTGAAGGAATGATAGATATGGATTTTGTCGATAAATGGTTTAATCTGCTCGAAGGGTATTTTTCGGTCCACAATTTTTTCGACAGGGAAAATATCACTTTTGCACTCCTCAAGGTCATTCCCCATGTTAAAGACTGGTGGGATACTTACTTTGAGAAAAGGGTCGTGGAGGAATCTGCAATGTTTGTGGTGGACCCTACATGGGATTCCTTCCGGGATGCCATTAAAGAACAATGCTACCCTATTGGAAGCTACGAGGACCAGTACACCAGATGGACCACCCTACATCAATAAAGGGACTAGACAGTACCAAATTTCACCAATATTTTCCATACCCTGCACACCAAATTGGGTATCAAAGACTCTGAGCGTCATCTAGTGCTCAAATACCATGACTGTTTGCATAGATACATTCAAACAGAAATGGATTTTCTGGACATCGCCTCATTGGGCATGAATTATAGATACGCAGTCAAGATCGAGCATAAATTTAAGAAAAAATGGCAATAAGTTGGATTTGCAAACCCCTCACAACCGAAGCAGGGAAAATGCGACCCCAACCCACAAAATAAGGGACCAAGTTGAGATGGTCGCCCTTAAGGAAACGAGTCCAAGCCACAACATAAGAAGGGAAATGAGAAGATGAAGAAGGACACGAGAAAATGGTGTGAGTACCATAAAATCCCTTGGCACAACACCGAAGAATGTCGCTCCAAGCAATCACCCAAGGTCAAACTGAAGGCTTCTGAGTCAAAGGTCGATTCTAATTGTGAATCAAATATTGAAGGAGGAAAGCAGATTATCAATGTTGAACCCAGTGCCACTGTTGTTACCACCAAAGTTCGACTAAGCGAACGAGAAGAACTAGAGGAAGGAGAATGCCTCTTTCACTCGCAAATGTGGGTAAAGGGGGCTTCGCTTCATTTCATTGTCCATAGCGGGAGTTAGAAGAACCTGATTTTAGTAGAGTTCATCAAGCGGATGGACTTGCCAATGAAACTGCACTTGCAACCCTACACCATCGGCTGGCTTCACCAAGGAAGACAGCTTCGTGTCAGCGTCGTCTGCCCTATGGCATCAAGCCTTTCAAAGATGAGGTATTGTGTGATATTGCTCCCCTTGAAGTTTGTGATGTTATTTTAGAACAACCATATTTTTGAAAGCATCATGTTGTGTATGAGTCTAGACCCTGCAGTGTTATTATTACTTTGGGTAGAAAATTGTACAAGATACCAGAGGTAACACTGCCTACTGCTATTTCTTTAATCTCTTCTAAGAAATGTAGTAAGGTCATCTCATAGACCGGAAAGTTTGTATCTTTATGATCCATGCTCACAGTAAGTAGAAGGTCATTGCCACATCCATGGCCTCTACATAGAGCCTCTCTTTGCAACAAAAGCAAATGGATTGCATCGTGGAAGAATACATACATATTCTCCTCACCTACAAGGGTACCGACACACTACCAAGTCAAGCATCCAATTGATCTGACCCATGACGCACCTCTACATAATGGACCAGTCTATCATCGCTCACTAATAGAAAATGATGAAATTAGGTGACAGATCCAAGAGTTTCTTGAAAAGGGGCACATCAAACCCAACTCCTCCCCTTGCAGAATCTCGATTGTACTGGTGCAGAAGAAGGACGAGACGTGGCGACTCTACATTGATTGTAGAGCCTTAAAAAAAATCACAGTTAGGAACTGGTGCCCCATTCCCAGGATTGATGACCTTCTTGACCAACTCAAGGGGGGAAATATCCTCAGTAAGATTGACCTAAAGTCTGGCTACCACCAGGTTTCCATCGAACCAATTGATGTATGGAAGACAACCTTCAAATCTAAAGAAGGTCTCTTCGAATGGCTAGTCATGTCCTTTGGCTTAACAAATGCAGCAACCACTTTCATGAGGTTGATGGATGATGTATTAAGACCCTTCACTAACTCCTTTGTGGTGGTATATTTGGATGATATCCTCAACTTCAACTGAACGTAGGAGGAGCACATGCGACATATTCAACAGGTTTTGAGCACTCTTCGACAACACGAGCTATATACCAACTTGGAAAAATGCTCTTTTGGCATGAACAAGGTCCAATACTTGGGTTACATTGTTGATGAGCATAGGGTACATGTTGATCTAGCTAAGATCCAAGTCATCCGTGATTGGCTAGCCCCGACCAAACTGACCAGCTTCAGAGCTTCTTGGGACTAGCCAACTTCTACCGATGGTTCGTGTTGAGATTCTCCCATATTGCTTGAGCCCTTAGCCAGGTGACCAAGGGTAGTGGTAGGGCCAAGTTCATGTGGGGGAAGGAACACAAATGAGCATTCGATGATTTGAAGCATCGCTTGTGATCAACTCCAGTACTCTCCTTGATCGATCTACAATAATCATTCAAGATTGAGACTAATGCATCTGACTATGTTGTGGGCACAGTTCTCACTCAACACGGTCATCCAGTGGCATACCATAGTGAGACACTCTCAGATATTGTCTGGAAATAACCCACCTATGACAAGGAAATGTATTCCATTTTACAAAACTTTCATCAATGGAAACATTACATTCTAAGAAAAGAGACGATCATACACACTGATCACAAGCCTCTGCAGTTCATACACACACAAGGGAAATTGCAGAACGACCTCCATCAGAAGTGGTCCACCTACCTGCAACAGTTCCATCTCAACATAAAGTATAAGACCAATATCTCAAATAATGTTGTTGACTGCCTAAGTCGGCCTTCTGTGGCTGCACTCACCACTATACTCCATTCCTGTGGACATGAAGCATCTGAGTGGCCCCAACTTTATCAACAAGATCCAAACTTCGCCACCACCTATCAGCTCTTTGGTACATGCGTGACTGTCACCGATTTTCACATTCACAATGAACTCTTATGCCACCTGGACCATCTTTGTGTTCCTACAAGTGAGCGTGCAAAGATGATTTGGGAAGCCCACTACAGTTGGGTGGCAGGACATTTTGGCATGGAGAAAATTGTGGTCGTTCTTCAGAAACATTTTTATTGGCCAAAACTTGACAGGATGTCAACAAGTATATTAGATCTTGCACTTTATGTGCCATTGCCAAGCCAACCATCAAGAAACAAGGCTTATACACCCCTCTTCTTATTCCCGAGAAGCCTTGGGAATCCATCTCAATGGATTACATGTCTGACTTTCCATCCACTGAGCAAGGAAATGACTGCGTATTTGTGGTCATTAATCGATTTTCGAAGATGGCCATCCTCACAACTTGCAAGAAGAATATCATAGCGGCATATGCTGCCAAGCTCTTCTTTGAACGAGTGTGGGTCCACTTTGGGATACCATGAACCATCATCTCCGACCAGGACAACAGGTTCCTCAACACATTTTAGTCGAGTCCTTGGTCACTGTTGGACACCAACCTCACAAAATCCACTGCTTTCCACCTCGAAATTGATGACCAAACAAAGGTTGTCAATCAGATGATTGTGCACATCCTGCGCATGTACAATTCTAAGCATCCATGTACATGGGACAAGAGTCTCCCCTATGTTCAACATAGTTACAACATGGCTCTCCATAGCTCCACCAGCCATAAACCATTTCAGGTGGGTTTGGGATTCCAACCCTTATGATCCATTGGTGTTGCACTTCCTCTTGCCACATCACATACAAAATCTTCCCTTGATCAGTCTGCAATCGAGAAAGCCACCAGATTCATTGAGAGGATTCAACACATCCACCAACAAGTCCAGGAGATTTTGCAGAAATCCAATTCTAACTACAAGCAGCGCCATGATCAACACAGGGTACCACACCAGTTTCAGGTTGGCGACAAAGTCCGGTTACATTTGCAGAAGGAGCATCTCACAGGGCCCCATCGGAAGCTCCGCCCAATTTGCTATGGGCCTTACACTATCACCAAGGTTGTGGGTAGCAATTCTTTTGAGCTCAACATTCGACCCTTTCTTGCCCTGCATCCAGTGTTCAATGAAGACCTCCTTCGGCCATATTTTCCACCATTATTGGACACCTCAGAGATCGCAGAACAACTCACACCAACAGAGCTCAATCTCGACTGCATGGAATGAGCATCCACTAATCAGATGGTGGACACACAGGTCAAGGGCACTCGCTAGCAGAGGATCCATCTTTATCGGGTTGTCAAGGTAGGGAAACTCCTACACCAAGACAAGTGGCTCACCTGGGGCCAAATCCAACAAAAGTTTCCTCACCTGATGGGGGAACTCAACACAATTGAGACCATTGCTTCCTAAGGGGGGAGGATTGATCTAGGTGGATATTGGTGGCCACTCACCTATTCCATCTGGCTCCTCCTGTCCGTTTTTGTTCAACACGTTCTTCTGTACTTCTTTGTAATTGTGGGTTCTACACTTCTAGGGTTGTTTGAAGCCCCACATATCCTCCAGGTGGATACTGGTGTCCTCTCGCCTAATCCAACTGGCTTATTTTGTATGTTTTCATGTCAGCACATCTTATTGTACTTCCAGGGCCGTTTTGGGGCTCTAAACATTGTTTTTTTGGCTTTCCATAGTCAAACTATAGATAGAGTCAAAGTTTGATGACATAATGCGTAGTTCTATGAAAGACCTTTCCAATGGGCTATCACACACCTAAAACGGAGGTTGTATGCAAAAGTTACGACCCCGAAAAGTTGAAGTACCAACTTACCCATAGGAGTTCACATGACTTTTGATGTTTCAACTTCTAGGGTTAGGTTTTTGGATGTCTAGGGTTTTGGAATTCATGAGTAATATCAAAAAGGCCTCTGGAGCCTCATTGTAATTATTTTTCTCAGACTTATGCGCGTAGCAGCCACATCTTTTCTCAGAGATAGCTACCCATGCCTTAGTGTACTCCATAACAAAGTGTCCACTCAACAAACAATTTTGAATTATACAAACTTAATTATTTAAATGTGGAGTTCCAACAATTTAAAATCCAACGTTTAGACTACTAAATCTTAGACCCAAGGGTTAGCTCAGTTGGCAAGACGTGTGCACACTCTCTCAGTACGGGAAAATGTCAGGAGTTCGAGCCTAGCTAGAGTCCCTAAGAGTGCGGTTTGTAACCCCATATCATCCACAAAGAGGGGAAGTGAGTTTGGCGCGACACCAACTTTAACAATTAAATAAATAAATAAATAAAAGACTACCAGATCTCTATACTATTTAAAAACATTATCACATTTGGTAACATTACAACTTACAAACAGCTCTCTATACGAATTAGAAACATTATAATATTACATTACATAATAAGAATAATATCTGGTAGAATTTCCTCGTAGATTTTGTTATTAGCTTTTGGGAAGCTTTCACGACGAATTTCGTGGGAACCTTGGGTAGCGCCATCGCCATTATTACATCACGCTCATGGCGCTGAGTATGGTCAAACTGCTTAAACGAGCCAATTTCGGCCGTCTCTCGCCCTATTATGAGCCATGCCTTTTTCACCAACAACTGCTACAGTAATTTTCGCCGTTTTGACTCCGCAGGATGATCGCGCACGCTAGGCATGGATTTATTTCAATTAATCCGCGGAATTCATCCCAAGCATTTTTTTGCAATTAGGTTAGTTTTTTAATGGAAAGAGTTTCAAATTGTTTTTCTGGATTGTCTTTTTGACGGAATTTCACAGTGCATTTCCGTATTGATATTTTCAACCATTTTGTATTTTAATAGAAAGTTCTGATCATCTTTTGAGCTTCCTTGTGTGTTAATAGAAAGTTCTGATAATAATAGAGCTTGATCTTTCTATTATGGACAAAATATGATTTCAATTTAAAATAAAAAAAATTACAAAGCAATTTGTATTTCTTTCCGTTCAAATCGTATACTTGCCGGTTAAGAATTGGAGTGAGAAATCTTTTTGCGAAGAATTTGTTACAATGAAGAATTTTTGTTACAATGAAGTGAGAAATATTTTTTCTATATAGTGTAAATTTTCTATGAAATGATTTTTTTAGGTTAGATATTTATCCAAAATCTGAATAAAAATTGTTAGATCCGAGTGTTTATTTCTATATAGTTAAGGTTAAGAGGGATTCCATGCAAGTATGAATAAAAATGACAGGAAAAGGCCTTGGTAAATAACTCCATTGCTATATCGAGCAACATGAACTTGACTCGAAGACACAGAGGAGAAGGAAAGTCAATATCTTTGGAGACACTGGCTGGAGACACTAAATGGCAAGCTCATAGAGGTAGATCATCGCCGAATTTATCAGGAAAGAAAAGCCTTGTAACTAGATCAGTTGCGAAATCCGAAGCTTATCGTATAATGAAGAATTCCACATCTCCCAAAAATAAGGCTTCTAAAAAACTGCCATTGATGAAGATTCCTTCAGCTGTAACAGTTTTGTACAAGACAGATGAGAGGGTCAATCAACTCAATAATGAAGTAAAATGTTATTGTGATCCAATTTCACAAATTGGTTCAGTTGTTGATGATGACCTTGATTCTCATCTTTTCACAGGCAGGGCATACGAGCAGACATTGCTAGAGTTGAATTTGCTTCCTGAGACACTGTCACCAGAAAAACAGATTATGACCGAGTGGGTTGTTACCCCGGTGAAATCAGAAACTGTGCATGCTTCTACTCTTAAAGGATTTCAGACCTTTGATGGATCCAGGTTCAGTCCAATTGAAGAGGCATTTTTTGTTCTCAATAGTTCAACTGCGGATTTGTGTGCAAATGTGGTTGCAGAGAAAGTAGCAGAAACTGTGCATTCAGAATATAATTATCCTGTTAACGTTTACCAGATTCCATTTCAAACTGAGATTTGGCAGAGGACTTCGGAAGAAAGTGTCTCAGAGGATAAATGTTTCACTTGCACTTCCGAAGAGAGTACTACAAAATGGTCCACTTATAGTTCTTCTGAGACTTCTTCAGTACTACAAAATGCGAAGAGATTAGCCGATTTTGAGATACCCGGGATGGTGAGAAAAATACAAGCATTGGAGGAAGAATTGATGGAAGTAAAACAACATAACAAGAAGCTAGAGAGATTACTAAAGGTAGGCCACTAGCCCAACACACCATTTTGAATTTATTCTTGTCTCAAATTTCCAGTAGCTTTTACCAGTTTCAGGTATTTTCAGTACTGCTAGGTTATAGGTCACGGGTTAGGTGGAAATATTCAGGAACAGTGGAGATCCCTCTGAACTTCAGATATTTGAATGTTACAGTAGTATTGCAAAATCACTACTTTTTCTGTTTGATTTAATATAATTTTCAATATAAATCTAAGTTCAAGTTCTTCAGGTATTGCAGGAAATGGTCATGGGAATGCAATAGACGTTTTACATGTGAGGCAGAGCCATCTACAGAATTTTCTATCGCAACCCGTTGCATTTTTTCCAGCAGTGGACATGTTTAGTTTAAAGAGAGGGCACAACATGCTTTATATACATCTGAAAATTTCACTAAAATATAGAGATTTTCAAAATTTCCGGCCTTCTCTGGTTTTTGTAAACATTATTCCTGTGCAGTTGATATGCTTAAAATGGTGGCCTTACCAGAGCATGTTAGTTTCTTGTATATATTTTATGTTTTCTCGTGCATAGATACTGGGTATGTTTAATTAACGAGTCTGTAAATGTTATGAGTTCTGGTGGATGTAATAGTGACCAAAGAGCATGACCTAGTTTACGTAGCTTGAATATTTATATTATAAAAGTGGTTTGTTGGCATGTTTTGAGTGCGTTCAATAGTTAAGAATGGTGTGTTTTCTCTTAAGAGGTTACATGTTCAAATCCAGAAGGGGTTAGAGTATGTATAACTCCCTAGACTTTATCAGTCAAATAGTTGGGCCAAAGGGGTCTCATACACCAATTTGGTGTCTTGCTTGGTCTTAACCTTAAAAATGGATTATTAGTATTATTATTATTAATTTAATGAACCTGAGTTTCAGACATGATGTTAATTATTTTATCTATAAAGATCTTAAAGAATACCTAAAAGGGTTGTCTTCACTGTTATAAGTTTTTGTTTTTTAGTAGAAATTCTATGAAATAAATTTATATGAAATCACAATTTTTTATTGTTTAACTTTGCTCCTGTAATAATATTAGAATTATATAGAATTAACCACTCAAATCTGCAAATCCAATAATTTTTTATAAAATTTCAAACAAAATTAAACTAAAAATATAAGCAATAAAAAAAACATAAAAAAATAAAATAAAAATAAACATGAAACAATTAAAATATACATAAAGAATAATAAAAAAAAAAGTTTTGCTTTCTATCTTCCCTTCATTAAATGCTTGATCACCTTTATCGATTCCCCACCCCTTACTTCCTTATAGATAACACAGAGAGAGAAATTTACCCCACCAAATTTTTGTTCAAATTTTGGTCACTGAGTAAGTAAATTATCGAGTACTAAATTTTGATCGGGCGAATTTTTTGGAAGCTTATTTTATTATAATTAATTTTAAAAATTATATATAAAATCATTAGCACACTTATACGTGAAAAGTAATAAAAATGGATTTTCTCTATAATATTCATACTTCAACCTCCCATTTAATGGGGATTTGTGTGAATATTATTTTACTTTTCCATTAGTTTCCATTTCTTAGAATCACGAGTTTTTTTTAAGTAGAAGCTAATTTATGTATTTGAGAATATATATATATAATTTGGATTTGTATTTGTATTTGTATTTATTTTGAGGGGTTTTATTTGATTTAGTTAAAGGGGATTTTGAGTTTTGAAAGTAGAGAGACAACATATAATTGTTGTGTACATAAATTGTTGGGTCTAACCAACTTTGTCCTATTTATATGTTTTCTTTAATGCAGGTAGAGTAATATTAGAGAAAACACCCTCATATATGAGGGTGGGGGTGAAGGGTAATATTAGAGAAAATAACTAATATTACCCCCCACCCCCACATATGAGGGTGGGGGTGTGGGGTAATATTAGAGAAAACACCCTCATATATGAGGGTGAAGGTGGGAGTGGGGAGTAATATTAGAGAAAACAACTAATATTACCCCCCACCCACATGAAGTGGGGATGGAGGGTAATATTAGAGAAAACAACTAATATTACCCCCCACCTCCACATATGAGGGTGGGGGTGGAGGTAATATTAGAGAAAACACCCTCATATATGAGGGTGACACCTCCTCTTTAGCTAAAAGATATGTCTTTGAATATCTTGGATTAGGGAGAGTGTAGGTAACAAACCCTAAATCTTTATTGCTTGGATTTATATGAAAATGGTTCTTCAATAACCCAATATGATCTTTATGTGCAGTAAGAAGTTCTTTACAAATAAAAGATTGAAGATGAGCTTCAATATTAGAAAATATAAATACTCAATGCCACATATATAATCCTCTTTAGATATATTCATACCTCCTCACAAGAGAAAAAGATAACATTTTTTATCATCTCAAAGAATTTTAAAAGAGTATTGCAGTTAAAATGGAAGGGGATTTGATGGGTCAACTTCAAATATCTCATACTTAAAACTTGAATTTACAAGATACAGTCAAGATCAACCCCGAAACTAATTCTTTGTGGATTATTTCTCATAAAATATATCTAACAATATAAAAAATCTATTTGACAGTCACACATATGGCTGCAAATTCTCCATGATCATATATGAAAAGTCTTGGAAGATTACAAGAAAAACACTTGAGAACTCAGGGCTATGATTGTTTCAAGGATACAAACACAAAGCTTTGAGAAAACAGTGTAGAAGAAGAATGAAAATATTGGCTTGTTGATCAAAATATTGATTACATAACGATGACTGGTATGTCTCTCTCTTTATCCTTTGAATTCCATATCAACAATGAATTTTGGAGCCCATGAAGTCTCCCTTTTGCCCTTTTAAAAGAAATGCTTTTCTAACTACTTGACTAGTAAGAGATTTCCTTTTTTCTCTTTAAATTCATTTTCCTTTTTTTTATTGATGATGATGATTAATGTCCACTAAGACCTAATTGGTCTATCGAACCTTAAGAGGGTAAGTGATTACTTGTGATTCTTTAGAATTTTGTTTCTATGCTCGAAAATCATTAAGATAAGCTTTCCAAAATCACCATACTTTTGTTGAGTTAAGAGTTTAGGAAGGTTGGTAGTGTGATCAATATTTTGAAAATGAGATCTAATATGGGTATAGACTGGACAATCTAAGAGAAAGTGATTTTCATCTTCAACCTTCTTAGTGTCACAAAGGTGACACACTCTTTCATCCCATGTCATTTTAGGAATTCACCAACGCCCAGTTTCACTATGGAGCTCGTGAGAATTTGTTCTTATCTTAACGATGCTTATTTTTTTCTTTACACTTGGCAAAATAGATAGATAATTTTGATCTTCTAGATTAGGGTTGATTACATCTTTATAATACCTTAATTTTCTTTTTTCCTCTAACTCTTTATCACACCACATTTTTCCTTAAATTTTGATTTAACGTTTTTTTAATAGTATCTTTATTCTGCAAAATGGTTTCTTCCATGATTCCCCAATAGTTTAGCCAAGACTGGGCGTCTTTATGCCATCCTCGCTTGAGTCGATGGTGGTTATGACTTGATTTGGAAGCAATTTTAGGTAGCCTCTTGTTTTCCATGTTGTTTAACTTGTTCTTATACATTAGATATCTAGTCATAGCCATGCTCTCAATGGGGGAGAGGCTTGTTTCTACGAGGAGAATGGGATAGGGCGTATTTCCTTTAATTTTGAGATTATAGGTTATAAAATTATTTTGTATTTGTTGTATCTTTCTCCAGGATTCACGAGAGATACTACAGCCCCAGACTTCACATCCATACAAAATAATAGGTGTAACAAGAGTCTCAAAGAGGAGTTTCTTCTTATCCCAACTCCAAAGTTCAACTGATTTACAATTGTTTTCAAGCCCATAATAAACTTTCCATCCCCCAATAATCCTTTTCTCAATGCTATAATCCCAATTAAGCTCGTGGTGAATATCAATTCCAAGATATTTTTATGAAGTCACTTCCTCCAAGTTGTTGTTGTCATATACCAAGGTATCATAAGGGATCTTATTGGATTTAATAATCACGACTTTAGTCTTATCAGTATTAACAGTCATACCCATATTGGAGCAAAAATCCTTGAGGATTCTTAGTTGGTTTTCAAGATCATGGGGACTCCTTGCCATAAGAAAAATATCATCAGCATAAAGAAGAAGATTGATGACTATACCAGTGAGAGTAGGGCTGACACAACCTTCTTTTTCCAAGCATTCTTCTAATTTATCAATGTATATGCCAAAAAGGGTAGGGGACAAGGGACAACCTTGTTTGACTCCGATATTGCAATTAATCTCTTTTGACTAGCCCTCAGTGTTTTTAAACTTAGAAATAACGTTCTCATACATCCTTATTGTAGTAGCCCTCAACTTGAGAGGCACTTTTATCTCTTCCAACCTATTCCAAAGGTTTTTCCTAGGAACCATGTCAAAAGCTTTTCTAAAGTCAACCAAACAACAAAAAGGATTGGTTTTAGTATTGCAGAACTCCTCTGCAGATCCTAAAGATAACAAGATGGTCCACAGTTGAATGATATCTCCTAAACCCGGCCTGGCCTTTAACTCTTTTACCGTGAATTTCTAGCCAAATGCTAATCTTCTTTTCCAAAATAATTCCATAAAGCTTGGATAAAATCGGGCTAATCATAATGGTCCTATAATTAGAGGGAATGTTTTTATCCCCATTTTTAAAAATAGGAACAATGAGGATTTGCATCCAGGGTTTAGGGAAGCCCTGCTTGACTGCTAAATTGAAGAGCTTGTGTATGTGAGGGATAAGGATTGGCCCTCCGATTTTAAAAATTTCAGCTTGGTAGCCT
>ML797266.1:381884-397019 GCA_009831015.1 Picea engelmannii | reverse complement strand
GGTTCATTAAGCTATTTGGATAAGTCATCTATTCATTGTGCTACCTTAGTATCCCATTGATCCATCTACTGAAAATGTTCAATTCCTAAGTTACCAGGCATACTTAGCTTACAACCCTAAGTAGTTTCCTGGAGTGATAACACGACCAATGTTTCCTCAAAACTTGTTCGAGGACCAACATTCAGCATCCATACTAGTGATGTCAACATCAGTACGGATGATGTCATCATCCATATAGCATACATGGCACATGCAGGAGGTGACACATGTCATGCTGATGTCATCATGGTGACATGGCAGCAAAGAGGCTGCCACGTGTCACTCATATTTGGAATTTTTGGGTCATTTCGTGGACCAGTAAAATTGTGCCACGTGGAAGACCATACGGCGACGTGGTGACTAACGTGGCAGATGACGCGGTAGTTTGATGTGGTGGGATGAGTTGGCAGACCGTATGTTGACATGGCAGGGTGATTGTACAGTGTTGATGTGCCCCAATGGTTGGTTTCCATGCCCAGTCATGGGATTCCATGTGGAAGTGGGCAAATGCCCAATGACAACCCGAGAACGAATTTTCAAAAAAATATATATATTAAAAGACTTCGCAGGTCCGCCAAATCTAGTGGAACCCTGCCAAATCTGGCAATCAACCATCATATCTAGAACCACTACTAAACTCAGCAGAACAACCATTCAAATATATACATTGTTACAACAAATGCCTAAAAGGGGAGGCTCGTGGGCTCAACCCCAGGATCTCCCCCTATATCAACGCCTTAACACATTCTCCGCCAACCACAAGGGCAACGGATTTCATTGTTTACAAAGCCCGAAAATATATTTAAAAGTTTCATCTGCCCAGTGTTGGGGGAGGTGTGTGAGGGTATAGACCGACATGAATTTTGAGACAGTCTCGTCATTTACTACAGGTTGCAGAGCACAAAAAATGAGACAGAGTTTCTCTTGGGCCTGGGAGTACCAGAGTCAGATTGAAGCATGGAGACAATCATTTTTGGGTAATTCGACGCCACAAATTCAGTGGTGTTTTCTTATCTCAGTAAAACTTCTGCATCTTAATTTCAGAATGAGGTATACTTATGTATTTTGCCAAATTATTTTGTTGAGTTAATAAAAAGGCCTACCCATTTAAGAGCAGGACCCAGAGACGTAGTCCACTAGGGACAAACTATGTTATCAAGTTTCTATGTTCAGATTTGATGCTTATGTCTCTTCATTATTGAGATTTTCCTTCTTTAATAGTGCACTTTAATTTATGCTCATTTAATGCAATTCTTTATAAGTCACTTCGATGAAAAGATCCTGGGTCATGTTGGTATCACAGCAGTCGTCTTTGACATGAATTATTGAGTGTGAATTCTTACTAGGTCCAAGCATAATCAAGGTGAAGTAACTCTTAATACTTTCAATCCCGAAGTTGGTTGTGCATCCTGAAGGAAGAAAATCGTAGAATAGGACAAGCATGATGAACAGAAGAAAAACTTACATATGGTCTTTTATCGCATGTTATAAATGGTCAAATGAATGTATGGAGACTACGAGAAGAGGATGAAGAAGAAATGGAAAACAAATTAAGCACATGTTGATGATGATGCTTCAATAAATCAAGGGGCTGGAGGAGACCCTCCTAAGCCTCCATCTTCGCCATCAAGTTCTAGTTCTTCTTCCTTTGATCATTCTCATCATTCTCATCATTCTCATCATTCTCATCCATAAGGCCTCTTTTAAGAAACCATTATTAAAGCTTGATGTAAAAATTGCTTTACCTATGTTTAATGGAGATGATAATCCTAAAAAGATAGATAATTGGATCTGACAAGTTGAAGTGTATTATCATGTTCAACATATTGATGAAGAGGAAATTAAAGTGCAATTGGCTTCTCTTCAGTTGGAAGGTGCCGCTCTCATATGGTGGGAGAGAAAACTTTAGGACATAAGTAAGTGTGGTAATCTTCTTTCCTCGTGGTCGGAATTTAAATCAGTGATAAGGAAGAAATTTTATCCATTGGGTTATTTACATAAAGCAATGATGGAATGGAAAACTTTAAGACAAAGTAAAGGTCAAACTATACAAAGTTTCACAGAATAATTTAGAAAGAAATCTCTTGCATTAAATGTTCCTTTGGATTCTTATGAAAATTTAATGAAATATATTGGCGCACTTCACAGTTATATTTTTCATACTTTGCTATTTTTTAACCCCACCAATCTTGACGAAGTTTGTGTGCAAGCCACTCACCTTGAGAATAGGGGAAAGCATGTTCAAGAATATCCCACAAAGTAACCTTCCAATCTCCCACTTAAGCCATTTAAGAAGTTTAAAAGGAAGGACAAGAAGACCACCACAGTGACTAGATAAGGAGGAAAGACATATAGCACTCATTGCAAGAAAAATGGTCATGATGATGAACATTGTTGGAAACTACATCCAGATAAGAGACCAAAACAGTTCGGTGGAAAGGGGAAGACAAAAATTGTTGCTACAATGCAACATGATCTTGGTTCTGATTCAGGAGACGAAGGAAATATCACAACGGTTGGAGTACAAGGTAAATATTCCCTTCATGCTAGTTCAAATTCCAATAATGAATCTCATGATGATGAACGAAAGAGGAATGAATGATTTCACAGAAGAGTTGTATCTAAACACACTAAGATAGATACATTGTTTGATATGGGTTCCCAAGTAAACTTGATATCTGAAGAACTTGTCAAAAAGATGGGTCTTCAAATGAAACCACATCCATGTCTGTGATGAATGATGTATTCATGCCTTTTCTAGATGATTTTGTGATTGTATATTTATATGACATTCTTATTTTTAGCGGGACTTGGGATGAACATGTGAGGCATGTAAAGAAAGTATTGGACACTTTGCAAATGGAAAAGCTGTATGTAAAACTGTCCAAATGTGAATTTGGTAAGACTGCACTTGTGTAATTAGGTCAAATTGTAGGAGGACGACAATTAAAAATTGATCCTTCCAAGATTGATGTAATTGTAAATTGGCCTAAGCCCAAAAGTGTAACCGAGATACGAAGCTTCTTAGGTGTAGTCCAGTATTGGAGGAGGTTCATTTCAAACTTCTCCTTTATAGAATCTCCTTTGCATGCCTTAACAAGTCTAAAGAACACTTTTCAGTGGGGAGGAAAGAAATAAAAAAAAATTGACACTTTGAAGGAAAAGATATGTACCACACCAGTATTAGCATTGCCAAATATTCAAAATCCCTTTGAGATCGAGATACATGCCAGCTAATATGCCATGGGTGTAGTATTGATGCAATATCATAATCCTATCTGTTACCACTCTGAAACTTTTAACCAAGTTGTTGCTAACTATCCTACATATGATAAAGAGTTGTATGCATTAGTTCAACGCGTAAAGAAATGGAAACACTACATGTCAAGGAAGGAAACAATCATACATACAGATCATCAACCCTTACAGTATCTCCAAGCACAAACCAAACTGCAACAATCTCGACACTACAGATGGATGGGTTTCCTACAACAATTTCATTTGATAATCAAGTATAAAAAGGGTACAAGTAACAAGGTAGTCGATATGCTTTCTAGACCTCCTATTGTTGCTTCTATTATTTTAAATAATACTTATTTATCTCATGATATTTATGTGGAACAATATGCCATTGATGAATATTTTAAAGAAGTATATGAGAAGCTAACCCATGGTGCACAGGTAGAGAACTATTGTCTGTAGGGAAAACTACTCTACCATCTTGGAAAGCTATGTATGCCTACAAGTGAACGAGTCCATGTAATATGAGAAGCTCACACTTCTCTTGTGTCTGGGCATTTTGGGTTAGGAAAAACTATGGCTCATATACAGAGGTTTTTTTATTGGCCTCAAATGAAAGCAATTGTAACTAAATATGTAAATGGGTGTGTGATGTGTTCTACTTGTAAGCCCACTAATAGAAACTTGGGGCTATACTCACCACTACCCGTTCCATCCCATCCATGGGAAAGTATCTCCATGGATTTTGTAGGGGGTTTACCAATGTCAAAAGGGGGTCATGACTATTTGTATGTTGTAGTGGATAGGTTCAAAAAAATGTGTATCTTAATGCCATGTAAAAAGTAGATCAATGTTGAGCAGAATGGTAATCTCTTCTTTCAATATGTTTGGGTTCACTTTGGGTTTCCCACATCCATTATATCAGATCAAGATACTCAATTCCATGGGTATTTTTGGACAAACTTGTGGAGAATAATGGACACCAAATTGAATAGGAGAACTTCTTTCCATCCACAAACCGATGGATAGACAGAGGTTGTAAACCGAGCAGTGGTAATTTTTCTTCGAGGCTACTACAACAAACATCCCAAGTTATGGGATGAACAGATACCCTATGTACAACATGCTTACAACCGAGCTTTACATTCCTCCACTCAGTGTTTTCCTTTTGAGATAGGTTTTGGTTACCTACCTAAAGTTTCTTTGGAATTGATGTATGGGATAGATGTTGATTCAAATGAAGAAAGAAATGAGGACAGATCCTGCAAGTTCATCCAAAGGATTCACCAGGTACACCAGGAAGTCAGGGAATAGTTGGAGAAAATTCAAGCATAGTATAAATCTCGGCATGAAAAACATAGGGTTGATCATTAGTTATAGGTTGGAGACTGTGTATGGCTTCACATCAACAAGGAGAGAATGAAGGGTGAAGGCAAGAAACTCAAGCCTATTCGTTATGGACCCTTCACTATTTTGGAGAAAAGTGGTACCAATGCTTTTCGTTTGGATCTTCCACCTTATATGAATATTTACTCAATTGTAAATGTAGGTAAATTGAAACTTTTTGAACCTCCCATGATCATGGATCAGGATGAGGAAGTTTCAATACCTTCAGTTGATGATTTTTCTTCTGAGTACTTGGATGAGTTAAAGGAAGATATCATCCTAGACTAAAGGACGAGGACTTCACGTAGGGGTGATGTTGATTATCTTCGAGTAGGCTTAAAGGGCACAAATCCAAGCAAGGAAAAGTGGATTGAGAAGGAGAAGGTGAGGGAAATCTTCCCTCACTTATCTATTGATTGATGAAATCATTTGGTGGTCCAAAAACCTCTCAGTGGGAAGGCATGATCTAAAATGGATCCAAAGAATACTAAGGACAATTCAAAACTCACATAAGCAACTCAAGAAGCTCATAATGGCATCAGCAGACAGAGAACGGGAAAAAAATAAAAGTTCTCAAAACTTAGTAAAAATGACTTCATCGCGAAGAGTGCATCACAAGATTTCCAATGACTCATCAAACGGAGTTATGGATCGAAAGCTATCCGCAGTCAAATTTTGGTTAACCTAGCCCAGTCAATAGAGGGATGATTCAGCATCCGTACTATTGACATCAACATATGTATAACATACATGGCACATGCAGGAGGCAACATGTGTCATGCTAACGTCAGCATGATGTCAACATGGTGATGTGGAAGAACTAGAAGCTGCCATGTGTCACTCATATTTGGCATTTCTAGGTCATTCATGGACCAGTAAAATTGTGCCATGTGGTAGTTTTTACAGCCATGTGGCAGATTGTACAATGACGTGGAGGCTAACGTGGAAGACTGATGTGGCAGGATGAGTTGGAAGCTAAGTTGGAAAACCATATGCTCACATAGAAGGGTGATTGTATAGTGGTTGGTGTGGCCCAATGGTTGCCTGCCATGTGGCCCAGTCATGTGATGCCACATGACAGTGGGAAAATGCTCAATGACAAACTGAGAACGAATTTTCAAAAAAAAATATATTAAAAGAGTTGGTGGGTCCGCCAAATCTGGTGGGACCTTGCCAAATCTGGTGACCAACCATCATATCTAGAACCATTGCTAAACTCAGCGGAACAACCATTCAAATATATACAATGTTACAAAAAATACCCAAAAGGGGAGCTCCACAGGCTCGACCCCGGGACCTCCCCCTATATCAATGCCTTAACACATGCTCCGTCAACCACAAGGGCAACGAAATTTGTTGTTTACAAAGCCTAAAAGTATATTGAAAAGTTTCATCCACCCAGTGATGGGGGAGGCACGTGAGGGTACGAACCGACATGAATTTTGAGACAATATCATCATTTATTGTAGGTTGTAGGGCACGAAAACTGAGACAAAGTTTCTCTTGGGCCTGGGAGTGATAGAGTCGGATAGAAGTGTGGAGACAATAATTTTTGGGTAATTCGATGCCACAAATTCAGTGGTTCTGTCTGTTTTCTGATTAGAGCAAAACTTTTGTAGCTTGATTTCAGAATGAGGTATACTTATGTATTTTTCCAAATTGTTTTGTTGACTTAATAAAAAGGCCTACCCATTTGAGAGAAGGACCCAGAGACATTGTCCACCAGGGACAAACTCTGTAATCAAGTTTTTTGTGTTCAGATTTGATGCTTATGTCTCTTCATTATTGATTTTTTCCTTCTTTAATGGTGCACTTTAATTTATGCTCATTTAATGCAATTATTTATTAGTCACTTCGATGAAAATATCTTGGATCAACTTGAGACAATAGGGAGAGATACATCTGCTCAGAGTTGTTTTCCAATTTCCTCCTTGTCTGATTTCTAGTATTTTTGTCACCAAGAATTAAATTTTCTAAGTGATTCTTTTGTACAAACCTTGATGGGGTTTGTATATCTTGGTTTTCTATTTCTTTTTTCCTATCTTCTTCATTTTATTGTTCTTGTTCTTCATGTTCATCTTCTTCTTCTTTAGTGTACTTGATTTCTTCATCTATTCTGACATTAATACTTTCAACAATCTTCTGCAGCCTTTTATTGTAACACCTATAGGCTTTGTTTTTTGATGAATATCCAAGAAAGACTCCATCTGATCTGGAGTCAAATTTTCCAAAGTCCTCATCATCTTGTTTGATGTAACACTTTCTCTTGAAAATCCTGAAGTGTTTGACAAATATTGGTCTCCCTTTCCATAGTTCATAGGGTGTCTTTTCATTGTTGGTTCTAATCTGTCCTCTATTTAGGATATAGATATCTGTATAAACTGCTTCTCTCTAAAACCTGTTTGATAGACCTACTTTATTTATCCTCATTCTATAAATTTCTTGTACTTGTCTATTTTTCCTTTCAACAACCCCATTTTGTTGAGGAATTCTTGTTGTTGCATATTGCTTATTTATTCCATGTTCTTCATAGAATTCCACAAACTCATTAGATGTGAATTCACCTCCATTGTCTAACCTTAAACTCTTGATTTTCATCTCAGTTTCATTCTCAACTAGGGCCTTGAATTCCTTGAAATTATTAAATGCTTCATATTTAGTTTTTAGGAAAGTAACCCATTCTTGTATAATCATCAATGAGTAACATGAAGTACCTTTATCCCTACAAGCTTGTAGCCATTGCTGGTCCACAAAGCTTTGTATGTACAAGTTCCAAAGGCTTGGAATTTGTGTATTCCTTTGTTTTGAAGTTCATGCTTGACTGTTTTCCATGCTGACACTACTTACAAATAGTACTTGAGGGTTTTATGATTTTTGTCATGTCTCTTACTGCTTGTTTGGTACTGATTTTTACTATATTGTCAAAGTTCATATGACCCATTCTTTTATGCCAGAACCAACTTTCATTTGTCTATCCTATAAATCACTTTTCTAAATTGATTTAATTAAAAACATATATGTTATTTGGGGTTATGATTACTTCTATTATCAACTTGCCTGAGTTGGATTTTTTGATCTCACATTTTCGAGAGATAACTATGATATTGTGTCCTTGATCACACATTTGAATTACACTGAGAATATTATTTTTTATATCTTAAACACAGAACTTTTTATGTTTTAGCCTTTCCATTGTCAAGGTTGAGGGTGCCTTTTCCAACTATATTCGATCTTCCATTGTCTCCAAAGGTAACATTGCCATCATTTTTCTTCAAGGTGATGAAATTTTTTCTATCTCATGTCAAATGACTAAAGAATCCATTATCAATAACCCAATTATCCTTATTTTTCTGAGCACAGAGAGTTTCTTGAACAAATATGGAATATTCTTTCTTTTGTACCCAACTTCTTTTCATTATAGGTGAGACTTGCTTGAGATTAATTTTGCAGTACTTTGCTATATGCCCAAAATTATTACAGTTATGACATATGAGGTTGTAATTCATCAAGGGAGAAAATGAATTGTAATTTCTCCTTGAGGATACCTGGGTATCCTGGTAGCTATTCCTCATATAATTTATCCTTATACATGTTCTACAGTCTATTTATTTATGACCAAATCCATTACAAGAATAAAAATAGCCATAGAAAGAGTTTTGATGCCTGGTTGAGTGATTCGATATTCATGGGATAGTTTTTCAGATTTGGTCTTTGTGAGTAAAATTGTCTCTTGTGGATGATATTGTTCTTCCCTTCCATGGTCTTCAACTTTGATTGGAATTCTAAGAGTGTCAACATAGCTTTTGGTTCTTTCTTCTCTTTATTTTTCTGAAGGTGTTGATGCTTCTTCATTGACAACTTCTTTCCTATTACTATATCCAAGATCCATTATGTCAAATGGTGCTCTTTGATGATATCGAGTTTATTCATTATTTTCTACAAATCAAAACAATTTGAAATGCAATTGAAAAAACCATGGAAAATTCATAAAACATAAACAAATATTTTTTTTATTTCTTTCCTTGTTTCCAACATTTAATAAAGAAAGTAATGAAAAATGCATACAAATTCCCAATACTGAGGATCCAAAACCAAAATTTTGCAAGAAAAATCAAAATAAGGAAAGACAATTTCAAGCTTGAGATGTTTTTTTGCAACTTACAGGAGATAACCTCAGGTTTCTCTAAGGAAACCTACATGTTCCTATGGGTTTATAGAAGGAAATTCACATGCATCTACACTTGTAACCAAAGACAAGCACATGCAAAAGTAAAGCAAGGGAAAAATAGTAAAAATGGGTTAAAAATGTAATAATTTGGTTCCATAGTAACAAGAAAATGAGAAGAAACAGATGATATTCAGACCAATCCTCAACAAGATGGACAATTTATAAGAGAGACACTAAAATGAAGAACTCACCAAGTTCTCAATAACCGAATTTCCAACTCAGTATTAGGGAAAATTCCCCAATAATTTAGGGTGAATTACTGACATAACAACAACAAAATATCCAACTTCTTTCCAGTTGGTTATAAGTGTAACTACTGATAAGGAGAGAAAGGGATAAAACTAGTGATTAAGCAGAAAACCTTCTCTATATTCCTTGTATGAATTCCTAAATGTCTCTTGATATTCCAATCCATTCTTCAAACCTGCACACAATGCAAACAACCAATCTTTCTCAAACCAACATAGGCATACTGGTATAAATCATGATAAAAATAAATGTTGACATGAGTTTATAATAAACTAATTCTGACTAACTATCAACCACTTACTCTAACCCCAAACCATAAACTAAAAACAAAACATTGAACACATAGAAGTTTATCAATAATGAACAAATAAATATTATACCTAATCATTTTTGTTGGCATCTTTGTCACCTGAATTCAGGTTCCTCCTCCCTAGACCAATTATTTGCTTGTTCTCCACCTACACTCTCCAACTTTACTACAATTGGGAAAACCTTTGAGATGTTTTAACCCAACTCAAAGTTAGAAATCAATTAAAAACCAAGGCACTCTTAAGAGGGGAAATCAACAAAATTTCATGGGTACTCCTATGATATTTACTCTAGCCTCACCTTTCTCAATAGTCTCCTCCCTTCTTCGAACCTCAAACCCTTATTTATATAAATAAAATAGGGTACATATATATGGGGGTGGGAGTTAGGGTTTGCATAGGTGTATGGATCCCATGATTTCCACTAAGGAGCATGCATTTAATGCACATTTATTATTTTTAAATTTAAGACAACCCACGAGTATGTCATAAATGTATGAGAAATACCTTTAGAGAGGAAGAACAAGGGTAATTAATGACATATAAGTGGCCAATAATATGCTTATGGTCAAAGGTGGCCAAATATATCTATAACACCTTTGAATCTGCATGAACTTAGATTACTAACTATAAGTGGGTCAACTCTAACATAAGAAATCCCCATGGAGGAACAAGAGTATGGTTAGAGAAGAATGATAAGAATTTAGGGTTGAGCTCTTAGGAAACAAATATGAAACTCTACTTAGAACACAAGATGGAGTAGCTAATAAAAGTTTCCTTGAGTTAAAGAAAAAAAAGTGAGATTAGTAAACAATAGAATTGTAGATACCTACAAACTACTAATTACATGAGAAACTAAAATGGAAATTGAAAGACAAAAAAAATCCCATCATCATGGAAAGAAAGAAAGAAAATTGAATGATAGTGCACTTGGAAAGAAATACCATGCCATGTTCATTATCCGTATGCCTTGGAACCACTGCTAATAGATGTTGTGTAAAGAAAACCATAAGGAAAAAAAGAAATGAGAGAAGAGGTTAACTCTAAACCTACATGATCTTCCTTCCCACAAATTGTAATTTGAAATGAAGTCTCATAAACCTAGCAAATGCAATATGACTTTATTTAAGTTACACAAAATTGTACCATCATTGTATGATCTATTTGAAAAATCACCATCACCACGGGTAAATGTCAATGTCCACTCCTTTATAGAAAATTTGAAATATCTATTTTAAAATTAAAAATATATGTTATACAGATATATTTTAAAATTTTTAAGATAATTTTTTTAATTTAAAAATAAATTAGATTACAATTTTATCGACTAGCCAGAACTATAGGCATCCACCTACGACCACCCAATTCTTCACACATTCATATAATGAGACCATGTAATTGATAATGTTTAGATACAAAAACCATGTCTTTTGACATTGCACGACTACGATGTAACGCAACATCGACCAATATTTTGCATGGTTCATTAATATGACACAAATTACCTCATTTACAACTAAATTATGTGATAATAATTGCTCGAGCATTTCAGTCAAGAGGATCAAATGCCTTCCTTCTTTTGTTCCTAGGATCGAATCCCTTTCTCTCCATCTACACATTTTTGTCGTTGCTATTAATAAAACGATTTACTTTAATAAAACGAATGAGTTACTTTAATAAAACGATTTACTTTAGAAGACGTAACACGGAATATCTTTTATAATGTTCATAGAAAGATGTATTTTCAATCAGGGAAGGAATTTGATGGGCAAATTCCTCCCATTTGTCAATTTTCTTTATTAAAACCATGGAAACTAACATGAGTGGTAGTTTGAATCAGGGATAGAATTTGATGGACAAATTCCTCCTATTTGTCAATTTTTTTTATTAAAACCATGTAAGTTAATTTTTTTTATTAAAACCATGTAAATTGACATGAGTGGTAGTAAAAATGACATCATCACGAAGAGTGCGTCACGATATTTCCAACGACATAAATGGCTCGTCAAATGGAGTTACGGATCGAAATATATCAGTGGTCAAAGATTGGTCAACCTAGCCCAGTCAGCAAGGGGATGAGTCAACATCCGTACTGCTGATGTCAGCATCAGTACGAATGACTTCAACATCCGTACAGCATATGTGGCACATGCAGGAGGTGACACATGTCATTCTGACATCGGCATGACGTCAACATGGTGACGTGGCAGATTGGAGGTTTCCACATGTCACTCATATTTGGCATTTTCGGGTCATTTGTGGACCAGTAAAATTGCGCCACATGGCAGTCCGTACAACTACGTGGAAGAATGACATGGCAAGATGAGTTGGCAGCTGAGTTGGCAGACCATACACTAACATGGAAGGGTGATTCTACAGTGGTTGGTGTGGCCCAATGGTTTCCTGCCATGTGGCCTAGTCATGGGCTGCCACGTGGCAATGGGAAAATGCCCAATGACAACCCGAGAACGAATTTTCAAAAACAAAATATTAAAAGAGTTGGCGGGTCCACCAAATCCAGTGGGACCCTGCCAAATCTGGCAACCAACCATCATATCTAGAACCACTGCTAAACTCGGTATAACAACTATTCAAATATATACATTGTTACAACGAATACCCAAAAGGGGAGGCCCACAGGCTCGACCCCAAGACCTCCCCCTATATCAATGCCTTAACACATGCTCTGCCAACCATAAGGGAAACGTATTCTGTTGTTTGCAAAGCTCAAAAATATATTTAAAAGTTTCAACCACCCAGTGCTAAGGGAGGCACGTGAGGGTACGGACAGGCATGAATTTCGAGACAATCTCATCATTTATTGCAAGTTGCAGGGCACATAAACTGAGACATATTTTCTCTTGGGCCTGGAAGTGCTAGAGTCAGATCGAAGCATGGAGACAGTCATTTTTGGGTAATTTGATGCCACGGATTCAGTGGTGCTATCTGTTTTCTGATCCAAGAAAAACTTCTACAACTTGATTTCAGAATGAGGTATACTTATGTAGTTTTCCAAATTCTTTTGTTGATTTAATAAAAGGCCTACCCATTTGAGAGAAGGACCTGAAGACATAGTCCTTTAGGGATGAACTCCATTATCAAGTTTTTGTGTTCAGATTTGATGCTTATGTCTCTTCATTATTGAGCTTTTCCTTCTTTAATGGTGCACTTTAATTTATGCTCATTTAATGCAATTCTTTATAAGTCACTTCGATGAAAAGATCTCAGATCAACTTGAGACAATAGAGAGAGATACATCTGCTCATATTTGTTTTCCAATTTCCTCCTTGTCTGATTTCTAGTATTTCTGTCACCAAGAATTAAATTTTCTGAGTGATTCTTTTGTACAAACCTTGATGGTGTTTTTATATCTTGGTGTTCTACTTCTTCTGTCCTATCTTCTTCATTTTATTGTTATTCTTCTTCATGTTCATCTTCTTCTTCTTTAGTGTACTTGATTTCTTCATCTATTCTGACATTAATACTTTCAACAATATTCTGCAAACATTTATTGTAACACCTATAAGATTTGTTTTTTGATGAGTATCCAAGAAAGATTCCTTCATCTGATCTGGAGTCAAATTTTCCTAAGTCCTCATCATCTCATTTGATGTAACACTTTCTCTCATAAATCCTAAAGTGTTTGACAGATATTGGTCTCCCTTTCCATAGTTCATAGGGTGTCTTTTCATTGTTGGTTATGATCTATCCTCTATTTAGGATATAGACATTTGTATAAATTGTTTCTCTCTAAAAAAATTTGATAAACATTCTTTATTTATCATTGTTGTAGCAATTTCTTGTACATGTCTGTTTTTCCTTTCAACGACCCCATTTTGTTGAGGAATTCTTGTTGTTGCATATTTCCTTTTTATTCCATGTTCTTCATAGAATTCCACAAACTCATTAGATGTGAATTCACCTCCATTGTCTGACCTTAAACACTTGATTTTCATCTTAGTTTCATTCTCAACTAGGACCTTGAATTCCTTGAAATTATCAAATGCTTCATATTTGTTTTTTTGTAAAGTAACCCAAGTCATTCGTGTATAATCATCAATTAGTAACATGAAGTATCTTTATCCCTACAAGCTTTTAGTCCTTGTTGGTCCACAAAGCTTTGTACGTACAAGTTCCAAAGGCTTGGAAGTTGCATATTCCTTTATTTTGAAGTTCACCCTTGACCATTTTCCATGCTGACACTGCTTACAAATAGTACTTGAGGGTTTTATGATTTTTGCCATGTCTCTTACTACTTGTTTGGTAATGGATTTTACTAGATTGTCCAATTTCATATGACCCATTCTTTTATGCCACAACCAACTTTCATTTGTGTATCCTATAAAGAACTTTTCTCCATTGATTTAATTAAGAAGATATATTTTATTTGGGGTTATGATTCCTTATGTTATCAACTTCCCTGAGTTTGATTTTCTGACCTCACATTCTTGAGAGTTAACTATGATATTGTGTACTTGATCACACATTTGAATTACACTAATAATATTATGTTTTATATCTTAAACACACAAAACTTTTTTGTTTTAGTCTTTCCATTGTCAAGGTTGATGGTGCCTTTTCCAACTATATTCGATCTTCCATTGTCTCCAAAGGTAATGTTGCCATCATTTTTCTTCAAGGTGATGAACTTTTTTTTATCTCTTGTCAAACGACTGAAGAATCCATTATTTATAACCCACTTATTGTTGATTAAGGTTGGTTGTCATTGATGTCAACCCTTGAAGAAAGACCCGTAGCACAAAGGTTTGGATAATGGACCCAATAGTGTTTGATGTAAATATGACTCACTATTTTTTTTTCATGGTTGATAAGAAGTAAACATGGATGAACTCCAAAACCCTCACGGGAAGACGCTTTGTGGAGTAAGAGAACCCATGATTAATTGTGGAATAATGAGATGAAGGAAAGTGAATTTGTTAGGGAAACGATCCTAGATGGATATTTCTTTTCATGTCATTTCCGGTGGTATGTGGAACGTCACATATTTCCTCACGGTTAGAGAGTTATCGCCATGAGAAGTTGGAGACCCCAGGTTTGGGTAATGGACCCAAGTTTGTTTGATGGTAACGGTATGACTTATGATATATTTTCAGATAATACTATTCTATATGGATATTACATGTCATTCCATTTCTGGTGGTATGTAGAACGTCACATAACTCCTCAAGGTTTGAGAGTTATGGCCTTACGAAGTTGGAGGACCCTCATATGTCATCTAGAAGCCCCAAAAGGTCAAAGTAATCAAAGTGGTTTAAGAGATTTTAAAAGGTAAATAATAAAGTGATGTGATAAGTGTATTATAATTCAAAGTGAATACAAAATAAATTATTTCAATAATAATTTTAATGGAGAAATTAGAAGTGGACCCAACCCTAAAATAAGGAAAATGGTGCCAAGTGACCTAGAAGATGTTTTTAAGGAAACTACTTGGAGAGTATAAATAAGAGGCAAGGCTCTCTCATTTGAAACACACTTGAGAATATTGAATATCTATAGGTTTCTGAGGTATAAAAATGATATTTAAGATGAAATTCTGAGGAAAGTGAAGAAAAGAAGGCCGAAATGCAAGGAAGGATAAATTCTTTTGATGGTGCTTTCTAAGGTATGTTATTTTCAGGTCATCTCACCATTTTCGCTATAACTTTTTTTCTATAATGATTCAGA
>ML797266.1:312377-345024 GCA_009831015.1 Picea engelmannii | reverse complement strand
TATTTCCAACCATTGGGTAATGATAGTCTAATGAATGCTTCAATACCATAATCCAATATAGCCATGTATCCTTTTATATTGAGAAAATTAACATATGCATTTCCTTTTCTCTACATTTTGAAACCAATAACTCCCTTAAGAAAGCATTTATGGTGATTTAATATATATTTGTTTTGTCATTTTTTAATATATATATTTTTAGATTGATAAATTGATTATAAAATGTTTATGGTGATGATGGTGGTGGTGATTAACTGTAGATTTTAACCTTGTACAATATTTACTGCAAACCCGTAAAACCAACCAGCATATTCTATATTCATTCATAGTGCGACATCCAAAACCCTAACCCAATGACCTGGATTAGTCAACAACCCTAATTCCTTAACTGGAAATAGAAAACCATAGCAAAAAACCATGTGCCGAAAAACCACATAAATATGTGACACATTTTTCGAGGCAGAAAAACTACTCGTGCAAAAAATATAACACATACCCAACATTAACATCCACTGAAACCAAAATTGATCTATCTTGACCTTACGAAAAGTAAGAGATTACTTGGATTTCTTTCAAATGTCATTTTGATGCTTGAAAAGAATTAAGAGTAGCGTTCCAACTAGAAACCCAAACTCGGAAAACCAACGTATTCTATATTCATTCATAGTGCGACATCCAAAACCCTAAACCAATGACCTGGATTAGTCAACAACCCTAATTCCTTAATCAGAAATAGAAAACCATCGGCAAAAAAACATGTGCCAAAAAACCACCTAAATATGTGACATGTTTCCCGAGGCAAAAAAAACTACTCGTGCAAAGAATATAACGCATACCCAACATTAACATCCACTGAAACCAAAATTGATCTATCTTGACCTTAAGAAAAGTAAGAGATTACTTAGATTTCTTTCAAATGTCATTTTGATGCTTGAAAAGAATTAAGAGTAACATTCCAATTGGAAACCCAAACTCGGAAAACCAACATATTCTATATTCATTCATAGTGCGACATCCAAAACCCTAACCCAATGACATGGATTAGTCAACAACCCTAATTCCTTAACCGAAAATTGAAAACCATCGACAAAAAAACCGTGTGCCGAAAAACCACCTAAATATGTGACACCTTTCCCGAGGCAGAAAAACTACTCGTGCAAATAATATAACACATACCCAACATTAACATCCACTGGAACCAAAATTGATCTATCTTGACCTTAAGAAAAGTAAGAGATTACTTGGATTTCTTTCAAATGTCATTTTGATGCTTGAAAAGAATTAAGAGTAACATTCCAAGATCACTAAAGTTTTGATGACTTACAAGGTTGGGAAGGTTGGTATTGTGACAAATATTTTTAAATTGAGATCTAATTTGAGTATGTGTTTTGGGTGTTGAGAGATTTTAAAAAATTAAAAAATTATTATTATTATTATTATTATTATTAATTAATTTAATTTTTTTAAATAAAATATATTTTTTATAAATCTCTTTTTTTCTAACTTGTATATGTGATAGGTTTAAAATTTTATTATAATAACAAATTTGTTGATGGATTTAATTTTTCATTATTGTGCTTTATTTACCATAATTTAAAGCCTAGTGGTGGACACTCTCAAACTTATCAAGCCCAGTGGTGGTGGAATAAGGATTCAATCTCTTCCTATCTCTTTGTTGGCATTTCAGCCTCGGCCATACCCAATTTCTTCTGCATCTCCTTCCACCGATATCCTTCCTCAGCACATCAATATGTTATCTATGTGATATACACATTGAATATAGATATATACAAACTAATCCTGACACACAAACAACAAATATGAAAAATGAACACAAAAGGCAGTGGTGAAGTATCACTTGTTCCTCGTGTCATTCGGGCTCTGGAAGATTCTGCAGTCTGCCATGTTTTTCTATTATGTCGGCCATGTTGTAATGGCTTTACTGATATGAATATGAAGCCCTCTTTATAATATGAAAGAAGAAGAAGTTAAAGAAAAAAGACATTTTGAAAGAAATCATATGAAACCCTCTTTATAATATGAAAGAAGAAGAAATTAAAGAAAAAATACATTTTGAAAGAAATCAAAGAGAATTTTCTAGAGTGTAGGAGAATTACCACTTATTCAACATCCATGGTTACTTTGGATATAGCTTCTAGAAAGAATGGAATTTTGGTATCATATCACATACTCATTAAAGAAAAATTAAAAAGTATGTTAGTGATTCCTAATGGAGGAGCTTATACCCCACTTGCTTCTCCAACATGAATATATGTGTCGAATCTCATTTCTAAACTTTATCTCAGCTTCGTCTCTCATGAGAAAGGTATTGACTACTTAGTACAATTATTTTTGCAATTACTCTTAGTTTTCTGGGTTGACTATCTGACTCATTCTTTAAACTTCTAGAGTGAGTAAGGATATCCCATGATGCAAGAGTATCTTACTTAAGACAACCTAATTTCTCTCTCAAAATGAATTAATATTTCATTGGTCAATGTTTCATATGATAGAACCATACCTTACTAACTCATTCGCCCAAGTTATTCTTTGTCTCTTCATTGTAGCATCATTCAAACCATTTCAATTGTGTTCCTTACGGAAAACTCTCCTACACAAAAATTTTATTGTACTTCTAGCATATATTCTAATGCCCAATTCAATTGTGATACGTGTGGGAAATAGAAGAAATGCTCCAGATGAAAGTGGACTCTTGTTGACGGGCGAAATTGACCGTCCATCAACTGGAAGAACGAGTCTGGTCCGGGGTTGTCTAAATAACCCAAGTCGTTTGGTGTAACTCGTTCTGACGGGTTTAATGGCTCCGTTGGCCAATCTAAAATCCTAAAAAGAAAACGAAAAGAAAGGAATAACTGAACTAATGCTAACAACTATATATTATATATATACATATGCTTTAATATAACTACTGTAGGCATTTTAAACAGAAAAAAATACTAATATCACTTATATACATCATTTACAAATTGCAATTTTTAATCGAAACTCAAGAAATCAAATGCAAAAGTTATTTATGTTAAGAAGTAGATAAAGAAAGAACATTTGAAACTTTTTTTGTTTTCCTTTATAAATCTAACAAATCTTGCATTGAATATACTATGAAATGCAGACGTGTGGGTAGTCAAAAGTTGAACCATACATTCTGGTTTTCATGAATATGTAAATGACAGAATTAAAAAAAACAAAAACAAAGAGGCTAACCTGTCAGTGAGTTAGTGAGGTGTATCCAAGCGTCTGCATGAGTGAAGAACATCCAACTGCCATGTCCAAGAGAGAAATCTGCAATGAACCTTATGATTGTTCTAAATAAATTCAAAACATGTATTGGCAGCTTAAGTTTTAATGACAGAGGAGGAAACACAAACATAACCCTGTGATCTTATAATTGCACTTAATTACAGCAAGATAAATCTGAAAGTAACTTATGCATTTCATCATTCAATTAAAATTCAAAGATAAATCCTATCATTCTAATTGGAGATATGATCACAACATTTATATTTTGAGCAGCAAATTATAAACAATATTTATAATATAAACATCCCGCACATAATAGATCATTAAGTCTAAAGCTATCTGACCTATTAATGTATTGGGATTAACAAAACATAAATGAAAACATCATTAACAAAAGGCTAAAGCCAAAATGCATAGATGTTGTTTCATTAAGTTTTATAATCACTTGTCCATTTTCTGCCCTTAGCCAAGATGATTTCCATTACAAAATATGGAGTATTTAAAGAGTTTACAAAGGCTAAACTTATTATCTTATAAGATAGGATCAGATCTCAAAAAGATCTAAAAGTTACAAATATAGAGGGCTTAGAGCCACTCAAGATCAAACTAAATCTTCAAAATTTATGAGAATTTTCTCCTATTTACAAAATAAGCAAAAAGAAGAAAGTTGATTGACTAAGTCTAGCATGCTTCATCCAATGAGATTAGCATCAGATACATCCTATCCTGCAAAAAAAAAAAAAAAACGAAATGAGCAAGTCAAATATTTTATTAACTAACAATTCCTAAATTTTATATGAGAATTGACTTGGCTACAGAATCTCTCGATTATGTAGCTAGTCTTATTATTGGTAATAGAAATATAAATCGATCTAGATTGATTAGAAAAATAACAAAAAACATAACTGTGATAAAAACCAATCTTACCATTCAACTAATAACAAAATTTGAATCACAATATCTCAGAATTGATCACGGCCTTGACACTGTTAGCATTTTTTATAATGATATTGCATGTCCTTTTCAAACGCTTTGTTTGTCTTTGTGCATTGATCTTGAGTTCACGGTTTTCTTTTTCCAAGGATTCATTGAGAGTCGTAAGAGCTTTGATCCTCACTTGGAGAATGGGGATGTATGTATAGTACTTCCCTATCCACTGCAAGCAAACTTCGCAGGGAACAATAGGGGCGACCTGTTGAGAATTGTGTGGTAAAACATCGTTGTTATCCACTGTCGGCCTTTGATCGAGTTTAATACCTGTGAACCTCTTGCTATTTTAAACACGGTGGGATATTATTGACATAATCAAATGGTTGATTAAGACCTGGTTTGGAACAATTCGAATCTTCCTCTGCCAAAAACTTTTCAATCTCGGAGTCAGAGTCCTCATGGTTCTTGATCGATTCGATCGAGCTCACATGAGCTTTGGATCTATTACGTAGATTCCTAGAAATGAGTCGACCAACCTTCTTGTTATGAATCCCTAACATGGCTTGAGTCTTCTTTGACTGTTTGTGAGTGTTTCTACTGTTGGATTTTACAGTAGGGCCAGGGTAGACAATCGGCTCATGCATAGGAGTTTCAATAAACTCAGAACTAAAACCCTATTGCCCACATAAAAGTTGATCAGACAATGCCTCTTCATAATGATTTTCATTCAAAAGATCTGGATTGTCGATTGAGGAATTAAGAGGTTTCTCTATCATAGGCTTATCCATTACAAGGGTCTCTACAAGATTTACCATAACAAAACCATTACGAGCCATGAAACTGTCCCAATCATCACCAAGTGTTTTCAAATGATGAACTAACAGTAATTTAATCAAACCATGGTGAAAGAGGCTAGAATCCAAGTTTTTCTTCTTGTATCTCTTTGAAATTTTATACAAACTTCTTAGCAGGTAGAACGACATATTTAGATGGAAGCCAATAAAATGCACGAGAAATCTCACATGGTAAAGGAAGACCAGGCCATAACAGCCTTCATAGGTAATAAATTGTTTTAAAACTGCTAACAAACCATGCCATCTAACCTTGAGTAGGGAGACCGGAATACCTTTGTCACAACAATCTATTTTTCTAGAGGTGACGAAAAGACTCCAGGGAACTTCATCCAATTTTGAATTTTTAAACCACTTTTGACCAGTGAGAGGGAGACCTGTTGCATCACTCAGGAATTCTTCGGTGATCCCCAACTGAATATCACCTACCTTAGATCTGCATTCATCAAATGTAAGGGATAATTCTTTGGCCACTCGTAAGTTATAACCCTGGAACTTCTTGATAAACATATCCCAACACTATCTCTTTAGATACTCACTCGTGTCATCGTACAACAACAAAGTTTGGGAGCCATTTGGCTCAAATCAGATGACAGGGGCCATAAGGGTTTAAACAGATGGCAACAAGGGCGACCCGAACTCAATGTGGTCTTAGGAGGTAGCAGTGAAAGAGGCAAGCCCAAGCTGAAATCATTGGAACAAAACTAGAAACACATGAGCGCAACCATAACATAAGCAATGAGGGTTTCAGTCACGAAATTCGGGCGTTTTTGGTAATGAACGTTTTGAGTACAGAGCATAACACAAGACCTTCGTTTGTCATGCGAGGCCTGTCAATTCAAACTGCTAGCTAAAACGAAGTAAATGGTAAGATCGTGGTGTGTTTAATTGCCATGACATGTAATGGGTATACTCGATTTACAAAGGTTAGGAGAGGATACATTTTATACAATCCTAATGCAAATCAAAAAATTTAATTCAAAGTTGATTTACCAAGAATTTTTAAATGAGCAAGCTTATAGTCCAAATGCCAATGAACATAGGTATTTCATCGATATATGATAAACTCAAAGAAAAAGAAAAATCATGAGAAGGATGTAAGCATATTGACCCTTTCAAACCAGCCTTAAGAAGACTCAAAATACGAGATTAAGTTTTAATGCTTGTTTCATGCTTACAGTCATAAACCAAGCATGAAAACACAAGATAAGAAATAAAACAAGAATAATCAAAGATCCTTTTTCTAACCAAATAATCATCCCCAAATGGTAGTATTTACAGGATGAGGTGTAGGCAACTACATGAAGTGTCATTTGTTGTCCAAAATAGAAAAAACATGTAGAGATGCCAATAGTGGCGACTAGCTAGGAGAAACAATTATCTCTGCATTACCAACTAGTTCGTGTTAGGAAAGATTAGAAATATCCAAAATCAAAGCACATTTTGAAGGAAATCAAGCATCTCAATCAAATTCCAACAATAACCATACAATCCAACTTCAGATATCTCTCTGTCAAATGAAATCTGGTGACAAATTTTAATTACGAGAGCAATGATATTTATAATACTGGTTCTGATACTGTCGACAGGGCCGTTGCTGCCAGCACGCGTCCATAGCCTCGACAGGGATGTCAATTATCCCACTCTAATGCCTCTACTCTATCCATGAACTTTCAATTCAAAATGAAGGGTATTTATGATTACTATCAACACTTATTCCTGATAATTTTCTTGAACCTGACATTGCTTCGTTGCCAGCAGGCCTGTTCAGTACCCCGATGAAGTTGTCTTGGCATCATGCATGAATTTACCCGCTTCTAGAAGATCTGTTCAGTATCTCGGTGGGTTTATAGACACTTCCCACAAATCTCTTGAAATTATTTATAATCTGACCTAAATTTAATGATATTCAAAAGAGGGGTGATGGTTGAAAATTTCAGTTTTTAGAACACTTGATATTTTCCAGCCTTTAATTTTCTAATTGATAACCTTCATTATGATCTGAAATTGGTTTTCTTATGAAACTAATTCTTCGAGGACAGGAAGGAATACTTGAGTTTCTTTCTTTAAAAGCATGGACAACATAAAGAGCTTTAATGATGGTCGTGTTTGCTCATAATTATAAAGTGAAACCGGGAAACCTACTTCGAACATAAATTTCTTTAGCTAGTCTGTGTTTCAACAATTTACAACATTGATGCTATGAAAATACCTTGATTGTTGCTTCATCATGAGGCATTCTGGTTTCCCTTCACGAACTAAGAGGTGACACAGACATAATTTTAACCAGAAAGAAGCGAAAAAAACAAAAAAAATGAAAAGAATCCAAAAACCAGAAAATAAAAATAAATCAAAACAGAAAAATTATGTACAAAAGTGGATCTGGAATTTATGAAGAAAAATACATTTTGAGAGCTTGGCCATTCACCGGGAAGGTGTCTAGTTGTCCCTCCAAACTGTGTAGACGAAAGGAGCTGGGACCTAGTTTTTCAGCGATTACGAAAGGCCCCAACCATAGGTTCTGGAACTTGGTGTGTTCCCCTTTTCCTTCGTGAGGTTTATCCCACTTGAGAACCAAATATCCTACCTCGAAGTTTCTATCCAAATTAGAGTTTAAATCAAACCAGACTTTCACAATCTGTTGATGCTAATCCAATCTCTCCTTTGCTTGTGCTCTTACTTCTTCTAGTTTCAACAAGGCATTAATTCGACTTTCAAGAGGATGGCATTCCTCTTCCTGAACTTTCTGCGATAATTACAGAGAGGGAAGCAGAACATGAGGAGGGAGAATTACTTCTCTTCTGTAGACAAGGAAGAAAGGGGAATTACCAACATAATTTTTTGGTGTCACCCTGTCAGCCTAGAGTGCATTAAAAAGTGCGTTGTGCCAATTTTTGTGGTTTTCATAAACTGTCCTCTTGATGATTTTTATCAAATTTTTATTCATTGATTCTGCTATTTCGTTTCCTTGGGGGTAATAGCTGGCAGAATACTTAAGTTTGATCCCTTTCTCCAAATTAAAAACACTCATATCGAGGGATGAAAATTAAGAAGCATTATCAAATACTAAACATTTGGGAATGTCGAATCTAGTAATGATATTCATGTCAAGGAAAGATATCGCCTGATTAGTGTTTACCACTTTTAGTGGTGTAGCCTCGGACCATCTGGTAAAATAATCCATTTTTGTAATGATGTATTTATGCTACTGTGAAGAAGTGGGGTTAATTGGCCTTATGATGTCAAGACCCCACTGCTAAAAAGGTGAATCCACCGAAACAGACTGCAAAGGGAATGTTTCCTTTTTTACTCGTCCAACGGCCTTTTGGAAGATTATGCATTTACGACATAACGCATGGGCATATTTGAACAACATGGGACAATAATACCCATCCCTTAATACCTTGTCAGTAGTGGTATCTCCACTGAAGTGCCCACCAGCTTCACCTGCATGAAGTTCAGATAATACTTTCTCTGCTTCATCTCTTTCCAAACAACACATGAGAACACTATCAAAATTCTTACGGAATAATACGTCATTTACCAACTGGAGAGGTGAAGATTTTAGTCTTAATGCTCTTCTCTTTTTTGAATCGAGATGGGGAGGAGCAGAACCATGTGTTAAATAAAAATTAATATCATAAAACCAAGAATTAGCAACAACTTGTGTACAACAGATCTAATTTTTACTATGTTGATTTACAGTTAAGACATTAATTTGACTCTGTCGTTCTTCAACTGAATCAACCACTAGTTTGCATAGGCCTTGACCTCTGACAATTTGTGCAGGGGTTATTTCAAGGTCATACTCTTGTAACGATGTCATCCAGTTTTCCCATTTTTCACCCAATTCCTTTTGTACTAACAAGTTTCTAACAACAGGATAAGACACAATGACTTTAGTTCTGGATTTCAGTAAATATGATCGAAAATGTTTCACTTCTTTGAAAAATGCATAAGCCTATTAATATACAACTGGTTAGTTAAGTTCTGCTCCTTTGGAAGTTGAGATCATGAAGGCAATGGGTATGTTATTACTTTCAACATTCTTTTGGGTCAACACAACAACATAAGATCGGTCAGAGGCGAAAGTGTAAAGAGTGAAATCTTGTGAGAAATCACGACTGATCAAGGAAGGGGATTCCACTATGGATTTGTTTATGGAATCAAAGGCTTGATTTTCCTGTGGTCCCCGATGATACTGAACATCCTTTTTAATTAAATTCTGCAATGGCCTTACCATTTATGAGAAACTTGGGACAAACCTTCTGACAAAATTAATTTGNGGCTTGAGTTCTTTCGGGATCGATGATCATCCTTTCACTGGATACTATGAACCCGATAATTTTTCCTTGTTCCACTACAAAGATTGACTTCTTAGGGTTGAGAGATATGTTGTACTTGCAGCATCATTCTAGGACAACACTAAGGTGAGACAAGTGATATTTCTTGTTTTTTGAGAAAATAGTAACATCATCAAGATATACCACTACAGATTGATTTATGAGACCATGAAAAGAAATATCCATTGCTCTCTTGAAAGTGGCCCTGGTATTTATAAGCCCAAAAGTCATCTTCATGTAGGCATAAGTGCCCCATGGGGTACAAAAAGTGGTTTTTAACTGGTCTGGTGGAGACATGAGGACCTGGTTGTATCCCGAAAAACCGTCTAGCAGTGATAGTCTTTCGACACCAGATACCTGCTGAAGAATTTGTTCCATTGGAGGAACAGGATAATTGTCTTTGTCAGACACTCGGTTTAGGTTACGAAAATCGACACAGAGTCAAATTTCGCCACTTTTCTTCCTTACAGGAACTAGGTTGGACACCCATTATGTGTGTCTCACTGGGAAGATTATCTTCGCATTTAATAATTTGTTCATCTCTTTCTTGACAGTGGGTTCCAATTTGGGGTGCATCTTTCTTAATTTTTGCTGAAAAGGATGAGTTTGCGCTTTCATGGGAATGATATGTTGTATTATATTAGGATCAAAAGTTTTTAAATCATGATATATCCAGGCAAAAACATCCTTGAATTCTTTAAATAGTTTTATAAAAGTGGATCATTCTTGCTCGGAGCATCCCGTTCCCAAATCGATATTTTGAGGATTATCCTTAATCCATAGATTTATCGTTTTGTAAGTCAAGGAAGAACTGTTCGTTTTATAATTAACTGATCCTCTAAATTTATCATGCAAATCATATAATTTTCTAGTCTTACAATGGATCTGGGAATAGAGTTTACCAGATTAGCATCGATTCAGGAGATCTAGGATCTGATATTATCGTGAAGTTATGAAGATTTTCATCATGAGTGCTTTCATCGATAATTGCACCTTGGAAAGTGTCCTCCATATGCAAGAAGCTGATGATCTATTCGTCATCGTCAAACACTCTCCAATTGGTGATGTTGTCTGGGATCGACGGCCTGAACAATAATTCAATCGAAAATGCATTCAGAGAAAGACCTTCTGCAGGCAAAAGTTTGGAAGTGACATTAGCCAATAAATCAGCTTCTGAATTACTTAGTCTAAGAATGGAATTGATGTTAAATGCTGAAAATTTTTGTATCAAACTCCATACCTTGGTTTGGTAACTTTTAAGATGTGGTGACAAGCAGTGTATGGAATTTCTTACCCGCCTGACCATGATTTCCAAGTCATCAAACGCTATTAAATTTGTTACATCCATATCCAAGGCTTTCTTAAGCCCTTGTAGATGTGATTCATATTCGACAGTATTATTAGTGCACTCGAACTCTAATTGGCAGGCAATGAAAGTCTTATTACCCGTGGGGTCGATGAGTACACATCCTACATCGACTCCTTCCTTGGATTTGGATCCATCGAAGTAAAGTAACCATATCTGAGCTTTGTCAACAATGTTTGGCGCATTTGGCAAGGCTGATGATTGAGTACAGGTCATGAGCTCTAATTGTTGCTCCGGATTGGTGATGGGGAAAGTTTTAGCCATGAAATTACCAAAGAAGGTGCTTATTCCCTGCATTTCAAGCGAATTAGTGGAAGCAGTAAATGGTTCATTTGCATCATTCAAATACGTCATGGTGTGCTTGAGATAACGTTCACAATTAATCCTAATTTTGTTTGGCTGTCCATTTTCTGGAAGCCATAAATGCGACCAATCTATCGCAAAGTAACCATGTAGTTGCTCGGACCAATCCCTGCTCAAAAATAAACCATAGACTTCAGGGATGTCAATAACAATGATGTCAATAATATGGTGAACCTAAGGATTAGAATATAACCTAACGAGCACATTCTTTAGTTCACCAATTACCTTAACATTTGTATGATCGAGTTGAATGATTTTAAGACTAGAAGGCTGAAATTCTGCGTTATTTTTTTGGCAAACGGATAAAGGCATCACATTCGATGATGCGCCAGAATCTACCATGCAATTATGTACATTTCTATTAAAAAATTCAAAAGTTAACAAGAAAGGGGGGACATTTTTGCAATTATTAACAACAAAATTCTGCTAATTTTTAACTGTTATCCTTGAAACTACTTTACCTGCATTTGATACAGTTTTTTCAGTGAGATCCCTTTTATCTGGGGGTTTAGGTATCGTTTTAGTAGGGATCCTTTGAGCTATTTTAGAACTAATTTATGCAATCTTCTTGTTGTTCATATTGTTTTTTTTACTATTTTCTGCGATGCTCTGAAGCATTTTCTGCAGAATAAGAGGGAATTTCAAAAGTTCGTAAACAAAAATATTAGCCCTGAGTTTTTTTAGATCTTCAATCAAATCATACTCTAAAACTGGGGCTGCTAAATTATGTTTTGTTTCATCTTGTTTCAATTGTTTTGAGGGCACATTGTTACTCATTTTGGAAGAGGTTTTACTCTGTGTTTTGCTTCTAGTGTTGTAAGGATGGACAGTTTCAAAATTTGCTTGAAAAATACTGTAGGAGAAACGCCCGAAGATATTGGGATATGACTCATCTTCTTGAAGTACTTCTTCTTCGACTATGTCTTCCGAACTTTCAGGAGGGACCAAGTTATCATGTGCTTCAAGGATAGTTTGCAGAGTGTATTGTAAGCTTTCAAAATTTAGACCTTCAGGGGTCGGATTTGGCCAGTTGGGGGGAAAATGATTTTTGAAAGGAGGTTTAAAACTTCCTTTGCTTGAGGTTGCTTCTTCAGCTGATCTCTTCAAGTCTACAACTTGATTCGATAATTTTTGGATAACCTTTTTCAAACTTTCTAAGTCTGAAGTTTCTGATTGGATTTTGGTTTGGGGAGGCCTAGTAAAAATTTCTATTTTCTTCTTGGAAGATGGGGTTATTTCTGCCTCATTACTAAGATTATCTTTCAAGCTCAAAATATCTTTTTCGATTTGGATTGCCTCCTCGAAGGCTTCCAGTAACGTGGAATTCTTATATCTTTTAACCCAAATCGCTATATTATTATGTAGAGATTTAGTGTAATATGCTACAATAAGGCTTTCCACGAGCATTGAATCAGTGGGAATTTGGTTTTTAACGTGAGGAAACTTTGGTTAAAATCTTTTACTTTCTTCTTAGGGTTCATTTTTAAGCTAGAAAGTTCCATAACTAAGACTTCAGAAGATTTATCATCTCCAAAATTCTCTAAGAAACAGGTTTTGAATCTGTCCCAAGATACAATGGTGTGAGGTTGTTGGGCGAAATACCATGTAGAGGCATTGTCCTCAAACGTGTAAGGAAAAAGTCTACATACTACATCTTCATGTTCTACACTTCGAAGTCTAATGGCTAGCATTAATTTCTTTATGTGATCTTTGGCGATTTTCTTAGAATCTGGATCGAACTTAGGTAACCATTTCTCCGGGTGTTTCGGTAAAGGGTGTTGGGCTCCAGGTACAACCACAACATCTTGATCGAGCCATGGTCTGGCAGGATTATTTTGGTTTTCCATGGGTGTAGGTGGTGTCGAAGGATGAGATGGTTCAGATGATGAACTTCCTTCGTCAAATGACTCTCCTCCTAAAGAGGATGGATATGAATGAGGTGGGGAAGGTGGAATACCAGATCCCCCAACTCCAAGAGTAGGTGTATCAATAGGATTTATAGTATCGTCTCCTAGAGGGTTTAAAAGCAAACCAATGCCTTCATGTTGTTCTCTGATATCAGAGAAATCTAAGGGTTGATTCAGTGGCTTACCAGGTTGTCTGATACGGGCCAAAGCACTGTGTGTCCTTAAGAGAGACCGACAAACAATTTCTTGTACATCGACCCCTTAAGGGTTTGGTTTTACCGGCTCAACAGGAATTTGGGGATTTTCGTTCGAGGTAGTTGTTGTTTCAAAAGTAACGTTGTTTTCATAATGACTCTGTGTTACTATAGGGGAGCAAGTGTGTTGGGCAGGAGTCTTGCGACTTCCACGTGCCATCAATTGTATTCAGGCCCTCCTTCTAGTTCCATTTGTTGATGCGTGAAATTGACCGTCCGTCAATTGGAAGAACGAGTCTGGTCCAGGGTTGTCTAAATAACCCAAGTCGTTTGGTGTAACTCGTTTTGACGGGTTTAATGGCTCTGTTGGCCAATCTAAAATCCTAAAAAGAGAACGAAAAGAAAGGAATAACTGAACTAATGCTAACAACTATATATTATATATATACATATTCTTTTATATAACTATTATAGGCATTTTAAATAGAAAAAATTACTAATATCACTTATATACATCATTTACAAATTGCAAGTTTTAATTGAAATTCACGAAATGAAATGTGAAAGCTATTTCTATTAAGAAGTAGATAAAGAAGCACATTTGAAACTTTTTTTGTTTTCCTTTATAAATCTAAAAAATATTACATTGAATATACTATGAAACACAGACGTGTCGGTAGTCAAAAGTTGAACCATACATTTTGGTTTTCATGAATATGTAAATGACAGAATTCAAAAAAACAAAACAAAGAGGCTAACCTTTCAGTGAGTTATTGAGGTGTATCTAAGCGTCTGCATGAGTGAAGAACATCCAACTGCCATGTCCAAGAGAGAAATCTGCAATGAACCTTATGAATGTTCTAAATAAATTCAAAACATGTATTGGCAGCTTAAGTTTTAATAACAGAGGAGGAAACACAAACATAACCCTGTGATCTTATAATTGCACTTAATTACAACAAGATAGATATGAAAGTAACTTATGCATTTCATCATTCAATTAAAATTCAAAGATAAATCCTATCATTCTAAATGGAGATATGATCACAACATTTATATTTTGAGCAGCAAATTATAGACGATATTTATAATATAAACATCCCACACATAATATATCATTAAGTCTAAAGCTATCTGACCTATTAATGTATTAGGATTAACAAAACATAAATGAAAACATCATTAACAAAAGGCTAAAGCCAAAATGCATATATGTTGTTTCATTATGTCTTATAATCATTGGTCCATCTTCTGCCCTCAGCCAAGATGATTTCCATTACAAAATATGGAGTATTTAAAGAGTTTACAAAGGCTAAACTTCCTATTTTCTAATATAGGATCAGATCTCAAAAAGATCTAAAAGTTACAAATATAGAGGGCTTAGAGCCACTCAAGATCAAACTAATTCTTCAAAATTTATGAGAATTTTCTCCTATTTACAAAATAAGCAAAAAGAAGATAGTTGATCAACTAAGTCCAGCATGCTTCATCCCATGAAATCAGTATCAGATACATCCTATCCTAGAAAAAAAAAACGAAATGAGCAAGTCAAATATTTTATTAACTAAAAATTCCTAAATTTTATATGAGAATTGACTTGGCTATAGAATCTCTCGATTATGTAGCTAGTCTTATTATTGGTAACAAAAATCTAAATCTATCTAGATTGATTAGAAAAATAACAAAAAGCATAATTGTGATAAAAAACAATCTTACCATTCAACTAATAACAAAATTCAAATCACAATATCTTAGAATTGATCACGGCCTTGACACTGTCATCGTTTTTTATAATGATATTGCTTGTCCTTTTCAAACACTTTGTTTGTCTTTATGCATTGATCTTGAGTTCACGGTTTTATTTTTCCAAGGATTCATTGAGAGTCGTGAGAGATTTGATCCTTGCTTGGAGAATGGGGACGTCTGTATAGTACTTCCCTATCCACTGCAAGAAAACTTCGCAGGGAACAACAGGGGCGACATGTTGAGGAAATGTGTAATTGTGTGGTAAAACATCGTTGCTATCCACTGTCGGACTTTGACCGAGTTTAATACCTATGAACCTCCTGCTATCTTTTAAACACGGTGGGAGATTATTGACATAATCGAATGGTTGATTAAGACCCAGTTTGGAACAATTCATATCTTCCTCTACCAGAAATTTTTCAATCTCGGAGTCAGAGTCCTCATGGATCTCGATCGATTCGATCGAGCTCACATGAGCTTTTGATCTATTACACAAATTCCTAGAAATGAGTCAATCAACCTTCTTGTTATGAAACCCTAACATGGCTTGAGTCTTCTTTGACTGTTTACGAGGGTTTCTACTATTGGATTTTACTGTAGGGCGAGGGTAGACAATCGGATCATACACAAAAGTTTCAATAAACTCAAAACTAAAACCCTGTTTCCCACATAAAAGTTGATCAGACAATGCCTCTTCACAAGGATTTTCATTCAAAAGATCTAGATTGCCGATTGAGGAATTAAGAGGTTTCTCTATCATAGGCTTATCCATTACAGGGGTCTCTACAGGATTTACTATAACAAAACCATTACGAGCCACGAAACCATCCCAATCATCACCAAGTGTTTTCAAATGATGAACTAATAGTAATTTAATCAAACCATGGTGAAAGAGGCCGGAATCCAAGTTATGCTTCTTGTATCTCTTTGACATTTTATACAAACTTCTTAGCAGGTAAAATGACATATTTAGATGGAAGCCAATAAAATGTGTGAGAAATCTCACATGGTAAAGGAAGACTAGGCCATAACGGCCTTCACAGGTAATAAATTGTTTTAAAACTGCTAACAAACCATGCCATCTAACCTTGAGCAGGGAGACCATAATACTTTTGTCATAGAAATCTATTTTTTTGGAGGTGACGAAAAGACTCCAGGGAGCACTTCGTCCAATTTTGAATTTTTAAACCACTTTTGACCAGTGAGGGGGACACCTGTTGCATAACTCAGGAATTCTTTAGTGATCTCCAACTGAATATCACCTACCTTGGATCTGCATCCATCAAATATAAGGGAGAATTCTTTGGCCACTCGCAAGTTATAACCCTAGAACTTCTTGATAAACATATCCAAACCCAAGCTCTTCAGATCCTCACTTGCGTCATCAGACAACAACAAAGTTTGGGAGCCATTTGGCTCAAATCGGACGACAGGGGCCATAAGGGTTTAAACAGATGGCAATAAGGGTGACCCGAACTCACTGTGGTCTTAGGAGGTAGCAGTGAAAGAGGCAAGCCTGATCTGAAATCATTGGAACAAAACTAGGAACATACCAGTGCAACCATAACATAAGAAATGAGGGCTTCAGTCATGAAATTCTAGCATTTCTGGTAGTGAACGTTTTGAGTACAGAGCATAACACAAGACCTTCGTTTGTCATGAGAGGCCTGTCAATTCAAACTGCCAGCTAAAATGAAGTATAGGGTACGATTGTGGTGTGTTTAATTGCCATGACATGTAATGGGTATACTCTATTTACAAAGGTTATGAGAGGATACGTTTTATACAATCCTAATGCAAATCGAAAATTTAAAATCAAAGTTGATTTACCAAGAATTTTTAAATGAGCAAGCTTATAGTCCAAATTCCAATGAACATAGGTATTTCATCGATATATGATAAAATAAAAGAAAAAGAAAAATCATGAGAAGGATGTAATCATATTGACCCTTTCAAACCATCCTTAAGAAGAATCAAAATACAAGATTAAGTTTTAATGCTTGTTTCATGCCTACAATCATAAACCAAACATGAAAACGCAAGATAAGAAATAAAACAAGAATAAGAAAATATCCTTTTTCTAACCAAAGAAGCATCCCCAAATGGTAGTATTTACAGGATGAGGTGTAGGCAGCTACAAGAAGTGTCGTTTGTTGTCCAAAATAGAAAAAACATGTAGAGCTGACAACAACTCCCAAGATGAGGTTGAGACCATGAGTAAGTGAGGATGAAAGCGGGAGAAAAGTAACTAACCAAAGGAACATTATTTAGAGCGGCTAGGGTGTGGAATGTTGAGGTATTTCTCAGAGAATTAGGGTTAAGTATTCCACATGTCCACCAACAATTAAAACGTATGGGGTCTCTCCTCTGGGTACAACTTAGAATCAATTGTATGGAAAACAAGATGATTGTGCATGGGATATTTCTTGGGCTCTAACATTTACACTCATTGTTTGGTCCACGAGAAAAAAAAAACATGAGTGAGATCCCTCTAGGATAGGGTTCTTGCTCAGATAATGTGAAACAGAGAAGAAAGTGTGTAGAGACTCTCTTATGGCTAGAGAAATGTGTGGGTTCTCTCTTTGAGGAACTACTACACATAAAGGAGTGCACCCAACAGCTAGTGTGAAGACATAGGCAGTGTACAGAACAAATACACCATGGATCGTGCACCCAAAAAGTGAATTAAACACCTAGTAAGGGTGAGGACGTCCCATCAAAGGTGAATTTCACCCCAAGAATAAAATGGAAGCCTAGGAAAGATGCAATCGACCCAGTAAGAAAAGGGAATTCTCAACAGAGGTGAAATTCACCCTGACAAACAAATGGGCATCTAACAAAGAAATTAGATTCCTGAGGTGAGGTGAGTTCGACCCAACAACGCTCAAGTAGAGAGAGTGACCCTCATGAGAGAGAAATTTCATTTTGGAAAGTTCTCCAATAACTATATGATCACCTCCATTGATCTCACAACTTGGTAGAATGGATGATTGTTGTCTCTCACCAATTTCTAATGGAAAATAAATTTCTGAATATAGTAAACCAAAGTATATATATACTACTTCTCATATTTTGAACATGAATAGAGAATGGAATTTAATGATGAACCATGCACCCATTCAAATTATATTTAGAATGATAGACATAGTAATCAATCATGTTATCACACGATTTGTAGTTAGGTAAAATCCCAACCCAAACAAAAAACGCGTGACACAACTGGGGACACCTATCACTGTCATCTCAACATATATTACCCTCGTGTTAGTAATGGACAATTCCAACACAAGGGAGGCTTCTCAAGCGATCCTAAGGGAACAAGGAGCACAAATCTTGGATAGCACAAGTGTTCCCTATGTTGGTCAAGACCTAAAATGAACTTGGGGCTAGAGAAGAGAGTCCTTGGAGTTGATAAATGGTTGTCAATGTTGTGTACCTACAAAACAATGTTAGACAAGCCAAACCAAGACAATATATGATGAAATAAACCCCAAGATGAGACGGAAAACAACAAGAAGTATTGTTGTCCCAAAATTGCAACATATAACAGTGATATATCAACAACAACAAAATTACAATAGCTTCAAATCAGACCATCAAAATTAGCATATAATATTGGATAACAAGGCTTGTAATTAGTAAACAATATTCCAATCCTTAAACCAAGATTTTAATATCAAATGAGAGTTGTAAAAGAGTGTTATCAACAATATTTATGATAGCCCTATGCCTGTAGAAAACGTTTGCTACAAAAACAAATTCTTGTTGGATCATGTTGTCATTGATGTCAAGTGATTGTTTGATTCATTGATGTCATTGATTGATGTCAAGTGATTGATTCATGATTGATTTAATGTAATATGTATTTTCCTTGATGAGAATGCATCGATGAAGATGGATCAATGAGTTGTCATTGATATGATGAAGATGGATCAATGAGTTTTCATTGATACATGATGAAGATGGATAGATGTGGTTTCATTGGTATATGATGGTTTCATTGGTATATGATGCATTGTTAGAAATATGTATAGATGACTCATTATTGTCTTATCATGGTTGATAAAGTGCACAAATGAATGAACTCCAAAGTGGTTCCCTTATGGTGAAAGCCCTCATGGGAAGACGTTTTGCAGATTGAATTATCCTTGAAGAATGGTTAGAGAACCCATGCTTGTATGTGGAATAATGAGATGAATATTAATGAATTTGTTGGTGAAACTATCCTAGATGTATAGTACTTGTCATGCCATTTCTGGTGGTATGTGGAATGTCACATAACTCCTCACGGTTTGAGAGTTATGACCTTACGAAGTTGGAGGACCCTCACATGTTGACTTGAAGCCCCAAAAGGTCAAAGAAGTCAAAGTTCTTTAAAAGAAGAAATCATTATTTAAATGATAAAGTAAAGTGAAAAAAACAAGGTGGATTATTTAAATAATAAAGAGAAGTGACAAAATCAAGAAATATTATTTAAATGATAAAGTGAGATGACAAAATCAAGAAGGAATATTTAAATGATAAAATATTGGAGAACTTTCTATTTATGGAAAGTGGTTAACCCTAAAAATAGGTTAAGCAACCTAGAAATGGGTTAACTGACCTAGAGGATGAAAGTATAAATAAGATAGCAATGGTCTCTTGCAAAACATCTTTTTTGTGGATCAATGGAGAGTTTCTTGTGAGAATATATTTTGGAGTATTGATGGAGAGATTCTTGTGAGAGAATTTTGGGTGTGGATCTCTTGAGCATGATTGAAGATCTATTCTAAGAGAGAGGAGATAAAGAGGATCTCATGGATGCATTGAAGTTTCAACAAGTCTGAGATTATGACGACGAAATTCTCGAAATTACAGAAAAAACCCTATTTTCTTGTGCGTACGTGAGTTGTCTGTGTACAAGGTGCATATACGTGAGTTGTCTATGTACAAGGTGCATATACGTGAGTTGTCTATGTACAAGGTTCATACAGTACATGGGCGGTCTGTGTACAGGGAGCGTACACTGGATAAAATCATAGATATTTTTGGTTGAGTTGATGACAAGTTGTTGAAGACTGAAGCAGGTTCTAGATCTGCATTCTATGGGCTCAGATCTATCACTAAGACACTGGTATGGTTACATTATTGTCTTGATGGATAGTATTTTTTGTTGTGTTGTGAATTCTTAAGGCATTCTTGGCATGGCTGTTATGATGTGGTTTATTTTGATTGATGGAGTGAGCAGTACTCTTGTGATTCAGTGGTGACATTATTTCTATGATATACAAGTTGTTTATATATGATTGAGATAGCATTCATATTGATTGGTTGTGGAGCATGAGTAAGCTATTGGAGATCTTGAATGTGTTGTGACTGGCTGGTGGTTAGTTTGGACAGTGAGAGACATAAGAGAATGATGAATTGGTTGCAGAGGATCTAAGTTGATCTTGAAGGATAAACCCTAATAGATTAGAAGGTATACGCAGGCTGTTGTATACACTGGTTATGTACATACGCTGGTTGTAGTGAGCCAGGGGGTGTACACACACGGGTTGCACTACTAACAGGTCGCGTACATGTTGCAGATTGATATCTGTTGAGGATTGTTTCATCATCTCAGTTGGTGCTGAGGATGTAAGATGAGTCTTGCATTATAGAGCTGGTGATCTTGTAGAGTTGTACTCTATTCAGTTGTTGCTAAAAAAAACCCAAGGATTGTAGTCCATAGCAAAAATAAAATTGTAAATACATCTTGTGTTCTTTGTGTTCCTTGTGGTGATGACTTGTTGATGATATATTGCTGATATGTGTTGCTGATATGTGTTCGCATCTAACTGGTTATAAATGACAGCAATGAGTAATGAGTAAATTGTTGAATGTTAACTAATGAGTTTTGTGTAAGAGGGAATTTTTGGGAAAACGATCCCCACACTCATTCACGCCCCCTCTAAGTGTGGTAGGTGTGTCCAATAATTGGTATCAGAGTGGGCTTTCACTACAAGCCTTAACAAGCTTTAAGGATATCCATAGACACACAAATGGATGATGAAGTTCCAATCCTTGATGAGGAAAACTATTCTACTTGGAGAATAGAGATGAGATTACATTTGAAGACAATGGGAGAATCAATTTGGAAGGAATCCATTGGTGGATCAGTTCCTTTGAAGAACAAGTCAAAGTTTGCAGCTCAAAGAGAAGGAAAGAAGAATGTTGCATTGACTCTCAAGACCATTCTTAGTGGACTCTCAAGCCCTATCAAAGAGAGCTTGGGACAATGCCCTTCCTCCAAGGATCTATGGCTAAATCTAGAAGATACATATCAAAGCAAGAAAGAGAAGAAAGACATTGAAGACAACTCCATCAAGACACATGAAGGTAAAGAATCTCCAAAAACTCTTGGTTGCATTATTTCTAAAAGTGATGATGTTGGCAAAAAGGAATATCTTGAAGACATTTGAAATAAAGGAAAAGAATCATGTGATGATGTTGACAAAAGGGAATATCTTGAACACATTTCAAATGAAGGTAAAGAATATACACAAACCCTTGATTGCAATAGTTCAAAATGTGATGATGTTGAATTTTTCTCTACAAGTAAGGAAGAAGATCTAGAAATGGTTTGTGTGAAGTTTGATGGTAGTTATCCCATGAAAAGAATAGAAGAAGATCTATTAGAACTTCAAAAAGAATGAAGAGGGTTTATATAGATATAGTAGTGATCATTATTATACACACTATAACTATCTTTCGGATAACACTAAGAAGTTTCTTAGGAGGAATAAAAGGCACATATTGAAGTTAAAGGGAATGCTCAAATAACAAGAAGAGAGAAATAAGACCAAATTAGAAGAAAAGGAAAAAGAGATCACAAGACTAAAGAATGAAAAAGAAGATATGAAGGTAGATGATGAGATTAGCAAAAATTTTGAAACTATTATTCATCTCAAGACCCAAATTGAAGAAGCCAAAAGGGTAGAGGAACTATTGAAGGATAAAATAAATGAAAAGGAAGAGTCATGTCATAAGTTAGAAGTTGAAGTTGTTGACCTTAGAAAGAAGGTAGAGAAGTCAAACAAATTCTTGAATAGCTCAAGAATCTTGGATGAAATCTTGGAAAGTCAAATATCACCATGTGATAAATCAGGTCTTGGATACAAAGGAGAAGATACACATGCTGAAGCAAGAACCTCAAAGAAGCATGAGGTAAGTCCATCAAAGAAGGAAGACAATGTTGCAAAGAAACCATATACACAAGGAAAAGAAAATTTCAAAAGAACAAAGAAAGGAAGACATCAAGAAGCTATCTTTGGGACACCAAAGCAAAGGTATGAAAGTATTTTTCATGGGCATTGTTATTCATGTAATGAATATGGTCACAAAGCTTTTGAATGTATATCTTATGAAAGGAGATATAATGGAAGATTCTATAACACCGTAAAGTGTTGGAGATGTGATCAAGTAGGACATATTGTTGTTCACTGTAACAGAATGAGATGCTATAGCTGTAGTGGATTTGGCCACAAATCCCAGGAGTGTTGGAACATAAGAAGAAAGTCCATGATGAGGACTTCAAATAGCATGGCTAGAAGAAGGAATGAAATAAGGAAGGGAGACATATTTGAAAATATGGATGCGCAGAGCTCAAGTTCTGAGGAGAAGGGACATCTACAGAAGTGGATGAATAAGACAGAGCAGCCAAAACATAATGAAAGACTGAAAAGAAGTTCAAAAGTGTCATCTACTGAGGCATACACGGGTGACAGTGGTATCAGTCGCATACATACACATGCTGACCTTGTATAGGTCACGTACATACTTGAGTCGTTGTGCAGTAGGCCGCGTACATGTGGTAAATCCTTGGGAAAAAGGCAATGCACAGGGGTTGCAGCTTGATGTGATGGTATAACTCTGTGATGAAAGGTATGACATTGTTTGTTGCAGGTTCTGACACTGTTTGTTGCAGGTTTTCATGATTCTATATTGGATTATGTAAAATAAAATATTGGGTGCATGGCACAAACCCATGAACATGGATTGATGCATTTTCTGTTGAAGAACAATGTTGGTTATGACAGTGAAGTTATGGCACCTTGGTTATGTGATATATCTTGATGATGTATTGGAAAGCTTACTTGTTGGAAAGCTTGATGCATTTGTCATATTGGATACACATTGGGACATGTGGTTGGTGAGTTGACGAGATGATCATGTTATACATCATTGATGATCTATAGTTGATGCATGATTGGTAGGTTTCTAGTACACTGGTAGAGGCACCTACTAGCAGGTTGATTGGCACATGTTTCATGGAGGATTTCGCATACATGTATGGGATTCATCATTTTGTGGTATTGGTGCATGGTGGTGTACATGTTTTGGTACACTCATATATGGTATATACTTGATGATACTACACCATTGGTATTACTTGATTAGCACAACAATTGGTATTTGTTTGAGATACATGATTGTGGCACTTGGTGCATGACAGAGACATATCATGAATGATATGATACATTGTTTGGCATGTTGGTAGATGCACATGGTTGGCATATTGGTAGATGCACATGGTTGACATATTGGTGGATGCACATGGTTGGCATATTGGTAGATGCACATGTTGGTATATTGATAGAGGCATATGATTAATACATTCCATGGATGATATCTTTTGGCACATTGCATGATGTTGATGTACATGGTTGATGTACATAGGTGTTGTGCATAATGAGCACACATTTTTGTACAGGATGTACTTGGTTGATATTTTGTTCATGATTCTCTATTTCATTGTTGACATATCTTTTGCTTTGTGATGCTTGGTATGGCATGAGTTTGATGCATGAACAGGTCCAAGGATCATTATATGGTAGCACAATGTTCATCTTGCAGAAAATATAGGGGAGACATAACCATAGGGGGATTCATTCTTCTTCCCATGATTCTAGGAGGATATATTTATCAGATGCATACCTAGAAAAGATCCCTATATTTGAAGAAAGAGCATAGAGGCATAATTCCAGGGGGAGAAATGGTCACAGGGGGAGTATGTTCAATGTATCTTCAACATTACACCAAAGTCATATACCTCATTCAAAAGGGGAGAGATTATTCAGAGGAATATCAAAGGCACTCAATCAGGGGGGCAGCCCCAAGAGGAGAATGGCCCTTTGTCATTGATGTCAAAGGGGGAGAGATGGTCACATTGATGTGATTGATGATTATTGATTGGGAGAGATAGTCACATTGACTATTGATGTAGAGCATGCCTTATCTACATGCTGACATCAATAATTGGTAATTGGTGTTGACATCAATGTTGGTATTGCCATCAATGCCAAAGGGGGGGATTGTTGGATCATGTTGTCATTGATGTCAAGTGAATTTTTGATTGATTTATGTGAAGTGATTGATTGATGATTGATGTAATGTAATATGTATTTTCCTTGATGAGAATGTATAGATGAAGATGGATCAATGAGTTTTCATTGATATGATGAAGATGGATCAATGAGTTGTCATTGATATGATGAAGATGGATCAATGAGTTGTCATTGATACATAATGAAGATGGATAGATGTGGTTTCATTGGTATATGATGCATTGTTAGAAAGATATATAGATGAATCATTATTGTCTTATCAGGGTTGATAAAGTGCACAAATGAATGAACTCCAAAGTGGTCCCCTTATGGTGAAATCCCTCACGGGAAGATGCTTTGCGGATTGAGTTATCCTAGAAGAATGGTTGGAGGACCCATGCTTGTATGTGGAATAATGAGATGAAGATCAATGCAGTTTTTGGTGAAACTATCCTAGATGGATAGTACTTGTCATTCCATTTCCAATGGTATGTGGAATGTCACATAACTCCTCACGGTTTGAGAGTTATGGCCTTACGAAGTTGGAGGACCCTCGCATGTTGACTTGAAGCCCCAAAAGGTCAAAGAAGTCAAAGTGCTTGAAAAGAAGAAACCATTATTTAAATGATAAAGTAAAGTGACAAAGTCAAGGTGGATTATTTAAATAATAAAGAGAAGTGACAAAATTAATAAAGATTATTTAAATGATAAAGTGAGATGACAAAATCAAGAAGGAATATTTAAATGATAAAATATTTGAGAACTTTCTATAAATGGAAAGTGGTTAACCCTAAAAATAAGGAAAATAGGTTAAGTGACCTAGAAATGGGTTAAGTGACCTAGAGGATGAAAGTATAAATAAGATAACAATGGTCTCTTGCAAAACATCATTTTTGTGGATCAATGGAGAGCTTCTTGTGAGAATATCTTTTGGAGTATTGATGGAGAGTTTCTTGTGAGAGCATTTTTGGTGTGGATATCTTGAGCATGATTGAAGATATATTCTGAGAGAGAGGAGATTGGGAGGATCTCATGGACACATTGAAGTTTCGGCAAGTCTAAGATCATGATGGCAAAATTATCGAAATTACAGAAGAACCCTATTTTCTAGTGCATACGTGGGTTGTCTGTGTACAGGGTGCGTATATGTGGGCTATCTGTGTACAAGGTGCATATAGTATGCGGGTTGTCTGTGTACAGGGTGCGTATACACGAGCTATCTGTGTACAAGGTCCATATAGTATGCGGGTTGTCTGTGTACAGGGAGCGTACAATGGATAAAATCATGGATATTTGTGGTTGAGCTAGTGACAAGCTGTTGAAGACTGAAGCAGGTTCCAGATCTGCATTCTATGGACTCAGATCTGTCATTGAGACACTGGTATGGTTACATTATTGTCTTGATGGATAATATTGTTTGTTGTCTTGAGAATGATTAAGGCATTCTTGGTATGCCTGTTATGATGTGGTTTAGTTTGGTTGATGGAGTGAGCAGTACTCTTGTGATTCAGTGGTGACATGATTGCTATGATATACTAGTTGTTTATATATGATTGAGATAGCATTCATATTGATTGGTTGTGGAGCATGAGTAAGCTATTGGAGATCTTGGATGTGTTGTGATTGGCTGGTGGTCAGTTTGGACAGTGAGAGACAGAAGAGAATGATGAATTGGTTGCAAAGGATCTGAGTTGATCTTGAAGGATAAACCCTAATATCTCAGAAGGTATACGCAGGTTGTTGTATACACTGGCTGCGTACATACGCAGGCTGTAGTGAGCCAAGGTGCATACACACACGGGTTGCACTATTGATAGGTCGTGTACCTGTTGCAGATTGATATATGTTGAGGATTGTTGCCTCATCTCATTTGGCGCTGAGGATGTAAGCTGAGTCTTGCATTATAGATTCGATGCTCTTGTAGAGTTGTACTATATTCAGTTGTTGTTGAAAAACCCCAAGGATTGTAGTCCGTAATAAAAAGAAAATTGTACATACATCTTGTGTTCTTTGTGTTCCTTGTGGTGATGACTTGGTGATGATATATTTTTGATATATGTTGTTGATATGTGTTCACATCTAACTAGTTATAAATGACAACAATGAGTAATGAGTAAAATGTTGAATGCTAACTAATGAGTTTTGTGTAAGAGGGAAGTTTTGGGGAAAAGAACCCCACACTCATTCACCCCCCCTCTAAGTGTGGTAGGTGTTTCCAACAATTCTAACCATTGAAATCAACAAGTAAACCATCCAAACAATATCCCTTTATCAATAGATTAATTATCACATCTTACAAGAAAATTTCAGCGGTAGAAAAGTAAATAAATTGTATGAGAAAGAGTGTTTGTTGCAACCCTAATGGTTGTAGCTTAAATTTTATTGCATCATATTAATTATTTGACAAAAAAAGACACTCTTGGTGTTGAAGAGAGTCTAAAGCATGAAAAATTCAAATCCAACTTAATCAATTTCAAACCCTCAATTTTCACGTTTACCTGTTAAGCCCTAATATTGGCTCATTACCCCTTAATTGGGGCATATTAGATTAGTAATGTTATTTTATTTATGTCGGATTTATTCCATTAGTTGTAATTATACCTCCTAGTCTCCTATATATACCAATGAGACATTTTCATTTGGAATCATCTTGTACTTGAACATTTAAGTGGGGTAAAAGGAGGTTGCCCTCTCGAAGAGGCTTATTATCTAAAATTATCTCTTTTTAAAGGTGTTGATTACTTTTTCTGAGGTTTTTCTATGCTATATTGATATTTGGTTCTTAACATATGGTATTAGAGCTCAAGGTCTTGGGGTTTCGCTGCTACATCTGAGACACCTTGGCATTTTCACTATAACGTTTTTTCTACAACGTTTCAAAAGGAACATCTTGGAGGATATTTAGTAGATGGATCAAGGTACGTTGGGTTAAAATTTCATCTCTTGAGGCCTTATACTTTCGGAGATATAACCTCTACAAGATAGGGTTCTGGAATCATCCTGAACTGAGTCATTGCGAACTTTTCGCTATAAAAAATAATTTGTAATGTTTCAGACCCTGAAATTTGGAGGATATTCACAGAAATTAGTAAGGTATCTGTGGTAAAAATTCCAGCTTATGGGTCATTCTAAATTTGTATATACACCCTGTGTAAGATAGGGTATCTGACTAGTCCTATTGACTAGTCTCAAGAAGGTGTTCCAGGTAAAACAATCATAACTTCTTCCTAGAGTATCCAATGCAATAGTTTACATTATTCGGTGTGATTAGTGCCTTGTTATTGGGTGAGTGGAGTCTCTTCCTTGGAATGAAAACTAAACAAAGAGGAAGAAGAAGTTTTTCTTCAAATTTAAACCCTTATAAAACCCAAGAAAAGAACAATCCTTCCAAATCGTCTAGCTTGGAATACAAGATGAACTAGGGTTTTTGGATTCTCTAGGGGTGTAAAACCTCTTACTTCCCAGAGAAAACAATCCCTTGCCAAGCCTTACAACAGGGGTGTAAACCTTATTACTCCTTGTGGAAAGCCTCATAGCCTTTTAATAGCAAAGAATAATAAACTTTGGTGGAGGTTGTAAACCCTTATACTCCTCCTAGGGTTTGAGATTATTTCCTTGAAGTTTAATAAGCAAAACACAATAAATTGCAAAAATTACTCACCAAATCCAAGAGAAAGCATGCAAAAACCCATACTATCAATGATTATCCAACCATTTTCCAAAGAAAACCATCCAAGAGAAGTAACTATCCTTTAATGCTCTAATAGACAAGAGTTGCATACATTATGACAAGAAAAAGAGAGGTTGAAATTTTCCAATATGGATGAAATTGCAATCCAAAGAGTAATATTATCAAGTGATGAGTTATGTCTAAGTGAAAATGACTTGCCTTTATTTATAGAGGAAAACCCAAGTCATTGTTTGTCCACGTTACAATTAAATCCATAATTTTATGCTAAAACCAAAATTAGAATGCTTAACTAGCATAGTGATTTGTTCTTTTTGCCCACATAGGCTACAAAATAGAAACAAATAGCAAAATGATGGCATGTAAGCCCATAAATCTCTTCTCCAAGGTGGTACGTGTGAAAGTAGGCCTCCAAAGGTTAGAACGTCTAACTAGGAAGGTGCCATGTCATCCCCAAATCAAGCTATAATGTGGGGCTTCAAGCCCACATGTTCTGGATAAATTCATAAGTGTGGACACAAACCAATCTCCCTAGTTTGGGCACCTGAAGCTAAAACAAAAAAAAACAAAATATAAAACTTCCTTTAAGCTTGAATATAAAAATACCATCTAGTGAGGTATTTGTACCTTTTTACTGACAATCATCCTCACTAGTTGAAACTCGCCCAACTTGATCTTGAAACTTGTAGATCTGTAAAAGAAACAAGCTAACAAAGAAAGAAACAACAGTATATTTTATGAAACTTATACATATGACCATGGAGACATGTACCAAAAATTATTGAATAACATTTTTGTGAGAAATAAATATATAAATTTATTATTAATAACAAAAGAGATTTACAACATGAGCCTTGGTGTTGTGAAGTCCCTCCCGAGAGTTCATTGCTCCAATACCCACATAGCTTCCATGAATTGCATCACTAGTAGATGAGCACTCAATCTTTCAGAGTAAAAATCTATCTACCACTAGTGGTTATCTATTTGATTATTCAACTATTCTTCCATTCTAATTATCATTCATTAGTCTGATAAGCCTTCATAAGCCATTAGCCATTAACCATTAAGCCCTTCCTCATGAACGATGTCTCCATTTATATAGATTGAAGAAGAGGTTAGGATAAGTAGGTTAGGATCCCACTAGATCAATAATAGGAGTGACATCCAAACCGATCGGAGGACAACTCATCCTTGAAGCTTCTCATTCTAGAAACTTCGCGAAATTATTCTCTTTCCACGTATCAAAAGGTTGTCGCACCCTTAAAAGGTTGTCAGAAACCTGTCAACAATAAACAAGGAATTATAGTAACGAATTACAATATCATCTCTGAGGTAGGCATCCCCACACTCATAACACAAAAGAATCTAAGCATGGTTGATGACCAATACATTGTAGATCCATGATTATCATATACTAATGATATGGCTACTAAGAATACATCGTGGATCCATATCACCATGAATTAATGAACTCATAGCCACCAAAATATACATTGTGGATCTATGAATTGTGACAAGAACATAACCATGAATCAATACAATGTGGATATATGTGACAACATTACTCTGAATACTTTCCATCACATTCTGGGAAATTGAAATCAAAAGAGAATCCCCCAAGGTCTTCACCTTGTTCCCAATTCGTAGTACGATTCTCACCATGTGAATAGATTTCTTGGAGTCAAACATGGTAAAAACTACTTGATTACCGTTCATTGATGTATACCGTTAACAAGTGAGAGAGAAATCACCATTGATGTTAATGATTCTCAAGGTACTTTTAAGTACAATTTTTTTAATGTGAATTGATGAGTTGAAGTCGAACATTCAAAGAAATATTAAGATCATAGATTAGTGATGAAAACTCCATGTCAAAAGAGAATATACTTTCCATTAGGGCATGCGGGTTCCAAGGTACTAATGTAGCTTCTAAATCAGCTTCCTGGATCATGATTTTGCGTCGACAGAAAGCGGCTCACTGCAGAAGGGTCTTGATGTATCCCCCATCAATGACATGAAACATTTGCAAGATTTGTAGTGATAATACAGAGTAAATTTTAGGACTGACTCAGGGATGGCCAATGAGATTGAAGGCTTAAACGATTCCAAAATAGGTTGACACAATAGAAGACTCAAGAAATGCATAACTGACTGACGCAATCGAACGCCTCTCTTTATGGACATCTCTTGAACATATGGACAACATGACAACTGTCTTGGTAATGTTGACTCAACAAGGAAAGGACCCAAACATAATGTGATGATCACCAAAGTGTAACAAAAACCAAAGGTTCTCTTCGAAGGAGTCGAAAGAGTATGACGACACATGGAATTCGAAAGACTCGGAGACAAACGAATTTCCCTACCTTGACACAAAAATTGAAAGGGTGTCATGTTCAAGAGCGACTAGCTGCCAAAACTTAACATAGATTTAAAGAATATTCCCTTCCGAATTTCCCCCCACCATGTCTGGCGAGTACCTCCTTATTTTTACACAAGCTTGAGTAGGATAACATATGCTTGTACTAAAATCTCATCCTTCATATGAGTCCCTCAGAGTATTGTTAATGAACATGTTGGCCCTTGACCAAGTTTTGAGGATTCTTGGTCATGTTTGACCTATTTTTGGGACTTCGACAGGCTGTCCAAGGCGCAGCGCAAGATGAAGCAGAGATCACGGGATTTCGGCCCCTTTTAGGGACCTTTTTTGGATTTGGGATTATGTAACGGGCATGGGAATGTCGGCCCATGGGTTCACCCATGTTTAGGCCTATTTTGTATGTATAAATATAAGGCTAGGCAATGTAAGAAGAGGGAAGTTGCAAGTTGTGCTAAGTGCTAGAGTTGGATCTATGTGATCAAGAGTTGTAAGTGCTTTGTGCATACTGTGCGAGACTTGAAGAGCTAAGTGCAAGTGGTTATAACAGACCGTGGAAGGCTTTGTGCTATGACCTAACTCGGGGAAGGAGGATCTGGCGAGGTGCGCACCGATCTCCTGTCCTATGAGGAGTGGGTCTTGTGGCTCTATGCATTGAACGAATCTAATAAAGAAGAAAAAGAGTTGGTGGACGTAGCGCCAGGGTGGGGGTGAACCACGTACATGTTGTGTTGATCTACTTTGTGCGATGTGTTGATGTGTTTATATGTTAATGTGCTTAGTGATTTAATATAGATGAATGATCTCTTGATCCTTAGTGCTTAATGATATGGATGGATGTTATATATGACCTATATACATGTTCTTAGTGCTTGAATCTTCTATATATGATCTGTTTTTTCATGCTAAGTGATGTTAGATGATAGATCTGAATGAATACAGTGAGGCTCTGTAATTAGGGTTAAACTGCATTGTAACTAAGACTAAATATTGATGAATGTTAACTGTTGATTTCTTTGTTAAGTGTTAGAATCATAGATCTGTGTCCCAACTAAGGTTGCAGACATATGAGTCCTGCAACTACCACTACCTCTACCTCGGGTGAGACTTCATATGCTTCGTAGGTGTTGTCGAAATGGCCGGTAGTTAGGGTTTTGTTGGTGCACTGTTGTAGCGTTGAACCCTAGGTCTGCCCCTTGTGCCAACAAAACCTTAGGAAGGCATGGTTCTGTCCTATATGGGTCTTTCAATATAAGTTTTACAAGTCCAGAGAAAGTAAGCTCGATGGTTTTTCATGTTTAGATTATTATAAAAACAAGATCGCAGAGCAATAAAATAAAATAAATGCAGAAATAAAACACAGAAGATACACAATACAATAGAGACACAAATATACATGGTTCACCTAGTGTGGGATACGTCCACTAGAGAAATTTTTAGGTCCTTCCCTTTTATTATCCAACAAAATGAAGGGATACAACCTATAGCTGGCTCCTGATCCTCATCACCTTTATTTCCTGGGAGATGCCGGAAGGTGCGACCTTCCCAGATATTGAACCATTCGAGGCGCTTGCTGCAAAGTTCACTACCCTTTGGTACTCTAGTGATATGAACAAACAATGGCAATCGAACATTGTTTTTCACACCTATTACCTGCAGCTTAAGAGAGCCATCGAAGATGAACCTTGCATGACTCCGAACACCCTACAAAGGTTCCGACCCCTGATGAAGTTATGCATAGATTGACACTTCATATACATAACAGCGTGAGCCAATGAACATAAGGAGCAGCTTCAGTCATACTACAAGCTCATGGAAGAGGACCTAGAGGAGATCACTAAGGACTGGTCCACAGACCTCCTTGTCCCCACAAACCCTACAGAGATGTTTGACCCTGAAAGCCCAGAGATCACGCATAAAGAACAAGATACTCCTAGACCTAGAAGAATGAAGAAGACCGAAGAGGTCCAAGATTTAAGCAGTGCCTCAGGAAAGACTGCTTCAGTATCACCTGACTGAAGGGGTGATGATGAAGTAGAAGAACTAAATTGATCCGGATTATTTTCGGCACGAAATGAGAGCGGAGATATAATAAAGAAATGCACAGAGATATCGCGTATATCCAGTAATATAACATAAATATATCAGAGATGAAACCATAAACACAAAGATACAGTAATACACGATTTCTATTAATGAAAGAAATGTACAGAGACTGTAAAAATACAGAGTGAAAGACTCGCTAGAATGGTGGCAGCTTATCTCTGAGAAGAGATGTGA
>ML797266.1:250836-279190 GCA_009831015.1 Picea engelmannii | reverse complement strand
TATTATCTACAGAAAGAATCAAAGCATCTTGTAACACATCACCTGTTACATTTGCTTCCTGATTTCTCTCTTGTTGTCCATCTCTTTGTTTCTTTGGAGCTTTGCAATCTTTCTTTAGATGTCCTTTATTCCCACAATTCCAACACTCTATCTTTCCAAGTCTGGATTTGGATCTGCCCTTCCTAGAATTCTCGCGTTCCCTGAGCCCTTTCCTCTATCCTTTTGTCTTCCCCTGTTTTCCATGTTCAACGCATTACCTGATGTCTCACCTGTGCTTTTCTGTCGCATTTCCTCACTAAGGATAACACCAACAACATCATCAAATTTTAAAGTATTTGAACTAGAGACAAAGTTACTTACAACCATGACCAAGCCATTCCATCTTTTTGGCAATGAGCACAAGATTAGAAGATCCCTAACCTCATCATCAAAGTCCACTTTTACAAAACTTAGTTGATTAGTAACCGTATTAAATTCATTTAAATGATCTGCAACAGACCAACCTTTTGACATCTTCATATTAAATAATCTCTTCATTAGAAATACCTTATTAGACGTCGAGGGTTTTTCATACAATTTAGCCAACGCATCCATCAGATCCTTCGTTGTCTTTTCTTTCAAAATATTGAAAGCCACCGACGCTGCCAAGCTCAACCGTATCGTTCCTAGAGCATTTCTGTCAAGAATCTCCCATTCTTCGTCCTTCATGGCTATCGGCTTCTTTGATATTTCTCCCAATGGTAGGAATATCTATCCTTCTGATATAAATAATCTTCCATCTGCATCTTCCATAACTGGTAGTTTTGGCCGTTAAATTTATCGACCCTAAACTTTCCATCTTCCGACATTGCTCCCACTCAAACCAGGAACCCTCTTTTCCTATGAGTTACCTTTCGCTCTGATACCAGTTGTTAGAAAAATAGGACCGCGAAGCAATAAAATAAAACAAATGCAGAAACAAAACAAAAAATATACACAATACAAGAGAGACACAGATTTACGTGGTTCACCTAGTGTGGGCTACTTCCACCAGAGAAATTGCCAGGTCCTTCCTTTATTATTATCCAACAAATGAAGGGATACAACCTGTATCAAAACATGTTGTAACTTCCTCTTCTTTGTCTCAGAGTCTCCTCTCTCAGAATACAATACTCGCCATAATGCATAGCCACAATACATTTCCCTCATAACAGAGGGTTGCCTTCTAGGGAAAAAAACCCTAACATAATTTCTACTGTTAGATCTACGACCTTATAATGAACGGTCCAGATTTACAATGAAATTACAATATAAATTTACAAGGCAATTTTTCCTTCGGGGGCTTCGCCCTCGAACCCCCACCGGGGGCCTGCTTTCCCCCGAATCCCCCAGAGGGGGTACCCCCCCTCTGCACTCTCCTGCGTGGAAGAGTGTACATACTTCTGGGGTGTAAAGTCTTCATGGGGTATAAACACAACTGAAAGCAAGGACCTCTAAATCAGGAAGATAATCAGGCTCCACAACCAACACACATTTTCTTTCACTGAACAAAGAAATGTTAGATACCTTGTCTAAGATTTATGACAAACTACAACTTGTCTTGATAGATGAGTCATATTTGATTGGAAGTCGCTTCTTATATTCCATTGACAATCGACCGAGAAACATAAAACATGTGCACACCAAATAATTTGGGGACATTGACATGATATTATGTGGAGATCTTTAATAGGCGTAGCCCATCCAAGATTCTTTGATATTTGAACAACCTATGGTCAATATGTAAACAATGAATCATGACTTTTTGAAATACAATATAAAATTCTTTGAATTACATACTACAATGCGCCAGACAAATGAAACATTTATTGCAATTCTGAATAGAATGCAGACAAATAACCAACCATGTGATGACTTAACATATATCAATTCAAGGTGCATGTTGTTATCTCCCAAAATGAATCAGTCATTTTCTTCCATTTTGTAGGTGATAGCATGGTCATAAATTAGGGTTCTATATAAATTTTTAGAATTTAGAAGTGTCAAAACATAGGATTTAAGATGTTATCCTAGAAATAAATCGATCGTCAAAAGGTCTTTTCAAAAAATCAAGAAAAATCTTTTCAACAGCTAACATCTGTTTTGAAGTTGAAGTTAGTTGGTGAAAGCCTCAGGTTTCAATGGCTAAAGTGTACTCCCAGCAGCAAGTGAGCCGGTGAAAGTGTTAACACGGGTTTTCCTCCAATGACTCCAGAAACCCAAAAAGGATACGTCAGACACATGTCAATTTACTTTCTGCTATTATTAGGTTACTTTCAATTTACTAGATAACAATAGCATAGGCAGGATCACTGAGAGAAACACAATCACAAGAGTACACAAACATTTATCCTGGGAAACCATCAAGGGGAAGAAAACCCAACAAAACTTCCTTAATATAGATAGCCAATACAATGCCAAGATAATGAACCAGACAACAGAGAATATCCAACACTAATCAACACGCCTCTCTCTCTTCCTTCTTCCGGCAACCGAAAACTGCAACTTCCTTCAAAACTTGCACACTAGATGAGTGAGCTGAGTGTGTGTTCAAATGAGGCGCCGACCTCTCTTATTTATACAATTCTGGCACGTGTGGAAGTGTCTCTTCACTGGCAGGGATGACTTCTTCTTATGGGTGGTTATAACCACCTTTAATATATTCTGGGGCCTCTTTAATATATTTTGGGGCCGACTTCTTATTTATCCTATTACAATTAGGGTTTGACCAATCCACAAAATGGGATTTGGTCAATTACAATGACCGACATGATCAATCCACAAAAGGGGATTGATCTAATCAATAATAAATATATTTTATCTTTATCCACAAAAGGGGATAAGAATATTCTTTGCAGTTACACAATATTTTAACACTCCCTCTTAACAAGAAGGATATTCTTTATCTTTTGACAGGTCATCGGATGTCAACATCAACTAGGTAGAAACATCCACTGGATAGCATAATCAACTAGGAAACATCATCAACTGGGCAACATCATCGACTGGATAGCATCATCGACTGGTTAACAGGAGGCATCAATATCTTCCACTTGGTCATCTGGCATCATGATCACTGACTGGCATATCTATAAATCATCGGAAGTTTTGTTCTCTTTATCTTCACGCAGAAGATACTCTTTCTTATCTTCACACAGAAGATATCTTATCTTCACACAGAAGATGTCCTATGAGCTTTTCCATTCCTTTTATGTTCTCCCTTCTCTTGTAGTCATCTATCTCACCCATCCACTAGGGAGGACTACTACCATAGCCTCACTCCTAGTCATCCTACATGAACTAGAGAATCTAAGATGCTAGCCTGGGCAAGACTAGACTCCCTTTCCATGATCTGCTCAGGATCACAACACAAACCTCAATAGCCAACTAACCATTCCACATGGTCAAGGTTTGTGTTCCAGGCTACTCAATCCTTGGCTAGAGGAGAGTATCTGCCCGCTGCCCCTTGGAGAAACATACACATTCCTCTCTACGAGGGTGGTCAAACCCCTCTCTACGAGAGTATTCTAGCATGTCCCTAGAGTATCCAAAACTCAGCACTTGGATAGAGGCCAACCTTGGAAAATTTCTCATTCCCCTTCTCTACGAAGGTCTCTTCCTTCTCTACGAAGGTCTACCTGTGGGATTTCTCATTCCTTCTCTACAAAGGTATCTTCCTTCTCTACGAAGGTATAACTATGGGATCTAAAAGAATATCTTATGGTCCAAAATATTTCAATGGTATAATACCATGCTACCCATCTACTGGGCACCATCCATCTGCTTTCCTAACTACACCAAATCACGATCCTCCATTTCGAACTCAGAGACATGGCTCCCTCTTGCACCAAGCTAATAGCTTCTAGTCACCATCCTTGAAGTTTTCTTCTGTATTATCCTGGGTGCCTTCTTGAGTTCGAATATTTCTTTCTTTTTGTCTTCATACTGGATCAACCTGCCCCCTCTGCATATATAAGAACGGTACTGGAGAAACCTGTAGTTACTTGCATCTCATCCACTATATCTGAGTATCCATGTTTTTCTTCATCTTGAATATTTTTGTTCTGCATCTTTAGGAGTCTCCTGCTCCTATATGAATATCGGATATTGTCTGGTCTTCATTGACTGTCACCATATCATACGTCCTTCTTGTGTTGTCTAACTTCTGCAATTCACGACATAAGTTATTTCTTCCGAGACTTGTAAACTTACTTACAATATGCTTTCTTTGTCACTCTCATGAGTGATCATACATGAAATAAATATGTTATCTCTTTCTTCATCCTCTTCTTTGATACTTCCTTCATAAATATGCATAGACACTGAAATAAAATGAGGTTAATTAACATTCTCACAAAAAAACTAACTTGTAATGATAAAGTATTAAAGTAAACAAGATACTAAAAATAAACATGAATACTTATCTTTTGTTTTTGTGTGGGGAGGCTTCATGGACTCCACCATTTGCTATCTTTCTTCAAATCAACTATCTTCAACTTAAAGTGCATAATCCTTAATTTCTGCTAAAAAATTCTTTGAGGAAGGAGATTCCTCTTCCTCTGCCACATGTGCTTGATGCTTTCTTTTCCATTTTACTTGAGGACAATCATAGGAAAAGTGTCCCAACTTTTGACAGTTGTAGCATCTGATCTTTGAAACATCTTTCTTCTTGTCTCGAACTCTTACGGAGTTAGCTTCTTTATTGTTCCTTCTGAAGGAACTTCTTTTGTTCTTTTGAACTGTAAGAGCTTCCTCTTTGTCAACAATTAATCTCTTATGTTGGTCTACAAGTCTATATTCTTCGTGTGTGCAATCTGCCCATAACTTATCAAACTTGGGTAACTTGCTTCTTGCACACACTCCTTGTACAAAAGGAATCCAAAATGTTGGAAACCCATTTAGGGTTGTAGTTACAAGCTCCTTGTCACTAATGACATCTCCAATAGTTGCAAGATGATCTCTGATCTGAGAAACTCTCATAAGGTAGGATGTGACAGATTCTGAGTTTTCCATCTTCATATTACGAAGCTGATTTCTTAAGGTAAGATTCTGACTAATGTCTTTTCTTTCATATAACCTGCTGAGTGCTTCATACATTTACCTTGTTGTCTATAGTTCGGATATATGAGGGATCAAGTGATCCTTCACTGAATCTGACATGATTCTCTTTGCTTTCTTTTCATTCTTCTTATGCTTGGTCTTTTGCTCTTCTTCATATGGTTCTGGTACACCCACTGTAACATGTTTTAGGAGATCATTCTCGTCTAGAATCATCTGCAACCTATGCTTCCAAGATCTGAAGTTTCTATATCCTTCCAGCCTATCTTCTACCCTCATGATGGTAACCATTCTTTCTTACAGTAGAAAACCTAGCCCTTCAGGCTATAGAAATAATAAAAAAATCAAATTTATTGGATCTAAAAAATGAACTCACCAAAAGATGCACTGGACCGAGGCGAGTATGATGGTACATTCAGATTTCTGAAAATCCAAATTTTACCCCATCAAACTTGATTTGCGGATTTCTGGACTGGTGCTTCTGGTTTTCTGGTACTCTAGTACTTCTGGTACTCTGGTTTTCTGGTACTTCTGGTACTTTGTGAAAACTAGCATTTCACTTTTCGGGAGATCTAAAATATGCGCTGAAGATGCCAAAATGTTCCTTGAGGTAGGGCACACCTTTCTAGATGTATTTGGGGCTAAAAACCTTCTTCAATAAAAAGCCCTAATTTTCATGTACAACAACAGTGACGTTTTTCTTTTTCCTATGAAAGATGCTCTCTTCAGCTTAGCTCTGATACCATGTTAAAGTTTCTTCTATTATTAGGTTACTTTCAATTTAATAGATAACAATAGCATAGATAGGATCACTGAGAGAAACACAATCACAATAGTACACAAGTATTTATCCTGGGAAACCCTCAAGGGGAAGAAAACCCAACAAAACTTCCTTAATATAGATAGCCAATACAATTCCAAGATAATGAACCAGTCAACAAAGAATATCTAACACTGAGCAACATGCCTCTCTCTCTTCCTTCTTCCGGCAACCAAAAACTACAGCTTCCTTCAAAACTTGCGCACTAGATGAGTGAGTTGAGTGTGTGTTCAAATGAGGCATTGGCCTCTCTTATTTATACAATTCTAGCACGTTTGGAAGTGTCTCTTCACTAGCAGGGATGAATTCTTCTTTTGGGTGGTTATAACCACCTTTAATATATTATGGGGCCTCTTTAATATATTTTGGGGCTGACTTCTTATTTAGCCTATTACAATTAGGGTTTGACCAATCCGCAAAAGGGGATTTGGTCAATTACAATGACCGACATGATCAATCCACAAAAGGGGATTGATCTAATCAATAATAAATATATTTTATCTTTATCCACAAAAGGGGATAAGAATATTCTTTGCAGTTACACAATATTTTAACAGTTAACATGGGTTTTCCTCCAACGACTCCAGAAACCCAAAAAGGATATGCCTGACACACGTCATATAATCATCATGGCGAGCTAATGGAAGAAAATGAGTGGTGACACCTTTTCATCATGTTCTAGCAGGACATCATGATAGATTGTGCTCACGTATTTCGTGCGGCAAAAAAATAAGGGTTTGAGGAGGTGACGAACTCTTAATCATCATTGCAACCATAGGATAAAGTACCAGCTATCTAGTGACATCAAATCAAATCATCATTTCTTATTTTAAACCCATGGTGTTCGAAAATTCTATTATGGGGTTTCATATTTCAATTGATAACAAAGGGTCTTTTTCACCAGCGCCAACCCTTTTCCTTATTAAGAAGATTACTTTGTCAACCATGTACAAATTAATTGGTGATTAAGTTGCATATGGCAAGGAAGCAAGGATGACTACTTCTGAGGAAAGAATTAGACAATTTATCTTTTTTGCAGTCTTATCCAAAGGTGCAGAAGCGTTTCTCAGATGCAGGTTGTATGACATATGTGGAAAAGTTGCAGGAGGGATATCACCAGGCAATAGCAAAGACTTTTGCAAATTCATATGATGGAAAGAAAGCTATAGTGGGTTCGCTGGAACTGATAGTTGATGAAGCTTCCATCGCTTCAACAACTGGCTTGCCCAGAACAGGCCTAAGTTGGTTTAAAACAACAGTGACCAAGAATTTGGATTTTAGATCATACCTCAACACAGAATTTCGAAGTATAACCTGGAAGAAAAGTATCCATGTTTCTTACCTTGAAGAGGAATGACAAGTTTTGTTCAAGGGCATTAAACTATATATAACTTCAAAGGGCAGGTATGACAAGTTGATGTTATATCACTTTAGACTCCTAGATCACTTCACAAGGAAGGTCCTTCTAAATTTTCCTTTCTTTCTTCATAAAATCCTAACAAAGGTGTGTAATAGGATCAGATCCGAACCATTCAGCATCAAAAATTCCCTTTGTCATTATGGCCTGATTAAAATGATCATCTTGGAAGAATTGAGACAGAGAGAAAGAACTTGGCAACACTTTCTCTTCTGGGAAGGTTTTGACACCCAAACTCAACCTATAAATGAAAAGAAGAAAGCAAGCAAGAAGCAGCTAATCCCTCAGACTAGCTCAAAGAGAAGGAGAGATCTTCCAAAGTCACCAGAAGAGAAAAAGTCTAGCATGAAGCCCAAGAAAGTTAAAAAGAAACTAGATTTCAAAACAAACCCTGAGAAATCCACAGTAAAGAAGGTCAATGTTCTAAATCTTCCATACACAGATTCAGACGTAGAACTAGAAAAAGATGATGAAAGTCCAGCCATCAAAAGTCCAGAGCACTCCATGGAACCTGCACAGGATTTTGAAGTTTTTACTTCCAAAGATGAAGGTGAAACCTCAAGAAATAAGAAATCAAATAAATCACAGAAGATTAAGGAGCTGAAAGAGGTAATAACATAGTAGGAGGTTCTAGAAAGGGTGATAAAGGAAATATATAAATCTTTATTAGAGAATTTTTCAAAGACCAATGCAACTTTTGAGAAGCTGGCACGTGAAAGTATAAAGGATAAGAAGAAGAAGAAAAAGACCACAAAGGATTATAATAGCTTATGGTGGTTAGCTAAGCACCTGAAGAGGAAAATCAAAAAGTTGAAGGCAAAAATTACCACACATCCAGATCTACAGGTGCTGGCACAGGTTGTTGTAAATATGCAGGGAGATTAATCAAATAAACAATGATTTTTTATTTTGAACATGAAAGGTTTTCCTTTTTACTAAAACAGAGTTTTCACCAGCATAGAAGGTGCAATTATAACCAATTAGCTGTTGAAAAGCAGAGCTTTCATCAGCTAATCAACAAATCCTAAGGAGAAATAGCTGGTGAAACTGCAGAGTAAGAATTTTGAAGATTTGAGCTCAAACAGAGCGATTTTTGGGTGATTTAAAGGATAAGAGAGTATCAAAAAGATTAATCACCAAATCATGAAATATTCAGTTTCAAAGATTCATGGAGATTTTGGAGGTGAATGCTTAATTGGTCAACTAAAGCTTTGTTCACAGTTGTTGAAAGGTTTCCAACCACTAAATACATGTGTCCTTTCCTCCATGACACATCAAAGACATAGCAATGATGAAGACCAGATGTTGAAGACAAACTTTGAAGACTGTTCGATTCATAGGAACTAGTTCTTAGTTATCCTATTGTATTTAGTTTTGTTTTCTGTTTTCTATATTTAGAAATCCAGATCCAATTTTCCAGGATCTAAGACTTGTTGTAAAGGCTATAAATGCCTATCTTTTTCAGATGCCGGGGTTCAATTTTGGATACAGAAAATACTATATTGTAAACAGACTTTTCCATATGATAATACAAATCACAGTTTTCTCTCTCTATTGATGTCAGATTCTCATCTTTCCTTCTGTACTCTTATTCAAGTTGTTTTAGCTACAAAATGACTGTCATCTCATTGGTTAGCTCATAACTTGATTAATAGTTGCTTATCATTGTTTATTAAACCCTACATTTGTATTTGGTTTATAAGCATTATTTTCTCACCCACTTAAAAGCTATCATCTGATTATTGATCCTTGAGAGCATTGGTTCATTTGATTCTCATTTTGACTGTTTGAATACCATACTGTAATTGAGTTATCCCATTGATCCACACATACAAAATACAAAAACAAGTTTACCTTAAGTTACCAAGCATCTTTGACCCACAACCTCAAAGAGTTTCTTGGAGTAATAACAATTTGGCATCGTTGTCGAGGAGAGGAGATTGAAGCTCAGCTTCCTTGGGACACGACAAGATCCAGCTTTGATGATAGACAAAGTCTGGACACAAATTGGTTGTAATCATCTATCTAGCGACTCCACGAAGGAAGATTCAATGGAGAATTTATTGTTCAGAAATCTAATGGCGACTCCACTGGTATGAAATGAACAAGAGGTATGCATTTTGCAATTTCTCAAGTATTTCTGGTTACCCTCATCCTATACCTAGTAGAGATGAACAGGAATACAACCTTCCCAGATTTTGAGGAGAAGAATGGAAAGTACCAGCTGAACATTTGTTGGATTTTCATGAGTTTATTCATCGACTCGAGATCATAAATGAATATGTTCAGATTAAACTTTTTAGGTATTCATTAGAGGGGATTGCTCTTGACTGGTGCCGGTATCTTCTGGATGCAAGTGTTAGCTCTTTGGTTTGTTTTCATGCAACTTTTAATTTCTTTTGTAAATATTATTTTTCAGTTGAACATCTTTTTGAAGGATGTTGTGAAGAGTTTTCTTCATATCATGAAGATTTTGCTTGTCACAAAAATCAGATTAGTGATAAAGATTCTATTGTAGAAGATAGTATTTACCATGAAGATCAAGAGATGCTCAATGATATTGATTATGATAACAGTGATATAAAATCATCTGACATCATATCAGATGTGTCTATTGTTTTAAATGACCATGAAGATCAATAAATCTCTTTTTCTGATGTCAAAGAACAAGGATATACATCAGCTAAAGATACCTCTTATTGTGATCGAGGGATTGTTGATCCACATTATGAAAATCATGGTGACAGTTTCAAATCTACAGTAGATGTTGAAGGCAACCCACATTTTCCAGATTCACAGATTCAGGGAAGTTGTAGTAACCATAAAGAACAAGGTAATATTTTTCCAGATCTGTTTCAAGATTTTATTGTTGATCCTGCTATTCAAGAAGCTTCATCTCTGTCATTAGGATATTACCTTGATACTCCTATATTCGACCAATAAAGTGATGAGGAATAATATGTTAAGGTTTGTGAATACTTATTGTTTGCTCAAATTGCATCTAGTTCTTCTTTTCAGCAGAAAGACGATAAACAATGTGTGCATGCTGTGATTGATGCTTGTTACGAATTTGTTGCTCAAAAGTCCAATGATTTTAGTTTTGATATATCATGCAAAGATATTATTGTTGGAAAGGAAATTGTTAGTTGTAATGAGCCAGCATATCATCATTATGAATTCAGATTACAAAGATATGATGAAAGAGAGAAAAAATATTCAGATCAATAATCCATCTTATATGACTCTCTGACAGAGGTTGAGCAGTCCATATTTAGCAGTGAAGGCATCCAACATCACTTCAATTTTCAGTTGAAGCAGTATCATGAAGAGGTATTCTTTTATGGTTTTATTGACCTTATTGATGACTACTTGGGGTTTATGAGCAACATAAAAGTCAAGATATTTTTGTCAGATGATGGTTGGTTCTGCCATCTTTTCAAACTATATTTCTGCATGCTATGGTTTCCTTTCTTTTTCAGATTTAGATCAAGGAGGTTACTAGTAAATCAATTTATTTCTTGGCTACATTGGAGATTTAGTTTTACTTGATCAATTTTCCCCTACTGATTAGAAGTAGGAGTAGGTGTGATAATAAGCTCCCCATACAAGCAGCTAGATCACGTTCAATTGTTGATTTCTGAAATGGGATGCAGCAAGACAGGAAAAGGGAAAACGTGGCAAGATTGATGCACTTTGGACAGGTCCATTTGTCATAGCATCAACTCAGTAGAACAATACTTTTTTCCTCCAAGATCTTGCAGGTGAAGAAGTATCAGGTGGCCCATTCAATGGGCGGTTTCTAAAACTCTACTTTTCATGAGGCTTTCCTTAAAGCCTACTTATTTGTATGTATTCTTTTCAGTTTTTGCTTTTGTTTTGTTTCGTCAATAACTCCATGCCCAATGGAATACTGAGTAAAATTAGTTTTGAATTTAAGTTGTAAATAAGGCTACTGAGCCAAACTAGGTTCTTGGAAACCTCACAGGGAGGTATCCATCCTAGCTAGAGCCAAATGTTATCTCCCAAAATGAATCAGTCAATTTGTTCCATTTTGTAGGTGATAGCATGGTCATAAATTAGGGTTATATATAAATTTTTAGAATTTAGAAGTGTCAAAACATAGGATTTAAGATGTTATCCTATAAATAAATCGATCCTCAAAAGGTCTTTTCAAAATATCAAGAAAAATCTTTTCAACAGCTAAAATATGTTTTGAAGTTGAAGTTAGCTGGTGAAAGCCTCAGGTTTCAACGGCTAAAGTGTACTCCCAGCAGCAAGCGAGCCAGTGAAAGTGTTAACACGCGTTTTCATCCAACGAATCCAGAAACCCAAAGAGGATACACCGGACACACATCATACAATCATCATGGCGAGCTAATGGAAGCAAATGAGTGGTGACACCTTTTCATCACGTTCTAATAGGACATCATGATAGATTGTGCTCACGTATTTCGTGCGGAAAACAAAGGAGGGTTTGAGGAGGTGACGAACTCTTAATCATCATTGGAACCAGAGGATAAAGTACCAACTATCTGATGACATCAAATCAAATCATCATTTCTTATTTTAAACTCACGATTTTCAAAAATTCTATTATGGGGTTTCATATTTCAATTGATAACACAGGGTATTTTTCACCAGTGCGAACCCTTTTCCTTATTAAGAAGATTACTGTGTCAACCATGTACAAATTAACTGGTGATTAAGTTGCAGATGGCAAGGAAGCAAGGAGGACTACTTCTGAGGAAAGAATTAGACAATTTATCTTTTTTGCAATCTTATCTAGAGGTGAAGAAGCATTTCTTAGATGCAGGTTGTATGACATATGTGGAAAATTTGCAGGAGAGATATCACCAGGTGATAGCAGAGACTTTTGCAAAGTCATATGATGGAAAGAAATCTACAGTGGGTTCTCTGGAACTGATAGTTGATGAAGCTTCCATCTCTTCAACAATTGGCTTGCCCAAGACATGCCAAAGTTGGTTTAAAACAAAAGTGACCAAGAATTTTTATTTTAGATCATACCTCAAGACATAATTCTGAAGTATAACCTGGAAGAAAAGTATCCCTGTTTCTTACCTTAAAGAGGAATGACAAGTTCTATTCAAGGGCATTCAGCTATATATAACTTTAGAGGGCAGGTATGACAAGTTGATGTTATATCACTTTAGACTCCTAGATCACTTCACAGGGAAGGTCCTTCTAAATTTGCCTTTATTTATTCATAAAATCCTAACAAAGGTGTGTAATAGGATCAGAGCCGAACCATTCAACATAAAAAATTCCCTTTGTCATTATGGCCTGATTAAAATGATCATCTTGGAAGAATTGAGACAGAGAGAAAGAACTTGGCAACACTTTCTCTTCTGGGAAGGTTTTGAGACCCAAACTCAACCTATAAATGAAAAGAAGAAAGTAGGCAAGAAGCAGCCAACCCCTCAGACTAGCTCAAAGAGAAGGAGAGCTCTTCCAAAGTCACCATAAGAGAAAAAGTCTAGCATGAAGTCCAAGAAAGTTAAAAAGAAACTAGACTTCGAAACGAACCCTGAGCAATCCACAGTAAAGAAGGTTAATATTCTAAATATGACATACACAGATTCAGACATAGAACCAGAAAAAGATGATGAAATTCCATCCATCAAAAGTCCAAAGCACTCCATGGAACCTGCACAGGATTTTGAAGTTTTTACTTCCAAAGATGAAGGTGAAACCTCAAGAAATAAGAAATCAAATAAATCAAAGAATATTAAGGAGGTGAAAGAGGTAATATCATAGTAGGAGGTTCTAGAAAGGGTGATAAAGGCAAGATATAAATCTTTATCAGAGAATTTTGCAAAGACCAATGCAATTTTTGAGAATCTGGCACGTGAAAGTATAAAGGATAAGAAGAAGAAGAAAAAGATCACAAACGATTATAATAGCTTATGGTGGTTAGCTAAGCGCTTGAAGAGGAAAATAAAAAAGTTGAAGGAAAAAATTACCACACATCCAGATCTACAGGTGCTGCACAAGTTGTTGTAAATCTGCAGGGAGATTAATCAAATAAACAATGATTTTTTTATTTTGAACATGAAAGGTTTTCCTTTTTACTAAAACAAAGTTTTCACCAACACAAAAGGCACAATTATAACCAATTAGCCGTTGAAAAGCATAGCTTTCATCAGCTAATCAACAAATCCTAAGGAAAAATAGTTGGTGAAATCGCAGAGTAAGAATTTTGAAGATTTGAGCTCAAACATAGCGATTTTTGGGTGATTTAAAGGATAAGAGAGTATAAAAAATATTAATCACCAAATCATGAAATATTCAGTTTCAAAGATTCATGGAGATTTTGGAGGTGAATGCTTAATTGGTCAACTAAAGCTTTGTTCATAGCTGCTGAAAGTTTTCCAACCACTAAAGACATGTGTCTTTTCCTCCAGGACACATCAGAGACATAGCAATGATGAAGACCAGATGTCGAAGACAAACTTTGAAGATAGTTCGATTCATAGGAACTAGTTCTTAGTTATCCTATTGTATTTAGTTTTGTTTTCTATTTTCTATATTTAGAAATCTAGATCTAGTTTTCCATGATCTAAGACTTGTTGTAAAGGCTATAAATGCCTATCTTTTTAAGATGTCGGGGTTCAATTTTGGATACAGAAAATACTATATTGTAAACAGACTTTTCCATATGATAATACAAATCACAGTTTTCTCTCTCTATTGATGTCAGATTCTCATCTTTCCTTCTGTACTCTTATTCCCATTGTTTTATCTACATAATGACTGTCATCTCATTGGTTATCTCATGACTTGATTAATATTTGTTTATCATTTTTTATTAAACCCTACATTTGTATTTGGTTTATAAGAATTGTTTTCTCACCCACTTAAAAGCTATCATCTAATTATTGATCCTTGAGAGCACTGGTTCATTTGATTCTCATTTTGACTATTTGAATACCATACTGTAATTGAGTTATCCCATTGATCCACACATACAAAATACAAAAGCAAGTTTACCTTAAGTTACCAAGCATCTTTGACCCACAACCTCAAAGAGTTTCTTGGAGTGATACACATGCGACTTGCACCAACATGCCCAAACTTCCCTTACATGTTCTACAAGAATATGGATGTTGCAATGCATAAAATGTACATGCTATCACTCATGCCTGGCAATGATATCATCATCAATTCAATTGACCTTGAAGAAGACAACCATGGCAATGTACCATGCCATCAACATATAACCACTTTGCCTTTGCAACTTGTCCTAAAATTAGACATGCTAGTTGAAATATATTCCTGCAACTATGATTGATAGTATGGCTTGGTGAATGGTGCACATGGAATACTCAAGGCTTATACCAAAACAAAAAAAATTGATGTCCTCTGGATTAAGTTCCATGACTCGCAAATTGGCCACCAACAAACAAACAAGTTAGCCTATATGTATACTTCAAACACTGCACGCGATTGGACACCTATCTTACAAATATCAAAACCAATATCGACATCTGCAAAGATAGGTCAACTCAAGAATCAAAAACAATTTCCAATTAAACTTGCAGATGCATGTGCAATCCACAAATCACAAGGGATAACACTTGATAGTGTTGCGTTTGACCCTGCTAGAATTCGAATACATGGACTTGTGTACACATCACTGTCCCATGTCAGAAGCATAGACTCGTATTTTCTAAGCGTTCTTACAAAAGATAACTTCAAAGTCAAACATAAATTTTATATTGAGATGCAATGCCTTAGGACTAGCGCAAAATGGAATCTACAATATGATTACCAATCCATACAAAAAAACTTATATGTATCAATTCTCTCACTTAACACGCACAACCTACATGTACATATGGATGATATACTTCAAACACTACACGTGATTGGACACCTATCTTACAAATATCAAAACCAATATTGACATCACAAAGATATGTCAACTAAAGATTCGAAAACAATTTCCAATTAAACTTGCATGTGCACGTACAATCCACAGATCACAAGGGATAACACTTGATGGTGTTGTGTTTGACCCTGCTGGAATTTGAATACATGGACTTGTGTAAACAGTTCTTTCACGTGTCAGAAGCATAGACTCATTGTATTTTCTAAGCTTTCTTACAAAAGATAACTTCAAATTCAAACATAAAGTTGTTATTGAGATGCAACGCCTTAGGACTAGTGCAAAATGGAATCTACAATATGATTACCAATCCATACAAACAAACTCATCTATATCAATTCTCTCACTTAACACGTGCAACCTACATGCACATATGGATGATACACTTAATTACTATGACACAATGCAATCTGATATTCTATGCTTGGAAGAAAGATACATGATATTATGCATGCAAAACAAGCAATTTCCAAATCACAATTGCATATCAAATTACATTACACATGGAGTGATGATATTAGTGAAAAAACATGTAACAATTTTGGAGCATATGCATTTCGAAGACAACAATGTTGAGATTGTGCTGGCAAGAGTAATCTTCCATGGATAAAAAATTGCAATATTGAATCTCTATGCCGCTCTGCATGCAACATTGCCCAACATACCGAATGTTGTTTCAAATGCATTACAACATTTACATCTGAACGAAACCATTATCATTCTAGGAGACTTCAATATTGACATGCTACAAAATAATGCAAGAACAAAAGAACTGGAAAACTACATGTGCAATGACAGTCTTCGGTTTCTTTTGGATAAGATAAACCATGTACAAAATGCACTTATTGACCATGTATGGTCAAATGTGCCCATTTCACAATAAAACCTCTTTTTCTTAGACACATACTTGTATGATCACGATACAATTTGTATTGTACTTGAATTATGAAATATACATCAAGAATATTACAAAATCATATTTCTATGTCTCAAAGCATATATCGCTAACTTGTTGCAAAAAACAAATTATTCAGCTAGAATCATCCAACTTCTTAGTTTTTCCTAGTTTGTAATAGATTTTGGACAGAAAGAATTCTATATAGACACAGACATGGATCGAGAAAAACAAAGGTACATGCGTCTAACACTATTTGTTACTCTATTCCTTTCATTCTAGTTTACTATATGTAAATATTCCTTGTTTTTCCTTACATACCAACTTACATTCATGTTCATTGTATTTTGTACTTTCCTTCATTGAAACAAACAAAATAATTGGACAAGACAAATAACTCTTAACCAAAAATGTAGAAGAAGACATACAAAGGTGCACGCTTCTACCCGTATTCCATATTCAATTGCTTTGTATTTCATTTATTCTGTGTATATTTATTCTACTGATTTGCAGGTCATTTTTTTTTATATGTAGATACTACATATCTTCCTATATATTAACTTTTCTTCATGTCAATTGTATCTTTTGTGCTGCTACATTGAAATAAAAAAAATTGTATTCAATCTTTTTTACATGTGTTCCTCCATAGCAACTTGGCTTCATGTCCATTGTATTCTCTGCATTGCTACATTGAAAAAAACAGACTAGTTGAACAAGAGGATGAAGCCTTATCTGCAACAGTTGAGGAAGCTGAAGTACAATCTTCCAAAAGGTATACCAACAATAATACTAGATCAAACACAATGCATGTGATTAATGTACATCCATATCAATTATGAACTATATACATTGTGTATACATATTTAATTGTTGTCATGTTTGATGTACACATGTTTGCATCAGAAAATGTTGGACAAGTGACATGGGCATGCCTAGTCAATCATTGCAAACATCAACACAACGACACGTCCAAAGGTAAATATTCATAGATTATGCTTTTTCTATGTTTAGGAAACAAACATCCTCGATTATTTTTTCTTCTATGCTATAGTAAATATGTTTATGTCATTTGCAACACATGTTTTTTAGTTCACAAGAACTATCGATAAGTACAAGTGAAATTCCCAACATAGTGTAAGGTCCAAAGACTAAGAGGTATGGTTACAAAACTCTAACCTACATATTTTATACAAATTTTGCATCTACTTGTACATAGATGAAAAAAAAAGGATATATATACAGACTCCCATTCACATTACTTTTCCTGTTCAAAACAAATGTCACCAGGTCTAAACTTATACCACCTAGTATACTATCAATAGAAGGCTTGAACAACTGTCGAACTAGACAATTGTTCATAGGATACATAATGGTTGTGTATAGAACCTACTTAGACAAGGAAAACAAAAGTAGATGCATTATGTGTGCAGACATGACAGACAACGAAGCCATGATGACAGTTACACTGACTATCCCTACACAACTTGTCCAGAAACATGCAGAGAAGATATTTCCAGGTAATGGGATATCCATTACAAATTTCAATATATTACCGAAAACAATATATGACCGTGGTGATCGTGATCGAATTATATTGCTTAATGAAACAAGTGTTATCGAAAAAGTTCACGCGGTTTGTTCAAAATATCATTTCGTACCAGACACAACAATCAACCAATTTGTAGAGAACAACAACATTTACCCAATTGGAACCATTGGTGCAACTGTCACATTTGCAAGAAACGTTTCCTTGCAACATATTCTCCATATAAAAGATGGAAAATCGGACAACGACAAGGAAATGGTATTATTTTCCATACCTTCTTTTTTCTTCTTCTTTAATTTTCTTTTGTCCTTTGCTTTGACATGCTCATATATCTCAGACATCTTAGATAACTATTACAATGTTCTATGGTGCAGATGCAATTGTTAGACACCTATGCAGATTTATTTTCCTCAATGGAACAACAATTGCATAAAGGGCAATTTCCAATTATGTTGTTCAAAAATATAACAAAGAAAAGAGATGTTAAAGAAAGGATATTTCACACAACGCAAGCAACATTTGTAACAAAATTGTGAACAAACATAGTACAATATCTCAAGAAACTAACTATCTCCACAACTGTTGTATGTATACATATACACCTCCAGGAACAATTTACACCAAAAAAAATGCCTTCAACGGCTTTGTGAAACTTTTTTGTTGTACACATATATATTATATTATTCAATATATTACCTTCTATGTTCATGTGTGCAGGTTGAGGGTGTTCTAGTTGCAACAAATGCCTACTCGACCCCCTTCAAGCCTGTGTGTGCCAATTGTAATTCTCCTACCTCTGCCTCTGCGTTCATAAATGATGGCACAATTGATTGTCTACGATGTGGTGCAAAATTCCATTACATATATAGTCATTACGTTAACGTTGTCATCTGAGCCCTCATCAACACAAATGTACACTATATAGTTAGACAACCTGTATTGAAAGATGTGCTTCCTAGGTTGACAAAATTTCCATATGAAATATACTTGCAGAAAAAGGCAGAGACTTTCTACATGCTACGTGACTTCTGTGTCCATAGAAAATTTACCTTAAATGAGGAAAATACCATACTGCATGTGCGCTGAACCCAAAAAAAATAAAAATTGCATATCATGCATTGACAAGATACGAAACAATGCGATCTATTTCTATCCATGTTATCCAATCAAGACATGAATAAATTTTTCCTCTATCATGGAAAATTGAACTAGACACGTATAACATTGTTGAGTCCAGGATTGAAAAAGAATGAGGAAAAACCTCATACAAAGTGATCAATTGTGAATAGATCAGGTTCATCGTTTGATATGTCAAAATGGATTTCTCTTCCGAATAGAGCCATCAGGCATTTTCAATAATATTGTAAATTTTGCATTGTCCAAAGTCCATTAAGTTAAACGCTGACAATTTTTTCCAAAACTAGTAATGTTGGAACATTGTTAGGTCAGCGTGATCTTGGTTCATTGTAATATCAGAAGAAAATGTTCATAGTGATCTTGGTTCATACTAATATAAAAATCAACGAATTTTTTTATGCCCATTTGAGAGTTTGGTTATAGAAGGGATACAATGCCCATTTCTTGTTGATTTTTGCTTGTGTTGTGTTTGCCAAACTTTTGATCATGTGATTTGGTGTTGTAGTTCAACATTCTCATGGGCCTGGTTTTTGGATTATGTCTGGATAATAGATTCAGGATATTAGCACTTTTTCTATGATATTAAAGAATATACAGGACTTGCCTTTCCTTTTAATGCATGCTCTATGGAGCAAATGTAATATGTACTTCATTTAACTAGTTTTTCTTGATTAATGAAATTACCATAATTCGTTTTTGGAAAATATTTTGAAAAGAAAAAGATATATGATGGCTGAGTCAAATGAAAATATGCTATCAATTACAAAAAAATAAATTTCAAGTTCGACATTATTATACGTGTGCCCACATTGAAGGTACAATAAATTTGTTTCAACAACCCTCCATTGATTTCTCTTTAGATTTTCGATGCTTCTCTTACGCAAACACATCCTCAAAACTATAGGTATGACCCACGTTATCTATTCCTTGATTGAACGGCCTGTAGAGATGTGTAAACAACTTCATAGTTGTTGTTGGTCCTAAAGTCTACCCCTCGCTGCTAAAGGGAAGAGCTAGGCCACTACAAGTTTGGAATGCTCGTTCAGTTAGAGGGTTGGTTCACGAAGACAAGAGCATGTTGAGATTGGAAAGATGATATGAATGAGGGCTCCCCTTGCCTATTTCTACACCAATGTCAGAAAAGTGACATAATAAAGGTAAAAAATGGAGGGAAACAACAAACCGTTCAATGAATAATCTGGTGCAAGAAGTTTAATACCTAAAATAATGTTCCAACATATTAAACAATGTATCAAAAACACAATTACTGTGACAGGTTGCAATACAAAAAAATCTTCATCAAAGCATTAGATTTTCTCACAGGCACCCCAGGTGCCCCCCAGTCGCCTGAAATGACCGATAGTTCGAGCTACCAAATCAACTTTCCTATTATCGAATTGGTAGAGGTGAATATTATTTTTGTGTGGATCATGAATTGGGAAAAATTGTTGGTTATTTTAGATTTTTTTAAGCCATTATCATAGTAAGAATGCAACATTATGCTAGCCCACTGTTATCTACAAAGGTGTTGATTCCATGTCCCTATTTAATATTGTGCATCTATTAAAGCATGTCATATTTGAGAATATGCTTGCATATAAAAATGTTAAGTCATAAATTTTGTCTATTCCTTATGGGTTTGAACAAAATTTGCAAGACGAAAACACCCTTCAAATTGGAACATGGTTTATATTTGGGCCACAAAAATACTATTAAAATAAAATAATATGAATAATATTGAAATAAATATAAACAAAATCTCTTTAAACTTGAACCAGAGTATGTCGAGCTCCAAGTATATTTCAAAGCTGAGAATGTTTTTCCCATAGTTAATGTGTTTCTATCACTTGATAATTATCATACTAAGTGTTGTTTGTGTGAGGGATAAATTTATTTTCTCCCTTTCATTTCCCTCTTCTATACTTACCCATTTTCCCCTTTTCTTCTTCCCCTCTATTATCCCTTTTTGGTTCTATACTTAGTCACATTTCTATAATCGCGGGTTCCCAAGTTGGAGGAATGATATATCCTCATCTCCATCTATATCCTCACATGACGAGTTCGACTGACCGTTGTTCCTTTCCATACTTAGCCAATTTTATGACCGCGGGTTCCCGGTTGGCGCTATCGAACTCTCATGCTCCATGTTCTGTGATATACATCTTGCACCCAAAACTTCTTTGATCGACAATTCGACCAAAAAATCCTTGAACTCACAAGCCACTCTACCTACTATGAGTCCTTCTAACCACCTCGCCTTTCCATACTTATTCGATTCTTCACCTCATGGTGTCACAGATTCATGGGTTCACGGACTCCCGGGTTCACAAAAATTTCAAAGCATTTTTCACTCCCGTCCATCCTCGCCACCTTTGCACCCTTCCCAATGCACATTAATTAAGATTTTTCTATTGAAAAATCACCACACAGGATCGAAAATATTGACATTAATAAGCGAAAACCTAGAGGACATCTTCCATTAAAATGCATCAAACCAAGATTTACAGGACATTATATTATCATCCTCCAGCGTTCATTTTAAATACTGTCAGGACACAATTATTGTCACAGGTTGAAATACAAACAAATCTTCATCAAAGAATTAGCTTTTCTCATAGGAACCCCAGGTGCACCCTAGTCACCTGAACTAATCGATAGTTAGATCTACAAAATCAACCTCCCTATTATCGAATTGGCAAAGGTGAATATTATGGGATCTGGAATTTGTTTTGTGTGGATCTTGAATTGGAAAAAATTGTTGGTTATTTTATATTTTTTAATGCATTATCACAGTAAGAATGCAACATTATCCTAACCCACTATTATCTACAAAGGTGTTTATGTCATGTCCCTTTTTAATATTGTGCATATATTACAGCTTGTCATATTTGAGAATATCCTTGCATATAAAAATGTTAATTCATATATTTTGTCTATTGCTTATGGTTTGAGAAAAAAATGTGAGTTGAAAACACCCTTCCAATTGGAACATCGTTTACATTTGGGCCACAAAAATACTATTAAAATAAAATAATATGAATAATATTGAAATAAATATAAACAAATTCTCTTTAAACTTGAACCTGAATTTGTTGAGCTCCAAGTATATTCCATAGCTGAAAATGTTTTTCCCATAGTTAATGTGCTTCTATCACTTGATAATTATCAGACTAAGTGTTGTTGTGTGAAGGATAAAGTTCTTTTCTCCCTTTCTTTTCCCTCTTCTATACTTACCCGTTTTTCCCTTTTCTTCCCCTCTATTATCCCTTTCTGGTTCTATACTTAGTCACATTTATATGATCATGGGTTCCCGCATTGGTGTATTGATAGATCCTCATCTCCATCTATATCCTCACATCATGAGTCTGATTTCCCGTCGTTCCTTTCCATACTTATCCAATTTTATGACCACGGGTTCCCTGGTTGGCGCTATCGAACTCTCATGCCCTGTGTTCCATGATATACATCTTGCACCCAAAAATGATGTGATCTACAATTCAACCCCAGACTCCTCGAACTCGCGATATTTACTCTACCTACGATGAGTCCATCTGATCGCCCCGCCTTTCCATACTTAGTCAATTTTTTACCTCCTGTTGTCACAGATTCGCGGGTTCACAGACTCTCGAATTCACAAAATTTTCAAAGAATTTATAGCTCCCGTCCATCCACACCACCTTCATTCCCTTCCCAATGCACATTAATTATGATTTTATTAGTGACAAATCACCACACAGGTTCTAAAAGATTGACATTAATAAGCGAAAATCTCGAGGACATTTCCCATTGAAACGCATTAAAACAAGATTTACGGGACACAATTACTGTCACAACTTGCAATACAAAAAAATCTTCATCAAAGAATTAGATTTTATCATAGGTACCCCATGTGCATCCCAGTCGCTTTAAATGACTTATAGTTCTATCTACCAAATCAACCTCCGTATCATTGAATTGGCAGAGGTGAATATTATGGGATCTGAAAACAAATTTGTGTGGATCTTGAATTGGAAAAAACTATTGGTTATTTTAGTTTTTTTAAGGCATTATCGCAGTAAGCATGCAACATTGTTCTAGCCCACTGTTATATACAAAGGTGTTGACATCATGTCCCTATTTAATACTGTGCATATATTACACCTTGTCATATTTGAGAATATGATTGCATATAAAAATGTTAAGACATATATTTTTTCTATTCCTTATGGGTTTGAGAAAAAATTGTGAGCCGAAAACACCATTCAGATTGGAATATGCTCTACATTTGGGCCACAAAAATACTATTAAAATAAAATAATATGAATAATATTGAAATAAATATAAACAAATTCTCTTTAAACTTCAACCTGAGTTTGTCCAACTCCAAGCATATTCCATAGCTGAGAATGTTTTTCCCATATTTAATGTGTTTCTATCGCTTGATAATTATCAGACTAACTCTTGTTGTTTGAGGGATAAAGCGTTTTTCTTCCTTTCTTTTCCTTCTTCTATACTTACCCATTTTTCCCTTCTATTATCCCTTTCTAGTTCTATACTTAGTCACATTTCTATGATCATGGGTTCCCGGGTTGGAGGACTGAAAGATCCTCATATCCATCTATATCCTCACATCACGAGTCTGACCGAACATCGTTCCTTTCCATACTTAGCCAATTTTATGACCACAGGTTCCCGGTTTGGCACTATCAAACTATCATGCCCCGTGTGTCGTTATATACATCTTGCACCCAAAACTTCCATGATCTACAATTCGACCCCAGACTCCTCGAACTCGCAAGCTTCAATCTACCTACAATGAGTCCATCTGACCTCCCCTCTTTTCCATACTTAGTCGATTCTTCACCTCCTGTTGTCACAAATTCGTACGTTCACGGAATCCCGGGTTCACAAAAGTTTCAAAGACTTTTTCTCTCTCGTCCATCCTCACCACCTTCGCGCCCTTCCCAATGCACATTAATGATTATTTTATTAGTGACAACTCATCACACAGGTTAAAAAATATTGGCATTAATAAGAGAAAATCTCGAGGGCATCTCCCATTAAAACACATTAAACCAAGATTCAAGGGAAATTATATTATCATCCCCCAATGCTCATTTTAAATACTATCAAGAGACAATTATTGTCACAAGTTGAAATAAAAACAAATCTTCACCAAAGAATTAGCTTTTCTCACATGCACCCAGATGCACCCCACTCACTTGAACTGATCGATAGTTTGATCTACCAAATCAACCTCCCTATTATCAAATTGGCAGACGTGAATATTATGGGATTTGAATTTTTTTTTGTGTGGATCTTAAATTGGGAAAACTTGTTGGTTATTTTAGTTTTTTTAAGGCATTGTTCCCTGCCTTTCCATACTTAGTCGATTCTTCACCTCTTGTTGTCACATATTCACGAGTTCCCAGACTCCCGGGTTCACAAAAGTTTCAAAGCATTTTTCGGTCCTTTCCATCCCCGCCACCTTCGCGCCCTTCCCAATGCACATTAATCATGCTTTTATTAGTGACAACTCACTACTCAGGTTGGAAATGATTGGCATTAATAAGTGAAAAGGTCGAGGACATCTCCCATTAAAATGCAATAAACCAATATTTACGAGAGATTATATTATCATCCTCCAACATTCATTTTAAATACTATTAGGAGCAAATGAATGTTCTCATCAACTTATGGCTACAGCTCGAAAACATTTATGTGGAGATACGTTGAATATTTTCAGGCATGAGGACTAGAGTTTTTAGTGGTCCAAAGCTTATTACTACTAGTCATCCCCTTCTACCCAGAAGGAAGTTATCTGGACATCTCGAATTGCGCGAGAAGGTTGTGTCCCCAAATTGTTTTATTGTAAGGAGTTGGTCACCTGGTGCGTCGAGAATTATATTCCGAACCAACAGATTATCCAGTTGCGGGACCATTCTTGAGTCTCCCTATCGCCTGAAGTATTTCGAAAGATGTTAAGACTTCACATGCCAACGCTCACTTTAAAGGGAGAGGATTGAAGGAAGTTCTTAAAGATGCACGATACTGGATTGGACCTCTTACCATAATTCTTAGAGGAACCAACGACCATCCCCGAGGACATCACCAGATTACATGTTAGTGCATTCAAAAACCCTTTTGGGGAAATTGCATGGATTTTCAAGAGGATAACGGGACAAGAAAGTACAACCATCATCTCTTGGATGATTCCGTATATTTTATATTTTATGGTGAAGGAAAAATCCATCTTCGATTGGGGCAAGTTGATTTCCATTGAAATCTCCTCTCAATTATCTCAATACAAAAGGCAAAATAATTTTTGTATGTCATCTTATTTAATTTTCACGATATTGCATTGCTTTCCATTCCCTAGACTATCTTTGTGTACGAAGGTAAACTCCAAATTTGACCCAGTAAACTTCTGGTATCAGACATTATGGAGACACAAGGCCTCCCAACATTTTTATGAAGTCTTTAATTATTTTGTCTCAGTTTTTAAAGGGTTGATGTTTGGAAAGGATTTTCCTCGGATGTCTGGCTAGGCGAGCAATTTCCTGGATAGGAAGGGGACACTGGAACAAATGGAGAAATATAATGTTATAAGGATTTTTGGATCCAAAGAAAATACTTCCTTCATTCCATGTCACATATCTGATACAATGTTTGTTGTTGAGATAGTAAGGTAGTACACCCACTGTTTGCATTTTTTCCATGAAAAGATAAAAAAGTAATTCATGCCTCTACCTTGGAAAATCAGGGATTTCATATTTAGGAATATGGACAAGATTGATGAATTCATGGGCCACTTCCATAGCCTTAATTTGAAATATGTTGAAAAAGTAAAAGGGTTCGACCCTAATGGTATTTTTGTAAAACACTTATTGGCTGTCGGTTTTAGCAATTCTTTCATTAACACTATCCTGAATGAAGATGAAGATAATGCCTTAGGAAGTCCTACTCGTGACATTGATGACCTAGAGACAATACTCAGTACCAATGATTCATACAAGTAGAGACAAAAAGGTTCGGGTGAGAAAAGTGCCCAATCCCTGGCTGCCACACCCAAGACTACAACATCTCGGAGAAACACTCCAACAACCTACCCAAGTAAGAAAGTAACACAAAGTTCTTCAGGTGGAGGAGCAAATAAGAACCCTCCCTTCAGAAAAATTGAAGGTTCTCATAAACTTCATGTGAGCAAGAAACGGAAAAACATTGTACAAGAAGAGGAGGGACCGAGGGGAGAAAGTGATATCCACAATCTCTCCCTCGAAGATATGGAAATAGAAATTGACATTGAGAAAGTGTTCCCCAATGATGACCAACTAGAAAGAACTACTCCCCACAACCCTCTGATGGAAATAATTGGGACCGAGACCTTTGACGAAGAAGAGTCTTTTGCATTTCAGAGCGTTGTTTTTTACAGCGAATCCAAAAAATTGATTATTAAAAAAAGAGATGTAAATAATAATAAGGGAAAATCTTGTTCACAGATTAACCTACAAAACATGCGGCCTTACCAGATCTCTCAGATACACTGAGAAACTAGAGATTCTCTAGACAAATCTATTGATGGCCTTGAAGCAGAGAATGTTAGGTTAAAGGAGCGAATCAAAGAATTGGAGGGAGCTCTCATGCCCCTTCCAATGTTGGCTAGTCCTTTAGAAATGATTGGGCCTACCACACCTGCGACAAAGTTAAAAGGATCATAAATCCTTCTCACATCAGTTTGAGACTACATGGAAAATAATATAAAGAGAATATTGGAATTAATAACAGAGGCTTGCGAGATGTCAAAAAGTATGGTCTCTTTTGAAACAAGAGTGCATGCTTTTCATGAATATCTGCAAGCAAATTTGAAAAACGAACAAGGTTTCTAACTCGATGCAGTTGTACCATTTGGTGTTAAAGTTACTAGTATGATGAAATTTAGAAGAAGAGAGGAGGAAATCCCTTCCCCGGATCGAATAAACCAACTAAATGCATGCTGGAAAGAAAAGGTGAAAAACCTTAATGATATCATTCAAGCATGTAGCCAGGCCATATCTAGAAGAGACAAACTATTCAATAAGCTAACTGAGATAGATCTAGCTGGCAGCACCAATGAAGTCCAAGACCTGAAATTGATATTCAACTCATTGTTTTTAACCAAGCAAGAATTTGGTGAACAAGTTGAGATCTTTAAAGGGATATGATTTGAAAATTTCTATGGCATTCTTGAATATGGTGAAGATGACGTGCAAAACTGGCTAGTTGATTATTTGATTAAAAACCAATATATTGAAGAAGCATTCCACAACATCTCCATTGATCTAAGGGACTTGGAAAGTGAACTCTTCAATATAAAAATCCGGCATGAAATCAATGTGGCGTCCATGAGGAGCTACATCGAGGAGTGGTTCAAAAAGGTTGTCGACAAGCTTACCAATGAAAGGAAAAGGAAAGTTGAGACGATTCCCATAACCGTCGAGGAAAGCCATAAAAGGAAATCATAGAGAAAATGACAAGGCATGAGATACCATCATAGTAAGTTCATATTGATCACATCCTTTTGTCTTTTTCAATCTCTTCATCCAGTTACTCTACCTCTTTAAATATAAATGTTTAATCAAGGACTCAAAATTTTCTCTTTCTTCTTCCCAGGTCTTGCTATCTTCCACCGCCCACTTTATTCTTTCTACAAGTTTCATTCTTATACATATTTTCTTTATGGTCCGCGAGAGCCCCAATCCCAGTCATTATGACAAACACATTTAAATTTTAGAGAATATGTATTGAACTATAGATATTTTTAGAAATTCCAAGAGAGCTATTTTGGGAATAATCTCGACTGTATTTTGTAACCCAGTTTATCTGAATATAAAATATTTGAGGTTGTTGTATCATTATCTTGTGCATGTTGATCATTTTCTTTTAATTTTTATGTGATAATATATCATTAGCCCTGTTATGGCATCATGCCAGTCCCCCCACGGGATTGGCCCAGGTCCCATGGATGCACGTTTTTACACACACACACACACACACACACACACACACACACATATATTATGTTTTACAGTGTTTAACATTGTTTAATTGAATTATATAACATTGTTTGTAATCTTAAAAAAGGTTTAAATCATTTTCCTGTAGAGCTATTGATAGATGAATTGAACCTCTTTCTACAAGAATTTAAGAGGTTGTTTAATCCTTACATTTTACATGCAAGAATAATTTGTGATAAGGTGTAAGATTCAAATATCAACACATTTGTGACTTTATAAATGACATAGTTTTGTGTCCATTAGCCCTCTAACAAAGACAGCAAATCCATGGACATATACAACATGGAAACTTAGTTTATTATTTGGTAGGGACTATGTTGCCATGCAACACTTGTTGAATCTAGAAATGTCTAGGGTATGACAAAATTGACATTTTTAATGCTCTCAACTTTTTAGTTTGATTGAATAAAGAAGGTCTACATAGAAGGAAAGAAAACAAAGGAGAGAAGTGAAAGAGAAACATCAAAGGAAATATAAAATAAAAGTAAAATCAATGATTTTGAATTGTTGTGGTATGATAGCCCT
>ML797266.1:233036-250013 GCA_009831015.1 Picea engelmannii | reverse complement strand
GAGGGAGATGGTGAGGGGAACCAGGAATGGTTTAGATGACCCCCACCAAACCAATACCCTACTGGAATTAATGACTCGAAACAATCCTCTGACCTAGATAATGAATTACCAATCAACGTGGTAGCTGGGAGAGTCCTCTTCAAGAGTTAATGAGGATATGGGGTAGAGAACCCATCTGTAAGACTCTAGACCTGAAAACAAGTTGGGGATTTGGACCCACGCAACCTTGCTGAGAAAGGCAAGGAAGAGGTAATTTGTTGGTAGAAGAAAAAGAGAGGAGCAAGTGACCTGTGAAGAGAGCGGAGTCGAAAGAGCAATCTTGAGAAGAGAAAAAGAGCGGTTACAACAGTCAAGGAGGTCTGCCCAAGGACTTCCATAGTCATTCATCAACCTTGTTTATCAACTTGTAGAGAAAAACCTTGCCAACCACTTCTTATGTTCAAAAACGGGGAATAAGCTCGTTCTGAACGTAAGAAGCAGTTGGCAAGGTTTTTCTCTACAAGTTGATAAACAAAGTTGATGAATGACTGTGGAAGTCCTTGGGCAGACCTCCTTGCTTGGTACAGAGAAAAATCACTACCAGGATCCTGTGGGAGGAGAAGGGTAACCTGCATCCCTGACTGTTGCTGAGCAAGAAGTAAGAGTCTCTCTCAAGGTATTATGGTCTAGCTCGAGGGTGGCCAATGGTAAATCCATTAGGAGTGATTGTGCCTATGGTTGGGTGGAAACGGGCACCCCTTTTAGCAGTCGCTTCACGAACTCTGGTTTTCTAATAAGTATATTCATACTCTGCCTAATGAAATAGGAATAGTGATTGAAAATATTTATATGTCTATGACTGAGTTCGATGTTGAATGGTTAAGTTAGATATATGCATTATCTCTCTGTGAACGCGTACCTTTAAATGGGTGTATACTTGACTCAACTGAGTAGTTAGATTCGTAAGATGTAATCCCGTAATAGTGTCGGTCTCTAAAAACCTCCCCCTCGCAGGAAATTTCCAAGTTCAGACCCTATGGAAGGAGGATGCCTCCTTTAGATATTTCACCCATATGACCGAGGGCTCATGCCCATGTTCTTAACCAATTTGCGGAAAAAGGGATTAGTGCTTAGCCCGCAAAAATTTCTGAAAGGACCCATGTGACCAAGGTCTGGGAACCCTACACTAAGACTTAAAAAAGCTAGACCTTCTGGCTTCGAAACTCCGGGAGTTCAAAACTCCGGAGCGATTCGACCCTACCGCTTATAAATTGGCTGAAGGAAACTGGTAGTTATTGTTACCCACCTGGTTAAACGATGCTTAGCGGTTTCCTTATCCAGGACAGTTAGGCTTGCCCCCATTTATCCTTGATCTATTCAGTCATCACGAAGTAATGTGAACCACCAATATGAGAGTAGTTGGGAGCCCCCTGGATCATTGGATTTGCATCTAAGCACTTCGGCAAAGTCCCACTTCAGGGGAATAGAGGTGGCTTAATGCCAGATCTTCCGAACGTCAAAGTCACGGAGTTAATCTGGTCCATTGATGGTAAAGGACGCGTGTCCATAGATCAACGACTATCTGGAGGTCCAATCATCCAAAGGTATCACAAGTCAAAATAAATAATGGTCGTGGACGATAAGTGCATGTAGCGATAGATTATATGTGTTTGGAGTTCGAAACTTCGAAAGGAAGTGTGGTTCAAGGCGAGGAAATCCCCAAATGCCAAATTTATGAATTGACATGAATTATCGTTTGAGGATAATTCAAGATCCCTCATGTCCATTGGATCCCGACTATAGCCAACACTTCAGGGAAGTCTCACTTCAGGAGGATGATGATGACATGACCTTAAACTCTCTGAATGAAGGATATGTGAATAAACATGAAACGTAGATATCAATACCCTTCGGGATATTTCCTAACCTTTAGATCTATACCATGGTTATCCCGACGTTGACCACTTCGGGAGAAAGGATGAGGTCACAAAACAAACTCTGTGAACACCAAAGTTACGAAGTAATGGAGGCCGTCAATCGAGGGGTTACCTGGATGTGGCTTGACCGAGAGATTAAAGGGATTGGAAGGCTATTGGTTAGGGATGATGTAGTATGGGGGTGTCATCCAAGGTGATGTGGACCCACAAATAACATGCCACTATTATCGGATAAATCAGTAGGTGCGGACACTAACAGATCTCCCTAGATCCACCTAGATCTAGAACAAAACAGGACAAGACATGACTCTTTCTCTAAGTTGCAGTCATTGAATCTACTAATAAGAAGGAATGAGTGGCATACCTTTATATCACTTCCTTAGGTCTCTGTTGTTCCTGCTTCACTCCGATGCTCTTGTGAAATCAGGTCCAAGACAACACAAACCAACCAAAGTGAATATAGAAAAGTATATTCAATGTCAACCTATGCATATGATCAAGGAGTTATGCAATAAAATAAGAGTGATTTTATGCGAAAGGGACATGCCGCTGTATTATATTAAATGAAAGTAGAAGATACAACTAGATCGCCTTGATGTCGCAATCTTCCTTTCAGTGACCCTTGGTTCCAACACACACACTTTCTCTACACTTGCATGAAGAAGATCCAATACAACTTGATAGACCAAATAGAGTCTTCAAGCTTCTATCCAAGCATATTTCTTCACACAATTCTTTCACCAATTCTTCATTCAATCTTACTTAACCTTTTCCATGAGAAACCTTTCAATATATAAGAGAAGGAGAGATGGTTAAATGGATGAGAATGATCCCACTAAATCTGAGAAGTCAGTAGGATGCCAACCATGCGAATGCCAACTCATTTTCTAGAAGATTCCCTTCTAGAACCTTAGTGACATCTTCTCTTTTCCAAGCTTTGAAACAGGTTCCTACCCTACCTATAGAGCAGACTACGAATAGTTCGCACCCTAATTTTGGGTTGCCTGCGAGAATGTAGGATTTTCACACCCTGTAATATAGGCAGCCTGGGAAATCATCTTAAAAATGTGTTTTTTGGAAGAAGACAACAGTCACTTTTCTCAGGCAAAAATTCCTTGTGGGAGCCTGAATACATCACTTGTAGAGACATCACCAGAGTGACCAAAATCATGTGTAATAGAATGCCCCCCAAAGTATGAGGCCGAAACTTGTGACAACCGAAATACTTTGTAAAATGCATGTGTGTGTCAAAAACAAGGAGCACACCTAATCAAAAACCTGTAAACAACCAAGCATCTGCAAAATATAATACTAGTTCTGAGGTAGGCATTCCCATGCTCAAATCACAAATTAATGGAATCATAAACGTAGGTCATGGCCACCAATCATACACCGTGGATCCATGTCGTCAAAATGCTACATAGACACCAGGAATACACTATGGATCTATGTGAGAGGACTTGAATAATGACATAGCCACATGACATACAAAGTGGATCTATGTGTCGATACAAATCATACATACTCCATCACAGCCTGGATAAAAAAAATTAGATCCAGGGCCTTCAATCCCATCACCTGAAAGTACGAATCTAGCCATGCGATTACATGTGCTGAATTCGAACATAGTAGAAACCACTTGATTACCAGTGATTGATGAAAACCGTTAACAAGTGCAAGGTAAATCACCATTGATGTCAATGACTCCCAAAGTATCGAAGTACAATCCAAACGAATGTGAATGAATGATCTGAAGTCGAGCACTCGAAGGAATCTCTCGATCAGGGATCAATGATGTGAAACCCCTGTCGAAAGCGAAGAGACCTTCCATTGAGGTATGCAGGTTCCAAGGTATTAAATGATTTCTAAGTCTCATTTCCGGATAATGAGTTGGAGTCAACGGAACAAGACTCGTCATAGGAGGGTCTTGATGTATCCCCCATCAATGACACAAAATAAGTAACAAATTTTGAGGGTGAAACAAAGTATTAATACGGGTTGAAACAGACACAGGGAAGGCCGACATAGTAAGAATGGACAACTGCAGATGGCCGACTCAATAGAGGGCTCATGTGAACTTCTCTTGAACATATGAACGACACAACTAAGGACTTGGCAGCACTGACTCAAAGACAACCCAACATATGACCTTGTAACAAGTCGAACGAGAGACAAATGGATTTCCCAACCCGGATTCAAATGACAAATAGGGGGTGTCATGTTCAAGAGTGACGCTTACTGCCATTAATATGAATACGAAAACATATCCCTTTCCTAAAATTTCCCCCACCATTTCTGGCGAGTACCTCTTTATTTTGACACAAGCTTGAGGAGGATAACATATGCTTGTTGATGTAAGCTCATCCTTGGATGAGTCCCTTGAAGTATATTTAATGAACCCTAGGAAGGAGTGTTTCGGTCTCATTGCGGGTCTTTCGATGTTTGTTTAACGAGTCGAAGCATAGAAAACTCAGGGGTTTTTCATGTTTTGAGAGTCTGAAAAACACTTAAAGAGAACTCTCCCAGTTCCTTTTTCGTAAAAGAGTTCAACAAGACCGAAAAAGTGATAAACTATCGCTCGTCGAATGTTTTCTTCAAATACTTTAATGAGGGTGAAAAGAGCAAGATCGCTCGACAATCTTTTCATTTTTTATGGAGCGTGAAAAGAGATTAAAGGATACTCCTTTACGTTCGTCGTTTTCATGTTACCATGACGAGTCCGAAAAGATGAGAAAAAGTATACTCAGTTACGTTCTCATATATTTTTCGAGCGCAAGAACGAACAAAGACTGAGCTCGAGGTTTTTTCTAAAATCCCTAAAAAAGTAGTCGTACATGCGACAAAAATAAAAAAAACCCGCACCCCCTCGTTCGGACTTTGAAGTTGCTATATCTACGAAAAACCACACTCACAAGGCTATCAGGGTATTAGGTTTTATAAACAAAGCAATAAAAATAATATAAAAAACCAATAAAAAATAGTAAAAAGTGAATAAATATGGGTGAAAAATGACTTTTTACCATTTCATTGTTACTTTGCCCAAAAACTTGTCCAACATACCTCATTTTCCCCCAAATTTCTTTGCTCGATTGTGGGAGGGACAAGCGATCATTTGGTGAACGGTTTTAGCCAACGAGGTAATCTCTTGATTCTCTAACTTTTCCATGGTTTATTTTTGGTTTTTATTGGCAGTTTTTTGGGTTTTGAGTCCATTTTAAGGTCGAAACATGCGCCCAAGTATTCTCACAAGTGGGCCATGTGGGACATGTGAGAATCTCACACTGTGCAAAAGGTCCACCTGCGGGGGTCGAAAAATGGATTTTAAAGTGAGGTTTTTCTCAATAAAAATTATGCAAGAGTTTAAAACAAGTTGTTGACTCCCCTCTCATGGATATATTGCAGGTGTTTGACCATAACGATGTTGCAATGGAGAGAAAGAGAGCATGAGGAGGAGGATGCCATTGCCGGGAATGACCCAGGTACAGTCGTTGCCCTCCGAGACTGTGGGCTCTTGAATTTTTTTCAGGATTTCGAGGATGAGAGCCTAACTCAGGTTGTTGGAATACCTGGTCCACATGTGGGACATGGATCAATAGTTATTTCATGTGGGAGTCCATACGCTGACACTAGATATCGAGGATATCTATTTTCTAATGGGGTTTTCACGGCATGGATACCATGCTACTTTGACCGGAGGTAGAGGCAACAGACTCCCTATGAGCGAGTATTGTCACCAATATTGTGTTCTCGAGGCAGAGAGAAGCAAGGGTAAGGTTTCCATTTGGGGGGTCCAAGATCTGACCCTACGGACCATCTTGTTTACTATTGCACGCATGGCTGGGAGTGTGGCTCCGCACATGGCTCTCCAGAGCTATTTCCAATACGCCATAGAGTGCACAGAGCCTCGGGTTTTCAACTAGTCGGATGCAGTTCTCTGCAGTATGAAGAGACAATTGACGAAGTGCAGAAAGGGTGACTTGAAGCAGTTTGGGTACGGGTTACTTTTGGTGTCATTCTTCTTCGAGAGGGTCCCACTGCTGCGAATACAGGTTGATTGGGGTTTACCAGCCCCATAGGATTCGAGGATGCTGAGGTGGTGTAACATCATGGATCGATACGTAGTAGGGCCTATAATCAAGTATAATGATTCATTTTTTGACTGGTTGAGGCCCCAGATGCTGATGATCGATGACTACACATATGCTGGTTTGGATTTCCGAGGGGATCTTGATTTGGCCCTGCCTGAGGATGCTCAGTGGGGTGACTTAGGTAAGAAGTATGCATTTTGTTCTTTTTAAATGTTTTTGCAAATTTTATCATATGAAATGTTTTTATGTTTATCCAAGAACTAATCCAAAAATTTCTTTTTTGATGACACAGATGTGGGGCCGTATCGACCTCTAGGAACGTCTCCCATTCCAAGGCGAGGAGAAGCAGCTCCAGTGGGGTGACTTAGGTAAGAAGTATGCATTTTGTTCTTTTTAAATGTTTTTTCAAATTTTATCATATGAAATGTTTTTATGTTTATCCAAGAACTAATCCAAAAATTTCTTTTTTGATGACACAGATGTGGGGCCGTATCGACCTCTAGGAACATATCCCATTCAAAGGCGAGGAGAAGCAGCTCCAATGGAGAGATGGGATGCCGAAGACTACGAGGCAGTGGAATAGAACTTAGAGGGGTTGACCGCGGATGTCGCAGAATTGCTATTGGGGAGATCTCGAGACGTTACCAGCGCCATACTATGGGTGTGTCCGAGTCTCTCAGTTGACTGCTCCGTAGGGTAGCCCGAGAAGTTGTGTGTTATCATGAGCGTCATCCGTGATGCTATTTTGTAGAAGCTATGGGCTTCATATTTTGATATTTTGATCTTTGGATAGAAACTTTTTGTAAAAACTTTTGATCTTTATATACATATATACGGCTTCTACCAGCTTATTTTGTGTTGTGTTATACATGTAATGTGTGATTGGTTTATAAATGTCCCAAATGTCTGTCTAACACATAGTTAGCTAATGCATCAATCAATGTCTTTAGACATCTAGGAATGTGATGATATTCGATATAATCAAAATAACGTTGCAAGAGGTGAATTCGTAAATATACCCATAATAAAGTAGGACTTTGAATAACATAGACATTACTTAACTGTAGTACTACTAGCTACGAATCGAGTCGTATAATCAGGTGGCGGTTATCAAGCGAAATAACATCAATCACCAATTCAATGACAACACTATATTCTGCAATATTATTGTTCGCACGACCAAGGCACACACCTTGTAGACTGATAAGTTCCTTTGTAGGTGCGTAAATTTCCCATGCAACAGAAGCAAGGTTCTGAGTACTACGGCTAGCGCCATCGGCAAAGCCAATGTGGGGTGGTGAAGAATCCGACATCTAGAAACCAAGCACAATGCAAGATAAGCGGTCGAGGGCAGAGACCAAATAACGAAAAATCATACTAAAGTAACAAAAAGTATGATACAATAAAATACAAGCACTCATGCACAGGTGATATTAAGCATAGTACTTCTTTAAGTACAACCCATTTCTGGGTTCACTCAAAGGGATACCATCATAGTCCACCAAATCATAAGCTCCTTTCTCCAAAACTCACCTGATGATATAAGGACCTCGCCACATAGCTTTAAATTTTCTGGCTCCTAGCATATCCCGATCTTGTTCGTAAAGGAGAACCAGATCACCTTCAGAGAAAATGCATGGCTTGACATGTTTTTCGTATTTAGCTTGGACGCGTTTGTTCTAGGCTTATATAACTAGGGTGGCATCGCAACGGGTTTCGTCTAATTGCATGAGATACAACAGACGTTCTTCTTCGGCAGAAGTGTTTGGGAGAAGTTTGAAGGCTAGTTTTAGGGAGAGTATCTCACATTCAATCGACAAGATGGCTTCTAGACCATAGACTAACTGGAATGGTGTAAACCTGGTAGCAGACTTAACGGATGTCCAGTAAGCCCACAATGCTGAAAGAAACATTGTGTGCCAACTCGTTTTGTGAATCCCTATCATTCGTCAAAGCATGGTAATGAGGATTTTGTTTATTGCTTCAACTTGGTCGTTGGATTGTGGGTAATAGGGTGTTGATTTTTCATGGTGAAGACCCAACTTTTCAGTGAGTTCAAACATCATGAAGTTTCTAAAGTGGCTATCGTGGTCAGTAACAATAGCTTAAGGAACACCAAACCGAGCAATGATGTGATTGAATATAAATAATGCTGCAGTCCTTCCAGTATTGTCGAATGTTGGCATCGCCTCGGCCCATTTTGTAAAATAATCTACGGCTACAATAATGTATCCATTCCCCCTGACCGAGTGAGGGTGACATTTCATGAAACTGATACCCCATTTCACAAAAGGACCAACGGAGACCACAGGGTGTAGAGGAGCAGGGTGTGATCATATTTTATTGTTGTAGGTTTGGAAAGAGTGGCATTTTTGGACGACAATTATACAATCGTTGAATAAATAAGGCCAAAAATACCCTGCTAATAATATCTTCTGGGCAATAGCATACCCAGACATGTGACCACCACAAGCTCCAGAATGGCAGTCATTTTGGGCTTTCTCGGCTTCGTCAAATGTGAGGCAGTGTCGAAAAATGGATTCAATCCCACGATGATAAAGAGTATCACCGAGGATAATATACTGACAGGCTTGGTAGAGTATTCGACGGTGGTCAATGCTACAAAAATTGGGCCGAAAAGTCTGGATCTGGAGATATATGATGGTATCTCCGTACCAAAGGTCGTCAGAACTAATCAGGAAAAGGGATTCATCGGGTAATGAATCGTCTGCTACATTTTTCGTCTCAGAGCAGGGAAGGTCGCATATCAACTCGAAAAACACCAAGGATTTCTTAGACTTAGTGCGTTCGAATTCTAAGTCAAACTCCTGGATTATTACGATCCATTTGGAGTATTTCCCCCCTAGCAATTGGCATGTAAGAATGTGTTGCATAGGCTTGCAGTTAGAAATTACCGTAGTCTTGCGAGAAAGGATATAGTGTCGGAAACGTTGAACAACTTGGATGGATGCCAAGGCCAATTTTTCAACATGTAAATACTTGGTTTCAGTAGTCGTGAGACTCCGACTCAAGTAATAGATGACATGTTCGTCATGAGAATCATCCTCCTGGATGAGAACCATAGCAATGGTATAGTCCGAGGCTATGAGGTAAAGGAAATAATCCCGACTATAATCAGGTGGGAAGAGTAGTGGGGTACGTGTCAAAGACAGTTTCAAATATTTGAAATCTTTGTTGGTAGTGGTATCCCATACGAACTCAGAACCTTTCTTGAGCAGTCGTGTAAATCAAAGAGTTAGCTCAGCATAGTTCGGGATGAAACGACAGAGAAAGTTTGCCTTCCCTTGCAAACTTTGTAACTGGCTAAGTGAGGAAGGTGGAGGAAGATTGAGAATCACCTCCACCTTCAAAGGATCTACCTGGATCCCTTGACGTGAAACAATAAAGCCCAGAAGTCGACCGGATTCTACGCAAAAAACACATTTGTGGGGATTCAAGCGTATATGGTAAAACCAACATCGAAGGAAAATGGCACGGAGGTGTATTGGATGATCTACACGGTGCATGGAATGAGCGGGTAAGTCATCAAGATATGGCTGCATGATGTGATTTATATCATGAAAGGCGTAAGACATAGCACGTTGAAAATTTGCACCAACAGTCTTTAAACCGAATGGAAGTTTCTAGTAGGCAAAAGTGCCCCAAGGACAAATAAAGGTGATCTTCTGTTGGTCCGCGGGAATGATATTGATTTGATTATATCCGTACAAACCATCCATCAGAGAGAAGATTTCACTTTTGGCACAATTTTCGACGATCTGGTCAATGAAGGGGGTAGGAAAGTTGTCTTTAGGACAAGCTTTGTTAATGTCCCTTAATCAATGCAAACGTGGATTGTGCCTTGTTTCTTGTCAATTGGAACAAGATTGGAAACCCATTCAGTTAGAGCCACAGGGTAAATAAAGCCATCTTTGAGAAGTTTCTCAACTTCAAGCTTGATAGCGGCTGCTTTACGTGGGTGGACCGGACGAAGTCATTTCCGGACGGGTTTAGCACTCGGGTATGTCTTAATCTCATGTACCACAATGTCGGGGTCAATCCCCGACATTTCTTCATAGCTCCATCCGAAGACGACATGAAATTCTTGGAAAAGAGACTTGTAGGTGACAACTTCGTCATGGGAACATGAAGCTCTGATATGCACATTTTCGACAACTCCATGTTTTATGGATATGTTGAGGGGGATGGTGGGTGAGATATTACTTAAGTTCCCTTCGTAGAACATATCGTGTGAAGACTTGAGAATGGTAGAAATGATGACAACAGTCGAGGGGTTGAGAGTCATGGGTAACCCTCGATGGTGTGTTGTTCCAGGAAGAGGATGGAACGATGATGTCCATCGTCCCAAGGGGTATCTTCCACGGACATAACAAACATAATCATATCGTCTGTAGGAAAAATGACGTGAAATGGATCCGGAGATAAAGAACCAAGAGAGGGGGTAGAAGGGGTTGTCAATTGAATGGCTTGATAAGCGGATTCGATCGGACTCAAAGGCATTTCGTTTCCATAACAAAGATGATCATCGGGGTTGGGTACCATCCACGGGCCGTAAGGTGTAGGGGTTCCATGAACAGAGATGGAGATCATGTTGATTGTGGTGACAAAAGAATGTGGAACATCGGGTGGTGGAATGGGGAAAGTACCCATCAAAGAGGAATATTTAAGAAGACCCACACCGACGTTCTTATATCCAGGGGAGGTTTTTGCAATGAAAGGTACGTTGACGGTATGCGCATCAGAGTGAAAGAAGGCCAATTGTTCTACGGTAACTAATTTTCCTAGGTGTGGGAAACGCACGACAGAGAAAAGAGTGGACACAACTGCATGCATGGAGTTGATCTAGCTACAACCAAGTAGAAGGTTGTAATCGAGAGGAGCGTCAAAGACCTCCACTTCAACATTGACCTTTTTGCCTTCTAACGTAATAGGCAACGAAGGGAGGACATTGTAAGGCTTAAAACCAGAGCCATTGAAGGCTTTGAGCATGTTGTGGTATTCAGTCAAAGGAGGAGAGCCAATGGCTTTCCAGCAGGTAATAGACATGACACACGTCGAGGCACCCTCATCAATAACTATTCAACAAATGTTTTTGTCGAAGACAATAACTTGTATTTGGAATGTGAGTTGAGGGGGTAACCTTGGAATGTGATCTTCCAAGTCAAAAATTATCAAATTTGTATCTATAGGGTTGATTCCACCAATAGGTTTCAACAATGCCTTCCATTGTATAGGAAAACTCTGAAGGACTTCAAGGGATGACATCATGGATGGTGCTTGGGCTAGATCTTCGACAATACTGTAGTTCTAGGTAGGACGTGCATGAGGATTGAAAGATGATTTTCGAACAACAGCCTTTGGAGGAGGGTGAAGGACTGTATCTAGGCTCGGTCGTTCGAGATGAAGAGGAATGTTGGTAGGTGGAGTCGTGGGAGATGGTTGGACCAATGAAGGAGGTATTGCATCAACCTTCTCTTTGGAGGAAGACTAATCTTTGGCTCAAGTGGTAAGTGTGATGTCATTCTTCTTTGAATCACCTATACACATTAAGACATAGGATGTATTGGAGGGGGGAGGTTGGCCATGAATGACCAATTGGGTTTGTTGTTGAGAAGCGAAGGGTTGTGACAACATGACCGGAGTGGGGAGTTTCAGGGTCCCTTGAAGGAACTTAGTAACCTCGGCTCGTCATGGACAATCCTTAGTGTAGTGATCATCACCACAGATAAGACAAGGGCATCAGGGTTTGTACTTATCCCTATCGTCAACAGGTGGTGTTTTGGTTTTCTCAGTTTGCGGATTATTTTTATCCTCCTTGTTCTTTTCCTTTTCTTTTTTGGATTTATTTTTTTCGGTGGGGGTAGATTGAACATAGTTTACCTCAGAAGTCTTTCCGGTGGGAGGGGTAGGAGACAGAGCATTTTGAACATTAGAAGAAATTTATTTGGGGTGATTGCTAGAGGTTTGGATGGAGTGAGGTTGGGCATGGAAAGTGCCAATCACTCCGTCAGCTGCATGAGAAGCAACAAGAGTATTTGAAGTAGCAAAAGTAGAAGGACGAGGTGCGTCAGGGAGTAAGTCGTAAAGAGTACCCATTTGTGAGTAAACGAGGTCGAGGTATTGAGCATGACTGATTTCCTGTTCTTCTATGGAAACTCCACCCATGGCGATGTCACAAGCGATGTCGTTCATGAATGATTTCGTGAACCATTCTTCCAGCAACTGATCGGGAAGTTTGAGTTTGATGAGATGTCGTCTCCATCGCCACTCATGAATGTGATCAGAGATATGAGTGGCTTTGGTTTGTTTGAAAGAACTCAAAATTTTGGTTCCCGTTTCGTAGAGGATCGGTAACTGGTAGTGGGTGAGGAAATCCATAGTGAGGGTGTTGAAGTCAACGAAGAAGCCTCGTGGTAAATCTATATACCACTTCGCAGTGGAATATGTGAGGGTCCGCTGAAAAAGGCGTAAACGAATAGAGTCATCCATCAAAGAGTTGGATGAGCACCAAAGGTGAAAAGTCATTACATGATTGTTGGGGTCCTCTCCCGGTTTACCATCGAATTTAGGGATGTCGGATGGTAGTTTGGCTGGTATGGCGTGCCATTGAGGAGAGTGACGGATAGGATCATTTAAAATCCTCGATAGATCAGGGTGGCTAAAAAGGGTAACTGTCTATTCACATGTGGGTACTAGTGACTTTAGGGAGGGAGTCCCGTTGGTAGACCAGTGGGACCATAAGCGGTTTTCATATAATGTGAATATCTAGGCAAATTCGATTGTTGGTGTGGAGGCAAGTAATTCATAGGGTTGTACCCTAGAACAGGGGCATGGGGTCGAGTGTTCGAGCCCCAAATAGGATTGGACGTGCCTGGATATGGTTGGCCTGTACTAGGGGGTATGAAGGAGCTAGTTGGAGGCTATTGACCCCCATTCGAGTGAGGATTATGTTGAATAAGATAATTCCAATACTAGGCCAAGGATGGAGGTATGTTTTGTCCATAGGGCGGGGTCGGTGGGGGTTTCCTTCCAATCGAGGAGGGTGTCCCAATTGGGATTTGTCCTACAAAAGGGGATTGGGTTTGGCCTCCTTGGTGAAATTGTCCACCTATAGGAATCTGGTAATTAGGTGTGAAATAAAGGATGGTGCCACTAGGGTTGATGCCTCCGATAGAGGATGGAAAAGGTCCTCTAAAAGGGGGTCGAGGAAGTGTCGGAATGAAACCGAGAACGAGATGGTGCCCAGAAGGAGTGGAAACACTAGGAGTCCCGGATGAGATTTGTGTAGGAACGGGAATAGAAGCATTCATGCATGATATTAGGGAGGAAGTGTTCGGGTGAATCTGGGCGAAAGCAGTGTGCCAATGAGGGCTTGGCTAGCTGCTGTAATCCCGGTGTGAGGATTCGTAGTATCTGGGACCATTGTGTAATGGATCGTTTGTAGAGGGATAGTCAATATGTGGTTAGCTGGTGGAGCATCTATACCAGGAAAATAATAGGCAGTAGTAAAGGGTATTACGTCTGGATCAAATGTTTTGGGAAGCTCAAGTGTGACAGTGATATCAACACCTGCTCCTGAGCCAAAGAGATCCCATCTAAAAATGCCAGTAGTCCAAAAAGGATCTTGACCCTCAAGTCCTATGAAAGGTCCAATTGGTAATCCAGAAGACTGAACAACTATATCTCCGGAAGAATTCACTCGAACAATACATCTCTCGAAGTCGGGAGGAATTAAGAAGTCCTCTCGAGAATTAGTAATTCGGAACCGTTCTAAAGAGTTAGTTCTTTCCACTACTGGAGTGGCAACGTCTTGGACTTCACTCTGTTGAAGAGAGCCCTCCGGTGAGTTGGTAGTCAAGGGTTAAGAACCTTCCAAATCTTCTGGGGGTAGGCCTTTCATTCTACGTGAACGACGTGGAGGGTCAATTGTGATCGAGTTAGAATTTTATGAAATAAATTCTATGGCCAACTTGGGTAAACAAATAGCATGCGCTAATAAAATCTAGGAAACAAAACCAAGAAAACAAGACCTTCTAATTCTGAAATCACTAGTTGGTGATGAAATCCAACATCACACCGACGAGACAAGAAGGGGCTGGGATAGGGTGGAAAAGTTACGTTGATGACCTGCTTAACAAACTTACACCCTGGTGCAAGCTCCCACACACAATCATGGGTATACCCTCCAAGGAGCCTGAGTGAGTCTAGCCAACATCGATTCCAAGTACCGTGAAGACTTACCCCTTCACAGTCACCTTGTGTAAGACCCTAAGAAGATAGGCTACTAAGGTTACCACCAACAACAATAATGCTTGGGGTAACAGTCGACAGTCCGATCCACACGCAAGGGCAGGGTATCTAGCCCAAAATCAGCTTGAGAGGCTTCCACTCATCATTGTGGGTATACCTTCAAGTGACCCCCATAATACATGTAATCTCTACATCGATATCAACAAAGCAGGGTGAGTAACTCTGTCAATCTCAATGCGACCTCAGGTTTGACCCTTGTGTGAGAAGGGATTTCCAAGACAAAATGTTGCAAATGGAATTTGAAACTCCTTATCACAAGATACTATTGTTTGTTTTGTGCTTTGGAGAGTGTGTCTCACTACCTATTCCAAAGCTCTAGCCTAGCTAATGTTGGTGTAAAAGATCCCTAGAAAAAGTTACTAGTTGAATTTTAAAGTTGTGCAATATTATTAAAGGTTGTTGTTATGCAAAAAGGAGATGGAAATGAAACCGATGTTGTGTGAGACTCTGACCCAACAATGCGTAAATAGGGATGAATGATACAAATTTTGTTCGATGAATCCTATTTACAGGAGGGAAAGAGGAGTTTTCTGGAACAATGTGAACTACGATGTATGATCTTCTTTGAAATGTAATATCAAACAATCATGAACAATGCAAATTCCTTATTCGTTCTCTTTCAATACTTGAATGCCCATATTTTTCGAATAAAAGGTTGCTTAAAAAAAATGAAATGTCTTTAATTTTTTTATTAGAAACCAAGCAACAAGGATGGAACTAAGGAAAAGTAAGCAACCAATGAAAAACAAATACACAACAAACACCCAAATCAATCTTTCAATGAAGATAAAAATAACAAACGGACAAAACCAGTCTCTTCAAATGCAAATGGGTAACAATTTTCCAAGTAATAAGAAATTGAAAAGGACAATTGATCTCAACTTTTAATCCAATCAAAGGCCCCTGACCAAACAAGCACTCGGATTTGAGAATCGAAGATTATACCCTTGTCAAGAAAAGGTCAAGAGGTAAAAATTGAGAAAAAATGATCAAGGAGAGATTTCGATTTCTGAAAACTAATCATTCGCGAGATTTGAAGTCAAGAAACATTCAATCACTGGCCAAAGAAGTTCTTTCCAAACACACCAACCAATCTGGGCATCTGAAGACACAAAATACTTAATCCAAAATTTTTACAAGTGAGTTCGCAGTCTGACATTGGGGTATAGTGCAAGAATTAAGGATTCTCATAGGCTAGACACAGGCAGATTGCAAGAAGTTCGCACTGAACTGAACACTAGGGTGCGAACTTCATTTATTCTCGTAGGCTACAGAAAGGTGCAGTGCGAGAAGGTTTGTAATCAAGCAAATTTTGGAAAAATGACAGAACTTTTGAGGGAACTTCTGGATCCAGGGATTCTGTGAGGATCTCCTCAAGACTCAGAGATTGATTTGGAATGAAAAAGGGTAGGTCAAGAGAAAATGGCCAGGTAAAAACCACCAAAATGGGTTGTATCCCCAGTGGAGTCGCCAATTTTGTTATCAGATAAATCGGTAGGTGCAGACACTAACAGATCTCCCTAGATCCACCTAGATCTAGAACAAAACAGGACAAGACACGACTCTTTGTCTAAGTTGCAGTCATTGAATCTACTAATAAGAAGGAATGAGTGACATACCTTTATCGCCTTGATGTCGCAAGCTTCCTTTCAATGACCCTTGGTTCCAACACACACACTTGCTCTACACTTGCATGAAGAAGATCCAATACAACTTGATAGACCAAATAGAGTCTTCAAGCTTCTATCCAAGCAGATTTCTTCACACAATTCTTCATTCAATCTTGCTTAACCTTTTCCATGAGAAAAATTTCAATATATAGGAGAAGGAAAGATGGTTAAATGGATGAGGATGATCCACCTAAATATGAGAATTCAATAGGATGCCAACCATGTGAATGCCAACTCATTTTCTAGAAGATTCCCTTCTAGAACCTTTGTGACCTCTTCTCTTTTCCAAGCTTTGAAACAGGTTCGCACCCTACCTGTAGAGAAGACTGTTGTTGGTTGTGGAGCCTGATTATCTTCTTGATTCAGAGGTCCTTGCTTTCAGCCGTGTTTATACCCCATGAAGTATTTACACCCCAGAAGTATGTACACTCTTCCACGCGGGGGAGTGCAGATGGGGGTACCCCCTCTCCAGGGTCCGGGGGGCCTATCCTCCCGGCTGGGGGGTATGGGGGCAAGCGGGCCCCCAGCGGGGGTTCGAGGGCGAATCCCCCGAAGAAAAAATTGCCTTGTAAAAGTATATTGTAATTTCATTGTAAATCTGGACTGTTCATTATAAGGTTGCAGATCTAACGGTAGAGATTATGTTAGGGTTTTTTTCCCTAGAAGACAACCCTCTTTTATGAGGGAAATGTATCACGGCTATGGAGTGTGGCAAGTATTGTATTCTAAGAGAGGAGATTGTGAGAGAAAGAAGAGGAAGTTACAACGAGTTTTGTTGTAGGTTGTATCCCTTCATTTGCTAGATAATAATAAATAAAGGACCTGGCAATTTCTCTGGTGGACGTAGCCCACACTGGGTGAACCACGTAAATCTGTGTCTCTCTTGTATTGTGTGTCTTCTGTGTTTTGTTTCTGCATTTGTTTTATTTTATTTCTCCGCGGTCTTGTTTTTCTAACAACTGGTATCAGAGC
>ML797266.1:189525-221652 GCA_009831015.1 Picea engelmannii | reverse complement strand
ATTGGATTGCAACTTTTCTCTAACAAAATGAAATTGAGCATCAATATGATTTGTCCTTGCATGAAAAATCGGATTATTTGTCAGCTTGATTGAACTTTGATTATCACATTTAATCATTGTAGGTTCCTTTTGTTCTTCTCCAACATCTTGAAGAAGTCTTCTCAACCAAACAACTTCACAAGTTGCTTCACACAAGGCTTTATATTCTGTTTCAGTAGAAGACAAAGATACAGTAGGCTGCTTTTTACTACTCCATGAAACAACCCCAGATCCAATGCCAAACTCATATCCAGTGGTTGATATTTGATCATCTGGATTGCCATCCCAATTAGAATCTGAGTAACCTGTCAACTCAACATCAGATGCATCAGTATATTTAATACCATAATCAAGTGTTCCTTTTAGATGCCTGAGTACCACCTTTGCTGCATTCCAATGGCTTTCTTGAGGTTTCGCCATAAACTGACTTAACCCACTCACAAAATATGCAATATCAAGTCTGGTTGTGGTGAGATAATTCAAACTACCCACCATATGTCTATACATAGTGCCATTCACCTCCTTTGAACCATCATCACAAGAAAGTTTCACATTTTGCTGCATGGGAACAATAGAATATTTACACTGATCCATTTTAAATCTCTTAAGTACTTCTCTGGCATACTTACTCTAACAAACAAAAGTTTGTCCTGCATTTCTCCAAACTTCAAGACCTAGGCAGTAATGTAACTCACCAAGATCTTTCATTTCAAAAACTTGTGACAACTGCTCCTTGATTTCATCAATTAATTTCCCTGCATTTCCTGTAATTATTTAATCATCAACATATAAGGAAATCAATACTATATACCCCTGCTCATCAAATTTGGTATAGAGATTTGGATCACTCTTGCTCCTCATAAAACCCCATTGAAGAAAGAAAGAGTCTATATTTTCATACCATGACCTAGGTGCCTGTTTTAGTCAGTACAATTCTTTCTCTAACTTACACACTAAGTGTTCTTGCCCATGTTCCACAAACCCTTTGGGTTGAGTAAGGTAAACCTCCTCCTTTAACTCACCATTCAAAAATGCAGATTTAACATCTAATTGGTGTAGCTTCCAATGGTACTTTGTAGCTAAAGAAATTAACAATATGATAGTATTCAATTTAGCTACTAGTGCAAATGTTTCAGCATAATCAATGCCTTCTGCTTGTGAATACCCCTTTTCCACTAGTCTAGCCTTATATTTGTCAATACTACCATCTGATTTAAAATTGGGTTTGTATATCCATTTGCATCCAATGGGCTTTTTATGTTTAGGCAATTCAGTCAATTCCCAAGTATTATTTCCATTATAGATTCATATTCTTCTTCCATTGCATTTCTCCATTCATCATGTTCATTGGCTTCATTAAAACTCATGGGTTCTATGACATTTGAAATGCTACTCATTAGGGCATAGTCTCTATACCTCTCAAGGAGCCAAACCCATCGTGAATATCTTCTCAACTAATTATCTTCCTCCCCACTTTGTGAAGCTCTGTCTTCGCCTCTAGGTGAACTATGACTGATTGAAGTGTCCATATCACTGAGTCCTTCTTGTTGTTGCTTCTGTGGGTGTGGTTGTTGCTGTAATTGCGGTTGTTGTTGTGATGATTTTTGCTCCTTCTTCTCTTCTTTAACTCCTTAATCAAGAATTCTATGCCATTCCTCATGAATGTTGTCGTCATGATTTTCTGCTTCCTTCTCACGGAAAAGTACATCTCTACTTGCAAATACTTTGTGAGTAGAAGGATCAAACAGTTTGTATGCTTTGAATTTAGAACAATACCCTATGAAAATACATTTAATGGCTTTAGCATCCAATTTCTTCCTATTCTCCTTTGGAATATGTGCAAAATCCTTACACCCAAATACTTTCAAATTATGAACTGCAGGTTTGGAACCATACAAGGCTTCAAAAGGAGTAATATTATCAAGACACCTTGTTGGACTTCTTTTCTTTAAATAAACTACATTATTTATGGCTTCAACCCAAAATGTATTTGAGAGATTCTTACCTTTCATCATACTGCATGCACAGTCTACCACAGTTCTGTTTTTCCTTTCAACCACTCCATTCTGTTGTGGAGTCTGGGTACTGTAAACTGTTGTACTATTCCATGATCTTTGCAATATTTGATGAAGTCCCTTGATTTATACTTTCCCCCTTGATCTGAACGAAGTATTTTGATGGATTTTTCTGTCTACTTTTCCACCATGGTTCTGAATTCCTTAAAGTACTCAAAAATATCACTTTTTCTTCTAAGGAAATAAACCCATGTGTATCTCGTGCAATCATCAATAAATAAAAGAAAGTAAAATGCACCTCCTAAATACCTAGTCTGCATAGGTCCGCAAACATTAGTATGCACAAGATCTAACACACCTCTCTTTTTCCTTTTACGATTCGAGGGGAATTCATCTTTGTGCATCTTTCCTAATGCACATCCTTCACAAGCAACATTCTCATTCTTTAACATGGGAAGTCCTTCAACCATCTTTTGTTTATGTAATAACAATAAATCAGGATGATTGATGTGGCCATACCTTTGATGTCAAAGACTCTTTGTTGGCATAGTTGCAGAAGTTAGTGCATGATGTTCTTTGTTGGTAACATCAAGCTTGTATAGTCCTCCTGCTCTAACTCTCGTTGCAATAGTTTTGTATTGGTCCAAGAGATCCTTCACTATGCAATAATTCTTGAAGAATTCAACCTTCAAGTTCTGATCTGTAATGGTGGACACAGAGATCAAATTTTTATTTATCCCTGGTACATACACAACATTGCGAATGTGACGAACAGAACCATTCGACAATGTTACAAGAATGTCTTTGTATCCCTTGATCTGATGAGCGCGATCATATCCAAGATATATGATGACACCATTCTGTGTTTCTTTGAAATTAGTATACCACTTCTTATTTCATGACATATGTATTGATGCTTTGGAATCCACAAACCAGGCATCAATATCATCTGTTTCGGCAGATAAAGCAGCATTAGACACAAAAATTCTAAGATCTCGTGAATCAAAATTTGGGGGTTCATCAATATCATCACTAGCAATAAACAATCTGAGGTCTTAATTTGAAGATTCTTCTACATAATGACCTGAATGTTTTCTAGGTTTATTCCTAGCCTCGTCACTCTTCTTCTTATGAAAGTCTTTAATAAGATGTCAAAGTCGACCACAATAAAAACAACTCTTTGACTCATTCATGTTAGATTGCATACCTTGATTCATCCTTGGAGACTATCTTCTCTGTGATGAAGTGCCTATCTACGATGAACTGCCTCCTCTGCCTCTTTCTCCTAATCTCCCTCTCGTGGATCTCTTATTTGAACACAGTGCCAAATTTGAATTCCGAGGCTTCAAATTCAAGCGCCTCTCTTCCTCTTGCAACAAAATAGGAGGTTTCGCCCTTGCTGCAAGACCTGTTATGAACATCTGATAGTCTTGTAGCATACCATTTAAGGTAGTTGTGACAAGATCAGTGCTGGAAACTGTTTCTCCTATATTTTCTAGCTTATCTTTCACCTCTTTAATGCGACCCAAAAATGAACTAACTGATTCATTCCATCCATCTTAATGCCTAGCAATTTAGTTTTTAGGAACAAAATATGATTTGTGTTGCGAGTTTCATATAAATCTTTAAGAGTTGTTTGCGTTTCAACAGAAGTTTTAGCTTCTCTAATATGTGGAACTATGTTATCTTTAACAGACATACGCAACAATACCTTGGCCTTGTTTTCGTGCTTATCCCAGTCTTGAATATGTGTTGTTTTTGCACCTGCAATCGCATCTAGTTTCTCTTCAGTTCCCTTTGTAATCATCCATACTCCATAGCCCTCCATCAGGGTCTGCATTTTGAATTTCCAGTTCATGAAATTCATGCCATCTAATTTATTGGCTTCGTTGAGGTAGGTCTCTGCTAGCATATTCTCCATATCTGCAAGTGTCTGCTCGTCCAACCAAGCAAAGGATCCTTGTATCACTAAACACACTTCAATCCTGAAGGCGGTGAATCACCAAGAATATGCAACTTTTGGTCGCTCTGCCTTCGGATCCACCAATCTGACTCTACCATGGCTCTCATTCTTCCCCAAAGCTCATGTTTTTCACAAATGCAGTATACAACACCGCTTGAATACACCCTTCATGATTTGGTGTGTACATCAAACGCAACAACAATACACTAGCAACAAATGATATATAATATTGGATCGGAGCTCAGCTTTCCACAAACAAAAAATGATCGATGCTCCTTGAACTCTGGAAGGGCAGTGATTTGCACATTTGCTCCAACCTCATGCTCACCGCACCGTACCAGCCTCATGCAGCAAAAACTCATGCTCCAATGGTGATTCATGGATCCTAGTCCACTTCCCCAAGAGAAAACAAAAACAAAATTGTATTCACCTCTTCCCAAGTTCGCAACTCAACAAGTCATGGTCGATGCTCCTCAAATTAGCACAGGGGAGAGCTAGCGCTCCTTCAGTATGGCAGGGGTGGCGCGAGTCTAAGCTTGTAGTTCTCTTGAAGAGTGGGAAGGGGAGTGCTAGCGCTCTAGAGCTCTTATACGCATACAAAGGGAGCACGAGGGATCCAAATTTTTCAATTTCATATGTGTGAGAGCATCAACGCTCCTCTAACACTACAAAGGGAGCACTAGTGATTTTTCTCAAATCAATTCAAGATCTTGCACTTTGTATCTCACCTCAGAGAGTTGGTTCTCTCAGATCTCCAACGCAGCTCTAATACCAACTTAGAATTAGGAGAAAACCACTTAGGTGAGGCTACGCTCACAATCTATATTCAATGAAGACAGATTACATCATAATATAGGACTCCAATCTACTTAGGCGGTTACAACAAACAACATGAAAATAGGATCTACATTAAACACTAGTAGAGTTTGTCTAGGTAACTATCTAGTGCTCCATTATTTCCATGTTATATTATATTATAATATATCCTACATATTATATATTATATAGAGAGAGAAAGAGATAGAGTAATCAAAGTAAAAAAAAACCTGATTTCGTTAATAGGTGCTTTCTACTTCCTAGAATGAGGGACATGTGTAATTCCTTCAATGCTTAGTATTATGGAGTTAAAGTGTGTCATTTAAAAAAATATTAATAAGAAAAAACTAATTTCAATGTGGGCCATAAATAAAATATTTCTATGTCCACCTATTTTAATATCCTCTTTATATATGTGTGTGTGTGTGTGTGTGTGTGTGAAATTTATGTGTAATTCTTTGATGTTTAATATGGAGTTAACATGTGTCATTTAAAAAAATATTAGTAAAAAGTAAATATTTCAAAATCTGATAAGTTAAATAGATACAAAACTTTGATTAAATGGAAACAAGACTATATAAATAGAAAGCAAGAGAAGGTTTTGTACCTATTTAAGATAGATACTAAGAAATTCTAGAGGCAAATTCTAACTCGTAAAACTAAAGAAAATAATAAGATTCCCTTGAAGGACTGGAATTTCAATCTTAAAAATATGTATGAATCCCTTAATGTCATGGACAACATGCCAAAGAACTCTACAAAGGATGAAGTGTTTTCTATATAAGATATTTTGTTTTGTTTGGGGTTAAGCAGCTCTCAAAAGGAAAAGATAAGGACATCTAAGGTTACCAAGCTAAAATATTAAAAATTGGAGGACCTATCCTCATCCCTCACATACATAAGCTCTTCGATTTAGCTATACAACAAGACTTCCCAAAACCTTGGACTTAAAGCCTAATTGTACCTTTTTTTAAAAGTGGGGGTAAAATCCATCCCTCTAAGCATAGGACCATTATGATTAGCCCCATTTTAGCTAAGCTATATGGAAGTATTTTGGAAAAGAATATCGATACATGGCTAGAAAGCCATGGAAAAAACGCTAGAGGTCATGATGGGTTTAGAGGATACCATTCCATTGTGGACCACCTTGTTACATTTAGGATCATTGCAGAGGAGTGTTATAATGATAAAACCTATATCCTTTGTCATTTCGTTGATTTTAGAAAAACAATTCACATTGTGCCCATGACTAACCTTTGGAATAGGTTAGAAGAGCTTAAAAAGTCCCTTTTGAGTTAAGAGTTGCTACAATAAGACTATATGAGAAATTTATTGCCAAGTTTAGGAACACGAAGTGCTGGTCGAAAGAAATTAACTGTACTATACGACTCAAGCAAGGTTGTCTCTAGCCCCTACCCTTTTCGACATCTATATTGATAATTTAGAAGATTGTTTGGAGGACGCAAGTTGTGTTGGCCAAACTCTTGCTAGCATAGTTAGCATCCTCCTTCTTTATGTTGATGATATTTTTCTTATGGTGAAGAGTCCCTATGACCTAGGTAAGCAAATAATAACCCTTGAGGACTTCTTCTCTAGCATGGACATGACTATGAACACTAACAAAACAAAGGTTATGATAATTAAATCCAAAAGAATCACCTATGATACTCTCTTTTATGACAACAATAGCTTGGAGGAAGTGCCTTCATACAAGTATCTTGGAATAAATATCCACCACAAGCTCAATTGGAACTATAACAGTGGAAAAATAATAAATGGAGGATAGAAAGCTTATTATGGGCTCAAAAACAATTGTAAATCAACAAACCTTGGCTTTGGGATAAAAGAAAACTCCTCTTTCATGCTCTTGTCACTCTAGTTATATTATATGGATGTGAAGTTTGGGGTTGCAGTATATCTAGAGAATCCTAGAGAAAAATAGAACATATACAAAATAATTTTACAACTTATAATATGAAAATTAAGGGCAATACACCCTATCCTATCCTCCTCATGGAAGTAATCCTTTCCCCCATTGAGATAATTACTTGTTGAGTTTTCAAGAAAGATGATATTGTATATTATTTTATTATTATTTAAAATGCAAAAGGATCACAACTGAAAGATAGATATCCATAGAACAACAAGATATATATTTANAGTAATCCTTTCCCCCATTGAGATAATTACTTGTTGAGTTTTCAAGAAAGATGATATTGTATATTATTTTATTATTATTTAAAATGCAAAAGGATCACAACTGAAAGATAGATATCCATAGAACAACAAGATATATATTTAGGTAAACCCTCAAGGGGGGAACAATCCTACAAACTTTCCTCGGTATATATTCCTCCAACATGTACAATGTCATACAATTCTCTTTCATGATATCAAGACCAAAGAGACCTAGACACGAACCAAGAATAGCCTCCTAGATAAGTGTGTACTCCTCTCTTGTACTTATGATCGATGATAGATCAAAATGACTCGATATAACCTCTATTTATAATCTCAAATACCTAAAAGACATGACTTGTCAATAAACCCTTTCACAATTACATTTAGGAAGAACCATTACAATTACACTTAGGAAAAACTTCTGAAATTACATAAAATATCAACAGTCCCTATTAATGAGGAAGGTATTTTATTTGGTACAGACTCTAACATTGTTTCCATCCACATGAGCTCATGACAATTGACTATCGGACACACGAATATATAAATCACAGGAAATCCATTGTGACTCTATAGCATGCATCCAGGGCCAGTGGGTAGCTCTCTAATAGATACAACATGTCATCATGAGACTATCCGGTTTCCCACATAAAACTTGGATATCTTATGGATGACATCTAGTACCCTGCGATAACATATGTACCTCGTCTCTTCAACATGCATCCATGTCTAGTGGGTAGCTATCTAATAGATAAAACATGTCATCATGACATCCACTACCCTATGATAACATATGAATCCATCACTCCCTCTAAAGAGGGACTACACTGAGCTTGTCCCTAAAGTACTCCAACTTCGTCCTTTCCAACGGCTTTGTCAGCACACCCGCAACCTGGTCATCGATAGCCACATATTGGATCCTCACTGCTCCCTTCTGCACCATATCCCCGATTTCGATATGCTTCGACTTATCATGAAACACCAGGTTCTATGACAACTTTATACAACTCTAGTTGTCGCACATGATACAGGTCACCTCCATCGCAATATCGAAGAATCCAGTCAACAATTTTCGAAGCCACACTACTTTGCGACTTGCTACACATGCTGCCACATACTCTGCCTCAACCATACTAAGTGCTACACATGAATTCTTCTTATTGATCCAAGAAATCATATTGGATCCCAAAGTGAAGCAACATCCTTATTTTACTTTTCTGGTTTGTGACACTACCAGCCCAATTTGAATCTGAATATCCAAGTAGACTAATCTCACTATCTGCAACATACTTGAGCCCATAATCCATTTTACCTTTAAGGTACCTCATCACATGTTTTACTGCAATCAGGTGAACATGTCTGGGATCAACCATGTACTGACTTAGGGTGTTCACAAAAAACCATTTGTATGGTCGTGTATTCATCAAATACATCAATGATCCAATCATATACTTGTACAATGTAGCATCCACAACCTCTGAAGTTGTATCATCCAACAACTTCATATTCGATGCTATCGGTGTAGCCATCAGTTTACATTCCAACATCCCAAACCTCTTCAGGATCTCCACATCATATTTTCCTTGAGTTTAAGAAGATATCATTCTTCCTCTACCATACCTCTAGACCCAAAAAGTAGTGCATCAAACCCAGGTCTTTCATTTAGAACTCTATAGTGAGTTTTATCTTACACTTAGTGATGAGATTTTCCACTCTTGTCAAGAACAGGACATCCACATATAGTAGTAATATCGCTGGTCCATCATCCTCAACCTTGAAGTAAAGGTTAGCATCTCCACTACTCTTGGTAAATCCCAAGCTCATCAGAAAATCATCAATCCGACTATACCATGCTCTTGGTGCCTGCTTCAATCCATATAATTCCTTCTTTAACCTACACATATGCGTCTCCCTATCATGTGTCTCGAATCCTTGTGGTTGTTCCATGTAAGCATATTCTTATATTACCCCATTCAAAAATGTTGTCTTCACATCCATCTGATGAACCTTCCATTTCATCGCAGTAGCTATTGAAAGAACAACCCTTACTGAAGTATATCTTGCCACAAATTTGTGCACCTTTCTCTTGATTTCAATCAAACTTTTCCCGAGCTCCATTTTCATGCCCCTATCTTTCATCAATTCTTGCACCTTTGCAACATCTTCCCACCTTCTAGTAGCAATTTGGATGGTTGATAGAATCCCATATGTTGTAGGGTCTTTTGGTTCCATTTCTAGAATATTTTCTACTACATATTTTCCCATCTCCTTAAGCCTTCTGTTGCATTGGCCATCCCTAAGTCAGTCCTAAATCACTTGTTACTCTGATCTACATCAAATCTTGTTACCCATTTCGTGTCATTGATGGGGGATACATTAAGGCCCTCCTGTGACGAGTCTTTTCATGTCGACTTCAACTCATTATCCAAGAATTAGACTTAGAAACCAATTGGTACCTTGGAACTTGCATGCCTCAATGGCAGGTTTCCTTGCTTTCAACAGTGGGTTTTCATTATTGAACCCTGATTGGGAGATTCCGTCGAATGTTCAACCTCAACTCATTGATTCACATTCGTTGGATTGTACTAGTGTATCTTGGGATTCATTGACATTAATGGTGATTCCCCTCACACTTGTTAATGATATACACTAATGATCGATAATCAAGTGGTTTCTACCATGTTTGACTTCTACACATGTATTCGCACGGTTAGATTCGTACTATAGAGTAGTGGATATGAAGACCCTGAATCTTTTTTGACAAATTCAGGTTGCACTGGAGTATTTTCAGTTAGTACTATTGCATAGATCCACATTGTATGTCTCGTGCCTATGTTCAAATTTGAGTCTTTAACACATAGATCCACAGTGTATTTTTGGGGGCTATGTTCAAATTTGAGTCATATTGGCATGGATCCACAGTGTATGTTTGGTGGCCATGACCTGTCTTACTTGACATGGATCTTCGCATGTCGAAATTTATGCTCTGAGTCATTTTTATTCTGAGTATGGGAATGCCTACCTTAGTGATGATATATTATTGTACTGTATTTCCTTGTTTGTTGGTAGGTTTCTGACCGACAGTTCCTTGTTCCCTACACACACTTGACAAAGTATTTCAGCTATCACTTTGTTCTAACTTCATACTTTGGGGGGATCTCTGTTACACATTATTTTCGTCATCCCTATGACCGTTAATAATGTAAACCTATATGTTTCCTTCAGAGGGGTCAGTGGCCTGAGTTCCTAAAGAAAGAAGGGAGAAGAACTTTTCCTGAGAAAACAAGTTGCATTATCCTTTGTAAAAACCCTATTAAAGAGGATGTTCACGGGTTGCTATATAGGTAGGGTGCAAAAATGCTTGATTTTTGTAGGCTGCACCATAGCTAGGACGTGAAGTGTTCGCAGGTTGCTATATAGGCAGGGTGTGAGAATGATCATACGTGGGAAAAATGAGCATCTTCTTGATGCTTCTAGAAGGAGAAACTTCCATGGTGAGGTGGCATCCGAATGGTTTGGATCTTACTTGCTTTCACGATTTAGTGGGATCATCCTAACCTCCTCACCTTATCCTCTTCAACTTATAAAAGGAGAGGAGATCTCATGGAGAAAGTTATCTTTTGGGATTAGCTTGGATTGGATTGAGATTTGGAGATTGTTAGCTTGGCTAGGTGAACCATTTTGTCAAGATAGATTGTGAATATTATCATATCTATGCTCTTAGAATTCTTGGAGTGGAAGTGTGTGGGGAACAGAGGACAGTTGGAAGGGACCTTACGACATCAAGGCCATGGTTGTAACCTACCTTCCATATTCAAGTGGAATTTCCTTGATTAAGTTCGCTGCCTCATCCAGGCATCCAACACGACCAAGAAGTTCCACCATGAAGGCACAATGTTCCACTCTTGGAATGATTCCATAATCTTGACTCATAGAGTGAAAGTACTCATGACCTTTGTTCACTAGGTAATGTGGTCTGGTTTCAGATAAAATACCAATACAGGTAATGTGGTCTGGTTTCATCCCTGTGGATTTCATTTCTTCAAACAGTCTAAGGGCTTCCTTTCCATGGCCATGTTGAACACATGTTGCAATCATCAAAGACCACAATACAACTTCTCACTGAACAGTTTCATTAAACACCTCACGTGCACTTTCCATATCCCCACACTTTCCATACATGTCAACCAAAGTGATTCCCACAAAGACATCACAGTAAACTCATATTTTAATGATATAAACATGAATCTCTCTGCCATGTTCCATAACTGTTAGAGTGGCACATGATTTAAGAACACTGGTAAATGTGAACTAGATTGGCTTCATGCCTTGCATCTCCATGTGAATAAAACACTTCAAGGCCTCCTCAACGTACCCATTATGATCATATCCAGAAATCACAACATTCCATGAAACCATGTCTCAAGTAGTAATTCTATCAAACACCTTTCGGGAATTAACCACATTTTTGTGTCTTTCATGCAAGGTAATATGCATGTTTCCCATGGCCAAATTTTCCCCAAACCCTTCATTGGAAAATCAATAGTTGGATGACCGCCATCACCACAAATTATACACAAAACATCACTTTTGAAACCTATACTTCTTGAAGGGAAAGCATATTCTGATACCATGGAGGAATTGATTTCATTGTTTTCTAAACTCCAAGTTTCATCAGCCCCAGAGGCCATTCCATCTCCTGTTCTTGTGAAGGTTGATGTTCCTTGGTCTTCCAGGAGGGCATCCCTATCATAAAAGGATCAAGTTTTAAAAATTTATATGGGGCTTATGAACAAATTAACTACGCAAAATTTTGATGTTCTCAGAGATCAACTTATAAACTCGGGGATTAACTCAACAAAAATTCTGTTGGGAGTGACATCTCTTATTTTTTATAGAGCGGTGACAGAACCAATATTTTTCCCATTGTATGATGAGTTGTGCCGGGAACTAATTTACACACTCCCTCAATTTCCATCTGAAGAGCCAGATGAAAAACCAATAGCGTTCGGGCAAATTCTTCTTAACACTTTCCAAACAACATTTGAAGGTAAATATAGTCTTCGAGGTGAAAAAGTCATTCATCATTGTATTCAACACTTCTAAGGTCAGGATGCAAAAGTTCCTCCAACTGAAGAAAATGTGAAGTCTCTTTTCCTTCTTTTCAATATTTTTGGAAAACAACTTGAAGGAAACCTTGACTCTTGCAATCTTATTGATTTGTATCTTGCCCAAATGGAGCAGTTGAGTAATAACCAACACTTTCCATCTCAAATGAGATTTATGGTGATCTGGATTATTTTCGTCACGAAATGAGAGTGAAGATATAATAAAGAAATGTACAGAGATATCTCAGATATCCAATATTATAACAGAAATGTATCAGAGATGCAACCCTAAACACAGATATATAGTAATACACAATTTTCTATTAATGAGTGAAAATGTACAAAGACTGTAAAGTACAGAGTGAAAGACTCGCTAGAATGGTGGCACCTTATCTCTGAGAAGAGATGTTATGGATACTCCCATCCTTGAGAACATGATTTTAAAATGAGGGTCCAAAGGTCTTTTTATCATAAATAAAATCCAAAACCCTAACCCTAGAAGATGAAAAGCCAACAGTTTTGTAGACCCCGTTTTGGGTAGTTTGGTGTATCAACTTTCCGGAGGCGTAACTTTAGCATATGATATTTGTTTGGGGTGCACGATAGCTCGTTGGAAAGGTATCGTTGACGAGATTAATTTTGGGGGCTCAATGAGAGCCTTCAGTTATCACTGAGAATCTCAATCATGAAAAACCTTCATTTAGGCCCTCAAAATGGCCCCGGAAGTTAAAAACGGCTAAAAATAGTAAATTGCCAAAATTGCCAGAAAATTGTTTTGAGCGAGTTGGAAAAGGCGGGTGGCCACCGATATCCACCTGGATCATATGGTTCATTATTTTCTTGACTTTCATACTAAACAAAATCTAGGCTTATGACGTGGAGCAATATTTTCATACAAGTAAACCACATCTACTGCATATATTAGAGGGAATATAAGTCGTGACACTAAACAAGTAAGAAGAGGGAGGGTTACAAGTATATTGGGCATGAAATCAATGGAAAATTATGACATCGATAGAGTTGACCAGATTTGTTATCGACCCTTGGAAAATTAGGTCATCGACAGAGTTGACCCGATTTTTCATTGACCCTTGGCATATTAGGTCATTGGAAAAGTTGAAGCGATCTTCCATTAGCATTTTCAACTTTTCATGTGAATCAAAATTAGTATGTAAAGGTACATTAAGACATGATTTAGATTCTTCATGCACTAGCTGATATGTTTCATTAGTAAGAGAAAATAAATGGAGAATCAAATCGTTGGTAGAGGGTCTATCATCGAAAGGAAATCTATAAAAAAGATGCATAAATCTAAAAATAAAATCTTCAAGAGATTCATATTTGTTCTTCCTAATCTTTCATATCTCTACACAAAATTATCTTAATCATATTTCTCAAAAGCATGCCAAAATTGATGCATAAAATACTGTCATGTGTGAATAGAGGCAGTCGACAAAGTCTCACACCAACTCTTGACCCAACGTACAAGAGTGAGAGTGAACAACTTGAAAATGACACTTTCATTAGTAATCGTTTGAGAAACACAAACTTTCCAAATCTGAAAAATATGTTTAGATGCAGTTGTCTCTCCCTGACCATAAAATTTGATTTGTGACAAGAAATGTAAAATGTTTCTAGGAGTTTTAATAAGTACAATACTAGATAAACATCTCCATAAAGGGATATGGGATGGAGCCATTAATAAATTACAAGAATTAATAAAAGTGACTCCACAGGACCAACTTGTCATCTGGCCCTCCTTATAGCACCATTTCAATTGACGAGTCCAAATGGTATGTCAAGAACATAAGGGAGAACTCCTGATGGAAGATCCCAATTAAACCTACTCTCATTTGGTGTAGCATTTTTAACCAGTATGTGAGCCTAGTTTCCACTAAGAATTAACATAAGGAAAAGGATAAAGACAATGAATTGTCCCCCAAAGAGATCTAATTAATTATAAAACTACTCTAAAACAAAAACAAACTAATCTACAACTAATTCTAACCTATCCTATGTAGGAGAAAAAATAATAGATCTATACAACTTAAAATGATATTTTTAACAATAGAAATAATTCATGGCAGCCAAGAATATGTTGAAACAATAATATTTCAGATATCATCTGAAATAGTTGCAGAGGAGACATGTAAAATCATCCATGTAGTCATTAGAAATCACAACATCATAAGCATTTCTAAATACTAAGCACATAAATAGTTCATATGATCAACACTCAGAAAAACTCAAAAGATAAACACATTTATGGATTAGTCCTAGTCGCATTTGATACAATTATGAATTCAAAAATAACTTCTTCTCTTTGTAAATCCAACAATAAAAGTATCAACAATTTACACAACGAGAAAAAGTCCTTCTCACTTAAAATGAGTTATCTTTTAAAGAATGAGAGAAACTCTTCAATTTTCATAATTGTTCCTTTTCCCTTTTGGTTACAACTTTTTGTTTCAATTTTTGTTGTTCTCTATTATAAATTTCAATTCCTCCACACATTTACTAATGAAAATACAAATTGCAGAGGATTTCTAAGTAATCAAACCCATCATGTCAGTTGTCCATTCGTTATAAATATCATAAATCTATTTTATCCCCATTAGTGTACATCCATTTCATTTCATCTATTTAACTGTGTTTTTGTTATCCATTCGGGACAAAGGAGTTCACTGACATGTTCTTTGCTATTCAAGATTTCCAACGAACCATCCTATACTTTATTTGGTCACCTGTAGCCTTGACTATGGTCATTTGAATGAAAGGTCGGAAATCATCGATTCATTCTGTGAGCCAATTTAGTCGTTGATCTGTTACCTATGATTACTTATCCCACATGTGCTATGGATTTTAATCTATAGTATTTATATTGTATAGCCTTCTACTTGTAATTTTTTTTGGAGGTGGGTAGGGTTTAGAGTGTCGAGCCTTCATTGTAGTTTTGACCGCATCTGCAAACAAATAAACCTTGGATTAAAATAATTAAACTATAATTTGGAAATCCTTAGGTTTGATAGGTTGGTGGGCTCTGAATTCCACATCAGATAGACCACTTAGGATCACACATCACATGCCATGTGTCACCTGTCACATGATTTGTATTCTGATTGGTTACTTCCTTCCCACCTATCATCTTACGTGGTTGTTTGTTGTCCTTTTCATCCTGGGGCCCGGTGTCCCATTGGCTCTATTAGCCTGGTGGTTTGGTGGGGTATGGTTTCAGTCGAGGCAAGGTTCCAAGGTATATCAGTCCATTGGAGATTGAGATATCGAGAGGCATAAGAAAATGTGGTGTAAACATCTGCGGGGCCCAGTGTCTTTGTGGCCTAGTTAGATCGGTAGCTCAGTGGCCTAGTTAGCTCGATAGCTCGGTGGCCCAATTAGCTCAGTGGCCTAGTTCTAATTGAGGCAAGGTTCTAGGGATATCAATCCATCAAAGATCAGGAGATCGAGAGGCATATGAGTAAATCAAGTGTTTAGATCCTCTAATGCTTGGTGTCCTGGTTGGTGTATGGAACCATCCCAAAGACCATATTGACATGTGTCCTCACACGTTAGTCCGGGTCGAATGACATAACTGACGTGGCGACACATGGGAGCCACATGGGTGTTATGTTGTCTTGACAATTTGGTTTTCATTGATATCAACCTTGATAGATAGGTGAAGTATCATTGATTTATTGGTTTGAGAAGCATTGTTAATATTGGACATAATGTTATGATGATGACTTGAATGTCAAGCACTGTCAATATTGGACATAATGTTTTGAAGTTGACTTGAATATCAATAGAAATATAATATTGACTAATATATTGTATGAGCTTGATGCACTCATCCTATATTGTATGAGGTTGATGAAATCTCCCTAATGGCAATGTGGTTTATCATGGATTTTGTCATTAACATCCATGAACAAAAAGAAATTGTGAAGAAATTGTCTAGATAAAAAGGGTAAATGGAGAATCCAATATGGATACATACAAATCACAAATAAGAATGTTGGACATGGTGTTATAGTGTTGGCATTGATGTCAAATAAGATTAGTATGGGAATCAGTATAGTCACAGAGTCAAGAAGTCTAGTATAAACATCTCAACAAGAAGGTAAAGTTGAATAAGTTAAAACAATCGAAGGTCGAAATCAAAGAGGTCTAAGAAGTCGAAGGTCGAAGTTGGATAAGTAGAAGAAGTTTAAATTGAAGAGGTATGTAAGGTACCAGGTCTATTATATTATCATAGAAGAGAAATAATGTAGAAAATAACACCGAGATACCAACAAAATACAAAAATACTATAGAGATAACAATGGAACAACAAATTATATGGAACCAAAACACGATAATTATACCTTTATTGATAGAAAACAAGGTTCTCTTGCCTCTTTGAGGAGGAAGCCTCCAGTAGAGCGGATCTCTATTAAAATAATTCTTCAAAAAAAAACTTTGCATACCCTCTACTCCTATTTATAATAAATCTATCTATCCAAAAAGAACAATCTAGAGGAAGATACTTCTAGAAGAAGACGCTTCTATTAGGTCTTCTTACATTTGAATTTTCCCTCTTTATTGCTAGGCCTTATTAATATTGACCTTTATTACATGGAAATATATTATTCTAGCCACTTGAGGGGTTAGGTAGGTTAGGTCCCTCACATGCCCTCCCCCTTAAAATCAACATTGTCCTCAAGGCTTGAGATGAGGAAAATGTTGCAGAATGTTAGTTGGCTCCCAGGTGGCATCTTCTAGAGTTGCATATTTCCACTAGACTAACACTTCCTTGATGGTGTGTTGACGAAGACGATGCTCACGCTGGTCCAAAACTACTTGTCGCTACAACCAGATGGATCCTTCTTCATCCAACTTGGGAAGGCTAGTTTGAGTTTGGCACTTAGTTCCAATCACCTTCTTTAAGCAGGAGGCATGAAAACAAGATGGATCTTAGAAGGACTAGGAAAATATAACTTATAGGCCACTTGTCCCACGTGTTTGAGAACAATATAAGGACCATAAAATTTGGGTGCCAATTTCTATCAATGTTTGTCCTTGAGTGAAGTTTTCTTATAATGTTGCATTCAAAGCAATACCTAGTCTCCTTCAACAAATTGATGTTTTGAGTGACCTTGATCAACTTGTTGCTTCATGCGATTTTGAGCCATGACCAATTCTCTTTGAGGGTACAGAGAATATCATCTCAAGCTGTAAGCGTTTGTTCAACCACTTGGACCTTTGAGACACCTGGCATGTAGGAGAGAACGAAAGGTGGATTTTGTCCATATACTAATTAAAAAGGAGTCATGCGAGTAGTTGTATGGTAAGAATTTTTGTACCACCATTTAGCTAATGGTAACCATTGATCCCATTGATTTTTCCTTTCAGAGGAAAAACACATAAAAAAAGTCTCCAAACAATTGTTGACAACTTCAGTTTGACCATCAGTTTGGGGATGATAGGTAGTGTTGAGATGCAATTGGGTGCCCTGTAGCCTGAATAGTTCTTGCCAAAAATTGCTGGTGAAAGTGGGATCTCGATCAGAAACAATAGAATGAGGCATTCCATGAAGCTTGAAGACATGATCCATGAAAATTTGAGCCATAGTGGATGTGATAATTGGTTGTTGAAGAGAACATAAATGAGCTTACTTGGAAATATGATCAACGACCACCATGATGACTGAAGTATTACTTGATTTAGGTAATCCCACAATAAAATCCATAAAGATGTCCCTCCAAATAGTGGGTGGAATTGGAATCGGTTGGAGTGTGCCACGAGCATTGATTCTTTTTCCCTTTTTTGTTGACAAACATCACCTTATGCCACAAACGTGTGAACTTCCTTTTTTCATACCATACCAGAAAAAAAAAAAAAAACATTTGACATGGTCATAGGTTTTGGTAAACCCTGAGTGCCCACCTGTGGGTGTAGCATGAAGCTCAGAAAGCATTGTGGATTTAAGTTGTGACTATTTACTTAAATACAAATGACCTTTGTAGTGAAGCTAATCATTGTGCTAAGAGTACCCTGGGAAAACTGGAGAATTGGCTTGCAATTGTTGGATCAGATGCGAAATTTTAGGATCTTGCAGACATTCCTGGCAAACATCTTGGAGCCAATCTAGTACAATGAAGAAGAGGGAGAAAAGGGACCCTTCATCTTCATATTTTAGAGAAAGAGCGTCAACAACCATATTTTATTTTACTTTCCTCTAAATGATCTCATAATCATATCCAAATATCTTAGTTACACATTTTTGTTGCTCTGGGGAGGAAGGTCATTGCTCCAGAAAATACTTGAGTCTTTGATGATCTATCTTAATTTGGAAGTGTTTCCCCAAGAGATAAGGGTGCTAGAGATCCATTTCATGCATAATAGCAAACATTTCCTTTTCATAGATTGATTGGCACAAATTGCATTATATAATTGTTTGTTGGTAAAGGCCAAAGGTTTTCCCTCTTGCATAAGGACTGCTCCAATTCCTCTCCCAAAGGGATCACATTCTAGGAAAAAGGTCTTTGTCAAATCAGGAAGGGCCAAGACTCGAGTAGTACACATAGTTTCCTTCAAGGCTTTAAAGGCTTGATCAAATGCAGGAGTCCAAGTGAAAGAATTATTTTTAAGGAGAGCAGTGAGAGGTGCCACAATCTTTCCATAATTCTGAACAAACTTTCCATGATATCCTATTAAACCCATAAAACCACACAAGATTTTGATAGTATTAGAGTGAGTCCAATCCTGCATTGCTTCAATATTCTTAGGATCCACTCGAACACCAGCCTTGCCAAAAATATTGTTGGACACACCGACCACACTTAGAGGGGGGTGGCGAATGAGTGTGGGGCTCTTTTCCCTCTCTTTTAAAGAAAACTTCCCCTACACAGAACTCCTTAGTTAACAATCACCATTTACTCATTACTTATTGTTGTTATTTATAATCAGTTATATGAGAATATATATGAGCAACATATATCAACAATATATCATCAACAAATCATCATCACAAGGAAAACAAGGAACACAAGATGTATGTACAATTTTATTTTTATTATGAACTATAATCCTTGGCTTATCGACAACAATTGAATAGAGTACAACTCTACATGAGCACCAACTCTATAATGAAAGACTCAACTTACATCCTCGGCACCAACTGAGATGAGGCAACAATCCTCAACAGATGTCAATCCGTCAACATGTATGTGAATTGTCGGTAGTGAAACAAAAATATGTATGTGCCCTACCAATATTATAGCTCATGTATGTACACGACCAATCTGTACTACAACCTGCGTATACCTTCTGAGCAATTAGGGTTTTCTTTTCGTCACTCACTCAGATCCTCTGCAACCTTCAATCACATTCTATTATGTCTTTCACTGTCACATATGATCCATAATCATTCACAACACATCCAAGCTCTCCAAAAAATTACTCATGCTCCTCAACCATGCAATATGAATGCTACTCAATCATGTATAAGAAACCAGTATACTATAGCAATCATATCAGTACTGAATCATAAGAGTGGTGCTCACTCCATCAACCAACACAAACTACATCTATCCAAGCACTATCATCCAAACATATACCATCTATGAGATTACCAAACGTGTACATCAACATGTATCACTACTTGTACCAAGAAAGTATATCAACCATGCACCAATGCATGTATGCCAAATCCACAAAGCATGTGCCAATCAAACTACTAGTAGGTTCTTCTACCAATGTACTAGAAGTGTATAAACTCATCAATGATGTAAAACATGATCACCTCATCAACTTACCAACTACAAGACCAAATATTTAGTCCAACCATATGCCAAATGCATGCACCAATATATCCAACAACAAATGCTTCAATAATACATCATAAGATATATCAATGAAACTCAAAACATTTACCATCCATGTACCCCAACATATCAACCTCAATCCTCCATTTACTACAGCAAATACTAAGCATCCAACAATACATGTACTAGTAGTGTGCTTCAATAGATCAATGACATATCTAGCTAGCATCATCAATATATATCACATAACCAAGGTGCCATAACTTAACTTCCATAGGCAATATTTTTCTACAACAAAAAATGCCTCAATCCATACTCATGGGTTAGTGCCATGCCTCCAAGATGGACTTTTTGTTTTATATCATCACCTTACATAATCCAATATGTAATCATGAAAACCTGCAGCAAACAATGTTAGAACCTGCAATAAACTATGTCAAACCATTCATCACAAAGTTATACAATCACATCAAGCTGCAAACAATGTGCATAGCCCCTTTCCTTAGGCTTTACCACATATACGCGGCATGTTGCACAGACAGCTCGCGTATGTACATGACCTATTCAAGGTCAGCATACATATTTACACGACTGATACCACTGTCACCCACATATGCTTTAGTAGATGACACACTTGAGCCTCCCTTAAGGCTTCCATTCTGCTCTGGTTGTTCAGTCTTCTTCACCCACTTCTGAAGGTGTCCCTACTTCTCAGAACTTGATCTTTGAGGTTTCATATTTTCAAATATGTCTCCCTTCCTTACTTCATTCCTTGTTCTAGTCATGCTATATGAAGTTCTCATCATGGAACTTCTTCTTGTGTTCCAACAATCCTGGGATTTGTGGCCAAATCCATTACAATGTTAGCATCTCATGTTGTGACAATGAACAACAATGTGTCCTACTTGATCATGTCTCCAACACCTTATGGTGTTATGAAATCTTCCATTTTCTCTCCTTGTATAATATCTACATTCCAAATCTTTGTGACCATTTTCATTACATGAATAACATTGACCATGAAAAATACTTTTATACCTTTGCTTTGATGTCCATATTCTTTGAGGTGTAAGGATGGTTGCTTGATGTCTTCCTTGCTTTGTTATTTTGAAACTTTCCTTCCCTTGTGTAGATGTTTGACTTGCAACATCATCTTCATCCTTTGAGAGTGAGGGACTTACCTCATGATTATTTGAGGTGCTTGCTTCTGCATGTGTAGCTTCTCCCTTGTATCCAAGACTTGATTTATCATTTGGCGATCTTTGACTTTCCAAGATCTCATTCAAGATTTGTGAGCTATTCAAGAATTTGTTTGACTTCTCTACTAGATTTCTAAGATAAACAACTTCAACTTATAACTTATGACATGACTCTTCCTTTTCATTTAATTGATTCTTCAATAGTTCCTCTACCCTTTTGGCTTCTTCAATTTGGGTCTTGAGATGAACAATAATTTCAAAAATTTTGCTAATCTCATCATCTACTTTCTTATCTTCTTTTTCATTCTTTATTCTTGTGATATCTTCTTCCTTTTATTCTAATTGAGTCTTACTATTCTCTTCTAGTTCTTTGAGCATTTCCTTCAACTTCAAGATGTGCCTATGACTCTTCTTAAGAAAATTTTTAGTGTTATCCGAAAGATAGCGATAGTCTATATAATAGTGGTCATTTCTATATTCATATAGACCTCTTTCAACTTTCTCTTTAAGCTCCAATAGTTTTTCTTCTACTTATTCCATGGGATAACAATCAATTGATTCTATCCAAACTACTTCTAGATTTTCTTATTCACTTGTAGAGAAAAATTCAACATCATCACATTTTGAATTTTTGCAATCAAGGGTCTTTGAGGATTCTTTACCTTCATTTGAAATATCTTCAAGATCTTCCTTTTTTCCAACATCATCACATGATTATTTATCTTCAATTGAAATGTCTTCAAGATCATTACATTTAGAAATAATGCAATCAAGAGTTTTTGGAGATTCTTTACCTTCATTGATGAGTTTGTCTTCAATAACTTCCTTCTTTATTTGGTATGTCTCCTCTAGCTTTAGCCCTAGATCCTTGGCGGAATTGCATTGTTCCATGCTCTGTTTGATAGGACTTGAGAGTCCAGTAAGAATGGTATTGAGAGCTAACGTATGATTCTTCTTTCCTTCCCTTTGAGCTGCAAACTTTGACTTGTTCTTCAAGGAAATTGATCCACCAATGGCTTCCTTCCAAATACTCGCTCCCATCTCTTTCAAATGCACACTCATTTCTATTCTCCAAGTAGAAATGTTTTCCTCATCAAGGATTGGAACTTCATTATCCATTTGTGTGTCTATGGATCTCCTCTAATCTTTTTAAGGCTTATAGTGAAGGCCTGCTCTGATACCAATTGTTGGGCACACTGACCACACTTAGAGGGGGGGGGTGAATGAGTGTGGGGCTCTTTTCCCTCTCTTTTAAATAAAACTTCACCTACAAAAACTCCTTAGTTAACAATCACCATTAACTCATTACATATTGTTGTTATTTATAATTAGTTATATGAGAACATATATGAGAAACATATATCAACAATATATCATCAACAAATCATCATCACAAGGAACACAAGATGTATGTACAATTTTCTTTTTGTTACGGACTACAATCCTTGGGTTATCAACAACAACTGAATAGAGTACAACTCTACAAGAGCACCAACTCTATAAAGCAAGACTCATCTTACATCCTCAACACCAACTAAGATGAGGCAACAATCCTCAATAGATGTCAATTTGTCAACAGGTATGCAACCTGTCGGTAGTGCAACATGCGCATGTATGTGCCCTACCAGTAGTTCAACTCACGTATGTACACAACCAATCTATACTACAGCCTACGTATACCTTCTGAGAAATTAGAGTTTTCTTTTCATCACTCACTCAGATCCTCTGCAACCTTCAATCAAATTCTCTTATGTATTTCATTGTCACATCTAATCCATAATCATTCACAACACATCCAAGCTCTCCAACAACTTACTCATGCTCCTCAACCATGCAATATGAATGCTACTCAATCATGTATAATCAACCAATATTCTATAGAAATCATATCAGTACTGAATCATAAGAGTGTTTCTCACTCCATCATCAAACACAAACCACATCACAACATCCATACCAAGAATTCCTTAGGTATTCACTACACAACAAGAAAGAGTATCCATCAAGACAACAATGTAACCATACCAGAGTTTTTATGGCATATCGGAGCCCATAGAATGAAGATCTGGAACCTTCTTCAGTCTTCAAGAGCCTGACACCATCTCACACACGATTCTACATGACTTCATCCAATGTATGCACCCTATCCTCATTCAGCCAGCATATGTACGCGCCTTGGCTCACTACAACCCGCGTATACCTCAGAAACTAGGGTTTCCGAGCTTTCGAGACTTTTTCCATCATGATCTCAGACTTTCCAAAACTTTGATGCGTCCATAAGATCCTCCAGTCTTTCTCTCTCTTAGAATAGATGTTCAATACATGCTCAAGAGATACACAAGAGACACAAAAGATGTCTTTACACAAGAGACCATTGCCTCTTATTTATACTCTCCAAATAACTTCCTTAGAAGCATATTCTAGGTCACTTAACCCACTTCTAGGTCACTTAACCTATTTCTAGGCCACTTAACCCAGGTTTAGGTCACTTAACCTATTTCTAGATCACTTAACCTCTTTCTAGGTCACTTAACCTATTTCTAGGTCACTTAACCTATTTATAGGTTAACCACTTCCATAAATTGAAAGTTCTCCATTTAGATATTCCTACTTGACTTTGTCACTTTTATTTACCATTTAAATAATAATTTATTCTTTGCAGGCTCTTTGACTTCTTTGACCTTTTGGGGCTTCAATCCTACATATGAGGGTCCTCCAACTTCATAAGGCCATAACTCTCAAACCATGAGGAGTTATGTGACATTCCACATACCACCAGAAATAGTATGACAAGCACTATGCATCTAGGATAGTTCCACTGACAAATTTACTGATCTTCAACTCATTATTCCCCATATAAGAATAACCATACTTCAACTGCAAAGCATCTTCCCATGAGGGATTTCACCATAAGGGGACCACTTTGGAGTTCATCCATTTGTACACCTTATCAACCATGATAAGACAATGAAGACCAATTCAACAATGCATCATATACCAATGAAACCACATCGATCCATCTTCATATATGCATCATGTGTCAATGATAACTCATTGATCCATATTCATCAATATGCTATGATAAGACATGTGTACATCAAACCTTTGACCTTTAACATCATTCAATAATCCTTTGGCATCAATCAATTCCTTGACATCAATCCTTTGACCTTAATCAATTAATTAACCTTTGGCATCAATCAATTCCTTGACATCAATTAATTACTTGACATCAATCCTTACCTTCGCCATTAATGACAACATGATCCAAATATCTCTCCCTTTGGCATTGATGGCAATACCAGCATTGATGTCAACACCAATCATTGATGTCAACATGTTGACAAGGCATGCTCTACATCAATAGTCATAAATCACATCAATGTGACTATCTGCCCCCCTTTGACATCAATGGCAAAGGGTCATTCTCCTCTAGGGGTTGCTCCCCCTACTTGAACTCTCTTTGGTGTTGCTTCCCTTGCCTAAATAATCTCTCCCCATTTTGAACAAGGGATATCACACTGATGTAATGCTGAAAATGCATATCTCATACTCCCCCTGTGACCATTGCTCCCCCTGGAATTATGCCTCTCTTTTCTTTCTTCAAATATAGGGATATTTTACCAAGTATGCATCTGATAAATATCTCCTCCTCTAATCATGGGAAAAAGAATGAATCCCCCTATGGGTATGTCTCCCCCTATCTTCTCTACAAAATGAAAAATATGCTACCACATGATGATCCTTGGACCTGTTAATGCTTCAAACTCATTCCATACCAATCATCATGAAGCAAAAGATATGGCAATGAATGAACAAATACATCATGTACCAAAACATGTGCCAATAGTATACCAATAATATGCCTCCATCAACATGCCCACCATGTGCATCTACCAATAGTATGTCTCCATCATGAGCCAAGTATAAAAATCACGAATCTCAATCAATCAAGTGTCTCAACTATAACATCTCACATGTCATGTACCAAAGTATCAAGTAATACCAATGGTGTAATTCTATCCAAGTACTATCATCCAAACATATACCATCTATGAGTGTACCAAACATTTACATCAACATGTATCACTACTTGTACCGAGAAATTACATCAACCATGCACCAATGCATGTATGCCAAATCCACAAAGCATGTGCCAATCAAACTGCTAGTAGGTGCTTCTACCAATGTACTAGAAGTTTATTAACTCATCAATGATGTAAAACATGATCACCTCATCAACTTACCAACTACATGCCCCAATATTTAGTCCAACCATATGCCAAATGCATGCACCAAGATATCCAACAAAAAATGCTTCAATAATACATCATAATATATATCAATGAAACACAAAACATGTACCAGCCGTGTACCCCAACAGATCAACCTCACTCCTCCATTTACTACAACAAATACTAAGAATCCAACAATACATGTACTAGTAGTGTGCTTCAATAGATCAATGACATCTCTAGCTAGCATCATCAAGATATATCACATAACCAAGGTGCCATAACTTCATTGTCATAACCAATATTATTCTTCAACAGAAAATGCCTCAATCCATACTCATGGGTTAGGGCCATGCATACAAGATGGAATTTTTATTTTATATAATCACCTTAAATAATCCAATATGTAATCATGAAAACCTGCAACAAACAATGTTAGAACCTGCAATAAACTATGTCAGACCCTGTGTTGAAACAGACCCTGAATTTTTGATCTTGAGGATAAATTTTTTTTTGTATCTTTGAGTCTTTGCATTTTATAAATTTCCTACAGAAAAAATTTCATCTCCAATGAATTCGCGATGCCTTTATGGTTCATTTTTGGATAAAGAATGATTAAAAATCTAAACGAACATAAGTTTCAAACACTTTTTCAAATGATCTTTTAAATGAACAGTAATGTTAAAAACTTAAGGAATTTTAAATTTACATCGGGATATCGGGATTTGGAGTTTTGAATGAACAAATGTTCAACACAAATTGAATAGCGAAATCCCGATTCCCGATTTCCCGATACATTAATCCTTAATTAAAACATCATTTACTTAAATCAGAAGTTAAAGAGGTTTAAACTTTAAGTTAATCTCATCGCAAAATCGGGATTCGCGATTTTGTGAGAACAAAGAAACTTGTCATCGTATTTTCCGATTTCCTGATTTCACGATATAGTTAATCCTTAAGTGAAGTTTGGAATTAATCTAATTAATGTTAAGCATGATTAAGAGTAAATAATCATATCGGGATATCAGGATTCGCGGTTTTGTGAGAAGCAATTTTCATGTCATTGGATTTCCCGATTTCCCGATTCCGGATTTCCCGATTAATGAAATCTCGAAAAGGTTTAATCTGGATTAATTAAGACAATAAAAATGTTTTAACTTAAATAATATATCACGATTTCAGCAATCATGGTTCTTCGATGACTTATTTCCTTGACATCAAAAGTTCTAAAACTCCGATACGAGTGTTTTCAAATTTTAAATCAAGATTAACACTAATTAATCATTCGTATAAACAAGGTTTAAAGTAAAATTTTTGATAAATTATCTTTAATGCGGCATTATCCAATTTGGAAAGTTTTTATTATTTTTGAATACACTGAGAAAGCTTAAGTACAAACATTAAATGCATATATTCGGGAATATCTTTTGCATTAAGAGCCTTAAATTCATAACAGAGGTACAAACCTCAATGCTTTTACGATATGTTCAAAGTAAATTTTGAAACATTTACATTATCATTTCGAAGCTAAATTCCTCTCTGTTACAGGTTTTCAAGTGAACATAGAGCTATGGCACCCAAAAAGGCTTCGAAGAAAAATGAAGAGCAACCAGAAGGCGATATTATTTCCGATACTACTACATCTGGGGTAGTACACTCTGTCAAATCATGGGCTGCAATTGCAGAAAAAATGGAGGATGAACTTAAATATGCGAACACTGGTGCGGACAACCATCTCCGAGATATCGCTGAGACTGAGATTCATAAGGTTGTTGCGCGCCCGAGACTTGTTTCATATACCGATATGATCACCTGGGCACTGGATAAAGTAGACGTTCCGACCAGAAGTATTCTGAACAAACAAGGAGCTGTCATCGACTCATTCAGACCTGAACATATCCAAGTAATGTATAAGCTCTCGCCCAATTATAGACACACTTATAATACTGAGTTTGTAGCTGCATTTCAAAGAAAAGAGTGCATTGAAGGTGGCCAAACATACACTGACATGATAAGAGGATGGGCCAGAGATGAAAACAAGTTTAGGGCTGATGTACATGGAATTTATGCCACAACTTCCTTAAATGAATATATGGTGTATGTAGCAATGATGTTATGTAGACTTTTTGGGAGAAAGGATTCTTTCCACTTTAATGCAGACTGGACACCTTTCTTAGAGGAAGTTTCGGAGGGACGCAGTTTCAATTGGCACAAAATTCTATCAGATAACCTTACATCGGAGGTTATGAATTACAAAGAAGCTAGGTCAAAAGGACAGCCAGTGTCTTTTTATATGTCAGCCTATATAATGGATGCCATTTTCCTTATGACTCCTTTCCCACTTATGAATTGGAATTGGAATGTTTCTTGTCCAGAGCTCGTTCATAAATACCATTCATCTCTTTGGGAAGAAAATGCAAAAAATGTTTTTTATGAGGTTTGTCATTATGTAATTATCCCTTTGCACAAATTATTCCTGGGATGCGAACCCCCTCGTATTTCTAATACCATCATAGAAAACCTCAAAACAGTCGTTGACTGGTTCACCGAGGAAACGTTTTCCTATGTGAGGGTTTATGGATGTTCCATTCCGCCTCATGCACTCCCAAAAATTTTACCAGACAGGTTGATATGCAGAGAAGTGGCTTATCAGTTAGTAAATGGTGGCATTGGGCTAGAATTAAAAGCTCAACAGAAAAAGGCATGGCCATCTTTTCCTGTTTGTCTAGGAAAATTTATTTTATTAAACATAGGCCATTCTAAGGCAGAAGCCGAATCAATGGACGAAGTGAAATTAGTAAATATAGAGATCAGGAAACACGACCCATACCAAATAATCAGTCGACATTTCACACAATGTGGTTTGAAAGCATATGAACATGAAGTCTCAGTTTATGATGATGTTTTTAGAAATGCTAAATCTTATGAGAAAGTTCAGAACAGAGTGCAAACCTTGTCACCTGATGCACAGGTGGGGTTTGCATCTTTTCAAAGAAATAGAAGGCAATGTCTACCAAAGATTTTACAAGGCGAAATGTCAACATCAACACAAGAGAAAGAAACAATTCCTCCGGGGTTCGAAACCATTATTCAGTATAATGCAAGTGACAAAGATAAATTGAAAGAGTCTGAAATACCTCCTCAGAATACAGAGGATTCTCAGACCAAAGAAACACAGACAGAAAAGGGAAAAGGAATAGAAACAAGCCCAATAGACCTCGATGATATTCCAGAAAATGTTGGGGGAACAACTTCACAGGAACTTGGTAGTCCTATTACAGCATTGACTCCACTTCAGTCAACTTTTGGAATCCCTCATGAAGGAGTTCTATATGTAAGTGATTTAGAGCCAATCACCAGAGATGAAATTCCTTCATCTGATTATTTTTTCAGTAAAAAACGAAGAGCTGTCTTGAAACAGGAATTACATCCTGTAGGAGAAAGAACGGTCAAAAAACATAAAATTATCATTGATGGAAAGAAGCTAAATGAGGGAGAATTCGCTACAGAGTTAGCAGGAACTATGGGTGCTATAGCATCAGCCAACATGTACTCTGTAGGAAATCTAACCACTATGATAGAGCAAAAGGATCGGGAAATAATGCAGCTGCAGGACAGATTAAAGGAGAATGAAAACATTATTGGCTGGGGAATACAAAAAGGTCTAGAACAAGCTAGACTCAAAGACATCCAAGAAATCCAAAAGTTAAATGAAAATTTGGATGAGGCAAAATACATGATACAGGTCACTCAAGAACAAGTGCAAAAGCTGGGCAATGAAAATAAATCTCTGCAAGATAAAATAATTTCGATTACTAATCAAGTGATTGAAATGGAACATTTCAAGACTAAAGCATCAGAGATATATGCAAATATTGAGGAATAACAACAGAAGATATTCTGTAATCTGGAGATCATCCATAATTATTTTCAAGAATCTAAGAGGTCTATGGAAAAGGTAGTGCAAAAAGAAAAAGAAGCTAAAGCAGCAAGGAATTCTTTCCAAAAGATAATAACTTCTTTACAAAAAGAAGAAACTGGAARATCACARAAATTATCCATTTCAGAGCAGTTGAAAGGAGATATAATGATAAAAGTTTGGGAAACAAAATTGGAAGGATATAAAAGAATTACAAAAGGAGTCAATGAAGATTGTCAAAAGATCTTCGATTTTATTGAAAAAGATTCAGTACATATCGGGACAGATGGCTTTTCCGATTTGTTAGGAGAAATCGACATTAACGGGTATCAACTGAAAACAAAAGAAGAACTTGAAGAAAAGAAAGCGGAAATCTCAAATATTAAAGTGGTCAACATTGCAGAAATTGGTAAGTGGATGATAGCTTCAAGTTCAAAATTGGAGAAAGTTAAATTCACAGAGAAAATGATAGGAAGCCAGTTGCCAGGCCTACAAAGAAGTTTCTTCTCTTTTGAAGAAAATGAAGTACCAGAGGCTCCTAAAGTCTTGGTAAAGTTTTTAGAGAAATATGTTCAATACATTGAAGCAAATAAAGAAAGTTCTTCAATACAGATTTAAAACTTTGTAAATACTTTTATTTTCATAATTTTGAAATAAATTGTAAACGGTTGACATTAGTTTATGAAACCGAAATATTAGGAAGTTGATTAGTTACGAATGAAAGAATTTGATAGAAATGTATAAATATAGTTTCAAGAGGCTGAAACAGGGCTTCAGAAATTTTGGAAAAAGCCAATTTTTGTAATATCAACTTTGAATTTTATCGGAATCGGAATCGCAAACAAGATTCTGGATCCTGCAATTTTGTGACTATGTTTCTTTCCCTGTTTATCATGATTTGTTAAATTTTCTTCTTAATGTGTGTTTCTAACCAGCGAATCAATTTGAAGTTATATACATTGTCATTTATCGTTTCAGATTGGTTTGGATGTTGAATGTTTTACAGTATTTCCTCTGAAATTACTTTAGTGATTTTAAGACCTGTAAACCTTCTGTTCCTTAATAGCTAATTCTATTAGAAATATTGTTGTTCTTTCACCATTGTGCATCGAAGTATAAGATTCTTTCTAGATAAAAGCCTTATATTTCTTTATATTGTGTTCCATTGTTTACAACCTCAAAATTGTTGCAAAACCAGGAAACGTCCTTGATTTCTTTTTTACATTACTGTTTTAGATTTTAAAGTTGTCTCATTAATATCATCTCTGAAAATCTGAAGTAACCAATTGATAAAAACCCCTTTTACAAAACCTTTAAAAACCCTATCACCCATGACAGTCCCTAGTGGTAGACAACCAAACGTAGAACCTGGTCTTCAGTATCAAACCAGCATTGCCCTAAACTTATTTAACACCATTCTACAAACAACAACCAATAGGGCTGAGTTAGAAATATCGTGGGCTACTATCGAACGTGACATTAGCATCCAATAGCAATGGGAAGCAAGACAGAGACAGTTGAGAAACTGAATCTAATCTAGTCTTTCTTTGTTTCTTTAATTTAAAAGTCCCTTCATAAGAATCTTTATTCGGATGCCTTGACGGTATGTTTTACAGCCTTAAAACATAAACTCAGGAACAACATCTTTTTGGCGCCGTTGTCAGGGATCGAAGAAACAAATTATTTCCCTGGGAAGAACGACATTGACACTTTCTGTTGTTGATAGTGAACAAGAACAGAAAACTTTCTAAGACTAAAATTATCTTTCACTTGGCGACTCCACATTTAATAAACTGGCTAGTAGCCGTAAAAACACTAGAAAAAACCCGGATAGAAAACAGACCTCGCCAATCTCTAATATGGAAAAAATCTTAAAATCAAGAAAATCAATAAAACAAATCCTTTTATCAACTTATACTACAGATCGGCCTAACTTTACACATTCAAATTCATCGGAAACTTTTGAACGATCACTTTCACTCCCCTTCTTTTGATACTTTTTCTTTTCCCAAAGTTTCGTCTCCAGTTTTACAAGAATCTTCTCCACAGACTGTCCCAACTTCGGTCCCAAATCTAAACATGGCAGCACAAGGAGGTGCTGGGGGTGCTGGAGGTGGAGGTGGTGCTCCTGGAGGTGGTCAAGTACAACTTCCCGGGATTTTTGCCAAAGTGGCTGCTAGATATGCTCCCCTAGTTCTTCCTGTTCCTCTTCATGATCTCCCTGAGAACTATATGAAGAGCCTCCCCAAATTTACAGGGGAGGGAGATTTGACTGCACAAGAACATATCAACTTTTTCGATCAATTTGCAGATATTCTTGGGATAGAACATGAAGATGTTTATTCCAGATTACTTGTTCAAACTTTTGAAGGACAGGTGAGAACTTGGTTTCGATCCTTACCAGCCGGATCATTAAGATCCTATGAAGAACTGGAGAGTGTGTTTATCAGACAATGGGGTGAGAGAAAAGATCACCTCTACTACCTAACCAAATTCGGAGCCCTAAAAAAGAAAAATTCAGAGTCAATCCTGGAATTCACACAAAGGTTTAATAAATTATATAATAAAATTCCAACTGAAGTTAAACCCTCACAGCCTTCAGCCAAAGTAACTTATGCCGGTGCTTTTGATCCTAACTTCGCTTTACTATTAAGGGAAAGAATATTGTTAGATCTTTCTAAAATGCAAGATGATGCAGTCGAAATCAAATCCAATATGATGGCATCAGGGAAGCTTAAAGTAAAGACCGAAAATGTAAATAAAGAAAATAAAAAATTTAAAGATCAAGGTGGACCTTCAGGGTCAGGAAAATCCTCTGGTGATAGGATAGATGAGATGGCTAGGGTCATT
>ML797266.1:136563-160135 GCA_009831015.1 Picea engelmannii | reverse complement strand
CTAGATTCTGGTGGACTTGACATCTTACCTACAACATACTACTCTTTTCCACCACAATCATATCCTTTCGATATGCTAAATTTTGGTGAAATCAATTCCAAACCTAACATTGATAAACTTGGATTTGATGCTTGTTCACTTTCGTCACTCACATGGGAAGAGGACATGTTGTGAGATGATTTTACACAGTTTATTGTTGAAAAAGACAATGCATTATATCTTATGGACATCAAACATTCTAAGTTTCATATTCGTTCTTTGCTTAGCTCTAATCTTAATGTTTATGCCTCACATTTTGAAATGATCAATCTCAACGAAGGAAACATTCAACCCAATGATCTAATTGATTGCACGAATTCTCCTATGATAAGTTTCCCATTGAGATATTTGTTTCATCAAAGTCATGGTTTGTATCCCCATTTTTGTGACAGGATCTTAGGATGGCTTGAATATTCATATATGAAAAAATTTCCCAATAAAGACAAAGTTGAGCTTGCTTTCTTTTTACCTAAGTATCTTGGAAGTAGGCGTGACATATTTCTTTTAGATCCTCCATGTGAAGAAATTAATGAACACTTAGAGAATTGTAAGGAGGATAGGGCATTTCAGCCTTGGCTGATGGTTATTGCATTTCCTCATAATCCTGACGAGTTTTTCAAAACTACTTACACTCACCCATGCCATTATGACCCTTATCACGACAAGATTGCTCAATGGCTGGAGGATTTTTACAACAAGAATATCCGAGGAAATGGTAAGATCATGCTTACTTTGTTTCTAGATTTTGATTATGAAGGTAAGCGTGATATGTTTCTGTCATTTGTTGATATATTACCATTCTTTTTAATAATGCTTGATCTTGTTTTCATTGCAGGATTAGAGTTACTCCGATGGCTACATTGGAAACATGACTTCACGTAGTAGTCTGGTTTATTTAATAGTTAGGGTAGGTTTAGGAATAGGTTTTCTTGTAGTTTTATTCCTCACTATTTCTCTTTGTAATAATGCAGTCATGCACGTAAATGGGCGCACCACGAGAACCATAATACGACTATTGTCAGGGAAGTCCCCTTGATCCTTTTTCTCTTTACTTCTAGTTGAACGTTTATTTTCAAAAACCCAGTATCGTCATGAAAATCTTAAATGGAAAGTAAAGAGATAAATAAATCTAAATCAACCCTGACCCAAGGTACCATGAGTAGGACTGTTTTCCCATCATTCAGGATTTTCCTACTTTCTTTCAGTTTCCCAAGGGATTTGTTGCATGAGGTTTTTAGATGCACCTTCTGTGCATATTTGTTTTTTGTTTTTGTTGTTTGGATTTCTTTGCTTTCCAATTTTTTCTTCACTGGTGTGTTTTGATTTCTCCCTTATGCTTACTAGTTTTTGCTGTTGAAATACACATACCTGAATTTTTGAATTGTTCAGACAAGGAAAACAGAAAATCCTTTCTCTGAAATAACTGCTAAGAAATTGTGTAAACATCAATTATATACTTCTGGAATTTACATCTGTGTTGGCAAAGACTATTGTTTGAAAGAAGTTAGCTGATTTCGATCTCTGAGTAAAGCCTGTCATGATCATATTTTATCTTTTTACGCTGTCCCTATTCCTTAAGGGAATGACACAGAAGATGCCTCCCTGCCTTAGAAAGTTGGTTCTGTAAACAAACCATCTCTGGATCTTAATAAAGGACAGTTCTAAAAAATTCTGATGAGGTCTGTAAAAAATATGTTAAAATATCATAATTTTCAGCGTCACCTCGCTCAATCATATATCTTTAAAAAAAATTAAAACATAAAAGAGCTGTGGGAAGTGCTTGTAAACCCGTCGGGATACTGAACAGGTCTGCTGGCAATGGGTAAATGCATGCATGATGCCAAGACAACTTCGTCGGGGTACTGAAAAGGCCTGTTGGCAACGAAGAAATGTCGGGTATATGAAAATTTGCAAATAAGAAACCTCTTAACCTTAAAATGTCCTTTATTTTGATCTGGAACTTCTTGGCAGGATACAGATGTCAGAGTGGGTTAAATGGAAACCATGTCGAGGTTATAGACGCTTGCTGGCAGCAGTGGCTCTGTCAACAGTATTGGAGATTTTATATTTAATATCGTGGCTCGCTTGTCTTAAGACTGTTATCAGTTTTCATCCTTTAAACACTGCTGGTATTTGGTTAATGATGATGTTTACAAGATTTTCTGGTTGTTATTTTTGAGTTAGAATTTTTCTCATTATCATAATCTGAATTTGTTCTTTTGGCAAAGATAACTGCTTCTACTATTGTGTCGCCATTGTTGGCAGCCAATACACATTTTTCCACTGTCTTATAAGCTGCCTACACCAATGTTTTGCAAACATCAATTTTTCATCGCAATTTTCAAATAAACGACACTTTTATTTTTTGCAACATTTGCACATTTACCTTCGTTTTGTTTTCACGACTGTAAGCGTGAAAACTTAGTCTCTCGAAGTTGCATTAAAATCATTGTTTGTTGTCCTTGTTGATGATATGCCCATTGCGCTTACATTTCACTTATCATTATGCAGCTGGCAAAACTTTCGAACTGTACTCATTGGACATGATTGGATTGATTTTGTGACTTGGTTTCATTGAGTTTGTAATGCATTGGCATTTGGATTTATATGTTATTTGATCAAATTACTTTGCACATTGGTTTCATACGATATATAGGTGTTATGGTTAAACCTTGATATATTTCATTTGATATGATACCTAGTTTCAAAATGCATTGGTACCTCGCTTAAACTCTTGATATGAATTGATACATCACATGTGATATAGTCAAAACATTGGTATTGGTTTCGATTTGTAAGTTTGTTTTAAAAACTATGGCATAACTTTGATTGCACGCGTTGTTTTATACACTCACCTTTGATTTCATTGGTCGGCCAAGTGACATGATTGTTGAACTATACTATAATGGGTAGAACAACTATAAGCCGACGGTTGTACCTTGGCAATAACTATTATGCATGGTAGAGATAAGCTCCACCACCTTCACACGATGACATTAATGTCTATCCCTTATCCCTGTTTCACCTCTGTTAGCTCGAGTAACCCTTCATGCACTTTGCTCCTGTGTATGCTATGACCCAAACCCTGGCTTGTTCACCATGTGCTCGGCTCCATGGCACCGGTGGTGCGAATCGAGCCGAACAGTAGCCAAGCCTTGCTACTATTTGACAATGCCCGGAAAGACTTGGAGGATAATGGTTGGCTCACCTTCGTGCAAAGGTTTGAGGGTTTTAATCTAGTTGTAAGGATTCAGACTCTGACATAGAATGTTTCCTAGCCAGTGAGTACCCTTACTCACAGGGTTTGTGCCCCGAGCCACCTTATGATTTTGTTTCTAATCTTCCCCCTTGCCTAAAGAATAATCCTAACTACCCTGGGATCAAACTGCCTAACGAAACCCTCAGCAATGTAATGAAACCCTCACCTGCACTTTCGAAGCCCACACAGTCGTCCTGTGACCAATGTGATTTGTGGTTGGAATGATACTACATCGATGTTCCCCTACTCCAATCGAAAATCGAATCGCTGGAAAATCAAGTTGCAGTATTGACTGGACAAAGAGACAAACTCTAAGCAACTGAGAGGAAGCAGAGAACCACTGGTTCCATCACTTTCAAGAATGTTGAATTGGCCACAGCCGTTGTCAACTCCAAATTGTCATGATTAAGCCATCTGCTCGTCATACAGGTATGAATTTTGACATCGTTTTAGTTTTGTGAATGACCAGGATTAATATACTGATTTGAATTGGGTCTTCGAATAACTCTATTTATATTTCGAAATGGCTCTGTCATAATGTGTTCATCCTGTATATTTTTCGCTTTGCTAAAAATAAATGAAATTTCATTTTGGATACATGATTTGATCATTCCAAGTTTAGCCACTGATAGATTTTTATCGGATTTGATTGGTTTTCGATTGGATTTGATTTGTTCGTTTGTCTGATTGAGTTGACGAAATTGATGGTTTGCTTTCAATTGAATTTGTTTTGTATCTACTCTGAACAAGAAGTTTTCATGCTAGATTTAGAATACGATCATGTTTTGATTTGATTTTGTTATGGTTAGTTTGTATGTCGTGGTTGTTGAACGATTTCGTGAATTTGGTTGTTGCGGTCTTTTAATATGCTGTGTCATATAATGTTCTAAATCTGATTGTTTCCAAGTTGGGAAGAATGACTCTGTTTTTATGGAAACAATACTCTCATTTAAGTCTGTGCAAATGATATTCACACCCGAATTATGGAACGGTTTAATCCACGACAACTATGTTAAATCCCATCCGTTTGATTCGCTTGATTGGATTGTTGTATCTTCAGTTAGTTTGATCGATTTTATGAATTGTATTCATATCAAAAATAGATTTGATTACAGTTCTGTCCTCAAACAAGTTTGTTAACTCAGTTCGACTTATATCATTCTGTTAAATTTGTATGAGGAAATTCGGGTAATAGTTGTTTCAAAATAAATTCAAGAAATGATTTCGTGAATGGTTTTGTCTACCCCATTTTGCAATAACAAATGATCAGATATCTCTTACGAACTCTGTTACCAACTGAATGATCCTGTTATGATTTCATTTGAGTTGATTCACGAGTCAGTTATGATTTAATTCGCTCATGGCCTGGATCGTTTGTTATACAATTATGTCGATTTGGAAATAATCTTGTTTAGATTCGATCGTGTCTCCTGAGGCAGCATAACAATTGCCTGCGATTTGTTTTAATTATATTGATTTCAAATTGATATGAAACGATTTCATAACTGTTTGATTATGATTCTATTAACCCGACTTTGTGGTAACAAACGAAACAGAGTACGCATATCTCTGTAGTCATTTGATTGATCTTGATCATGTTTGATTTCGAATGGTATAACCATTTCAATTTCAATGATTCGTTTTCAAATAGCTATTGGATGGTAATTGAATTTAATTCTTTAAAAGATTTTCAATCGAATTTAATGTTGATTATGTGTCTTATTTAGTCCAGCTACAGAATCACAAGATTCTGTAGCTAGTCTATAGAATTAGATTTTTATCTTTTTATTAATAAAGGATCCTTCTAACTTGTCCATTTTTTATCCTTTTCAGGTAAATTCGAATTGCATGGGACATGCTGGACAGGCTAGGGGAATATTTGGGTGATATAGTTTTATTTTAGGTTCCTAGTTTAGTTAAACTTGGGATATCTTCCCAGATTTTATGTAAATAGTTTTGATAACTTCCACAGGGAGGTTTTACCCTGTGGAAAACCTTTAAATACTTATTATTTTTGTAATAAGGATCATCCTCACTTTTGGGAGAACCAGGCTATGGATTCCTAATACAAACTGAGACAGAAGTTGATGTTCTGCTACAACTTTCTCTTTCATAATATCAATCTTTTGTTTCACGTTTATGCATGTCATTAGCAATTGATTATAGACTACTTTAGCTATCATAGTCTATTGTAGAATGATATGATTTAATTAATGTGATCCATGTCTGATTTCTTTCATTACTTTAAAAATACAACAATTACTTTGTTCAATTAATGAATGACGGATTTCTCTTCTTCATCAATTGAATTATTTTGTATAAGTCTTTGCATACAGGTTTATCTAATTGTGAAGATTTATAAATTATAAGATTGTTGTTATTTTTATGTCTTGTTTGTCCTGTAATTATATTAAAGAGCACTGCAGCTATCGTTTACGAGAAGCCTCTGAATAATTTGGTGCGGGTTTCCTCCCTCCGATCAGCTAAGACAACCATCATACACAGGACAAATCTAGAGCATTTCTTCAGGTCAGCTTGTGATTTATTTTCGTTAGTTTGTTTAGTATAATATTAGTAGTTTAGTTAGATATATGTTTAGTTAGATGTGTAGTTAGAATTATGTATATTAGTTGTTTAGTATGGTTAGTTTTTCGTTTTATTTCTGTTCATAAAATTATAAAATCCACAAAAAATATCTCTTTTTGGCTCAGGACAGAATATTAATGAGTTTTTTCAGGTTTTATTTAAATCTGTAAATTGTAGATATTGTACATTTTGTGAATAAGTTATATTTCCTTTAGTAGTTAGATAGTTAATTAGTTAGAGTTATTATAGTAGTAGTTAGTAGATTGTATATAGAATAGTTAGTTTAGTTTATTAGTTTGTTTTATTTCTTTTTAGTTAGATTAGTTTAGTTTGTTTTAATAGTTAGTTTTAGTTAGATTAGTTAGTTTAGAGTAGTTTTTATTTTGTTTCTTAGGACCTTAGATCGGCTAACGAAGCCGCTAAATCCGTCAGGGTGGTTCATCCCAAACGGCTTGGGTTATTAGACAACCCCAGACCGGTTCCACTCTCTTAGTTGACGGATGGTCGATTTCGCCCGTCAACAAGTTCGCACCCTAAGTATGGGTTTCCTGTGAGAATGAAATATTTTCACACCCTATAAGATAGGCATCCTGTGAACTCATCTTAAAAATATGGTTTTTGGAAAAAGACAACAGTCACTTTTCTCAGGCAAAAAGTCCTTGTGGGAGCTTGAATACATCACTGTAGAGACATCACCAGAGTGACCAAAATAATGTGTAACATAGAGCTCTGCGACAAATTGGGTCCATGCAATATACCCCTGACGTGAATTTTTACGCCATTTCCACCATTTCCATCGTTCAGGATATAGATAGAGGACAACATAGCGGAGTTTTTCCAACTCATCAGTAATACCATGCAGAGAAAAATAATGCTCCATTTGAGTGACCCAACCCGTGGGATCAGATCCATCGAATTTATTGACCTCGATGAGGGGAAGATGAGGTTCACGATGAAAGGAGTTGGATTGAAAATGCAGAGAATGAGAGGAATCAACAACATATGGTTGGTCTGAGGAGGAAGGACCTGAAGTGAGGTTCAACAACTGGTTGACAACAGACTGGAGGGTGTTAAATTGGTTCTGAATTTGGAATCCATGGTGTCAAATTTGTGTTGGAATTGGGTCTCGAATTATGCAAGGCGAGAATTGGTAGAGCCAACCTCAGATGTCACATGTTAGATGGATTCCTGGGCTTGATTGATGGAAGCTTGCAGGTATTGGTTGCAAGTGTTGGCCATTTGGAGAGGGGGAGTGCGGGTAAGGGAAAATGGGTGGGTGGGACCACAGAAAAGGACTGATAAGTGATAGGTACCACGGCGATCAAGGAGAGAAGGGAAACATAATAGAATATGTGGCAAAATACGGAATTTGGGAAGGAATCGAGTCCACTGAAAAAAAAAATTTAAATGAAAGGTACGACTACAATCAGGGATAAAAGGAGAATCCAATGGGATAGGTCCCAAATAAGTGTTTCGTCGGGACCACTTACTCCGGCCCGAATGATATTGCAGTGACGAAATGCCCAAATGCTTAACATGAAGAAATGTGTAGTAATTTCACAACCATAATGCAGAAGTCACAATTGCATGGAAATAGATCTTGTCTGTTCTGTTTTTGTTTTTGTCCCAAGGGGTAGGGTATTCAGGTTTTCTATAGACAAGGGTTTTCCCTGTTCTATAACTCTATGATATATGTGTGGGGTCCAATAATGGTAGTCGACCTAATTTCTCAAGGCACCAACTAAGGAGGCTAGACAAGTACTAGAGAGTATCTTCCTAAGTGATTTTCTCGATTGCACTATAGGAATCATGTGACCAACAGGTTTATCTATTAAGGGCTTCAGGAGATCTAGGTCGATCGATATACAATTGTTGTCTTATGCGCTACCACTCGAAGGGGTACTAACAGGGGTTACAAGGGTGGCCAATAGATGTGCACTTGAGTACCACTTGTATTTCATGCATGTTTTACTCCTCGACCATGGTTTTATGCATGTAACGATAGATATTTGTAGCTTTAAGACGTCAAAATACGTGTCTACCCTGGAAAAAAAATTAACCCTCAAATTTTTTTTGAGGAAAGTGCTCTGATACCATTTGTAAGGTACCAGGTCTATTATCTTAGAAAAGAAGAGAAATAATGTTGAAAATAACACCGAGATAGTAAAAGAATACATAAATACTTCAAATATAACAACAGAACAACAAATTATATGGAACCACAACACCAAAATTATACCTTTATTGATAGGAAGCAAGGTTCACTTCCCTCTTCGAGGGGGCAAGCTCCAGCAAAGCAGAGCTCTATTAAAATAATTATTCAAAACAAAACTTATCATACCCTCTACTCCTATTTATACTAAATCTATCTATCCAAAAAGAACAATCTATAGTAATATCCTTCTAGAAGCGAAAGGTTCTGTTGGAAGATTGGTTGTTGTCATTGATGTCAACCCTAGTCATGGGTTTTGGACTACAAGATTGATGAAGGTATTTGGAAATGAAGGAAAATTCACATACAACACCCATGGATGGATAGTATACATCATGTTGTTTCTGGTGGTATGTGACACATCACGTGGATCCTCATGGTTGAGGAGAAATGAATTTTTGAAGATGACAAAGTGAATTGAAGAAGGAAGTACATGTAGGCCCTGAAGATAATTAAAGAAAAGAATTACAAAATAAGAAAGTGTTAGGTCGGCCCTAATGTTAAAATCAAGTGACATAAATGGTATAAATACACATCATTTTACATTCATTTGATACACAAGTCAAATTTCAGAGGAAATCATAAGTAAATAAAGCCGGATTTCAAGGGAGGATGAAGTCTTCTAGTGAAGTGTTCTAAGGTATGTTATTTTCAGGTCATCTTACCTTTTTCGTTATAACTTTTTTTCTAGAATGATTCGGATGGTGAAATTTCTATGGTATTGAGAAGACATATCAAGGTACCTGTGGTAAAATTTTCAGCACTTTATTCACTATAATTATGGATATACACTCTGTGGAAGATAGGGTTTTTGACCATTCTTGAAGCTAGTCAATAAACATGTGTTCCAGGTAAAATAGTCATAACTTCTTCATAGAGAATCCAAATGAAGTGGGACAAATTTCATTGGAAATATTACGGACTTTAGTTTCTTGTGTGCGAGTTTTAGAATCTGATGTTAAATATTGAGCATGGGGAATTTTGTACAAGTTCGCACTCCTGAATAAACCAGAATTGAATAAAGTCTACCATTCTTTCTATAACTTCTTTTTGGGGAGTATTCAAGGAATGAAACTTGGAGAAGATTCAGAGAATACAATGTGTAATATTATCTATAGGATCAGAGTATTCCAAGAATTGAAGAATTACAGAAGTTGAAGAAGTCTCAGGAAGCATTATCAGGCTCTATGTGATGGTTGGTTGGCGGTGATGATTTAATTCAAAGTTTTATTATCTCTAATATATTCTTGGGTGGAAGGAAGGGGCAAGGATGGAGAGGTCAAACCTCTCTTGATATTGGAGTATTGTATCTTCCTCTTGGAGGTTTATCCCTCCCTTTATATTTTGAAGTTGTAGCTACCTTTGGAAGTCATTACTTCCCTTGACCAATAACTATTGATTATTTCTCATATATTGTGCATGGTATATTGTGGTGTATTGATGTAAGCCTTATACTATTGTTCACTGCTCATTGCATATAATTAAATGGTTTAAGTATAAGTTGAATTTTCTTTTAAATCCTACTTGATACTGATTCACCCCCCTCTTAGTATCTACAACTTATATTAGGTCTTCTTACATTTGAATTATTCCTCCTTACTGCTAGACCTTATTAATATTGACCTTTATCACATGGAAATATATTATTCTACCCACTTGAGGGGTTAGGTAGGTTAGGTCCCTAACAAAGTTGAATATCGAATTTGAAGTCGAAGTAGAAACCGAAGCAATTCGGGGTGACCAAAGTCAAATTACACAAGTAGGTTTTATTCTAAGTCGAGTCGGTCCGAGTAGAAGTGAATTAAATTACCCCGAAGGTCGAAGTCGAAGAAAAAATAAATTGGGAAATAAAAGTCGAGTCAAGGCTAAAGTAGGTTGGGTGGACAAAGAATCGAAATACTCAAATCGAAATTTCTCCTAGTTGAGTCAACCAAAAAAATGTTTGTTATTCGAATGAGGAAGCAAATACGAAAAAGGGTGAAGACCAAGTCGAATCTTTAGTGACTATCAACTGAGAGGGAACTGATTTTAATATCCACCATCAAGTAAAATGTTTAAAAATTGAATTTAAATATTCACCAACAAAGGAGACATATGGAGGTCAATTTAGACATTCATGAAAAGGTAAAATGCACTGAAGTTGATCTGGAATTTGATGATGAAAGGAAAATGCATGCATGTTTATTTCGAAGAACCACATATACCAGCCACCTCACACATGTTCTAGGGAAAATTCCAAGTCATCTTATTGGGCATGTTCTACACAAAACCCATGTCGTGGAATTGTAAAACTCGTTTCCAGCACTCCAGAATCGTCGTACGGAATAAATATCCAATTTTGTGGATGAAAAGTCAATTAATGAAATCACCATTTGTGTTAATTAAATGAAGGGATGCAATGTTTCATTACTAAAAGACACAATGGTTCAAACTTATACCTTTTGGAAAGTATATAAGAATAAAAACAAGGTGAAAGGAAAGTGTCTCTATGGGTTTTACATAGAAGATCTAAAGGCATAGCAGGGTCCAAGAAAGAAAGACAAGATACTTATGTAATGAGGGTGGAAGGGTGGAGCAAGGAATAACTAATGTCCATTACTAATTAAAGTTTGAAGACATAAATTTGGTGTTTCCTAGTATTGGTGCCCTAAACAAGGGATTTGGTACTTCCTAGGGTTGGTTCCCTAAAAAATGGAGTTGGAGCTTCCTAGGGTTAGTGCCCTAAAACAAGGGAGTTGGTGATTCCTTGGATTGAATCCATAAACAAGGATATTGGTGTCTCCCAATCATTATTGTAACTTGTATTATTGTATTTATTTTATATTCAAGCTTATTGTTGTTGACCAATTGTTGTTAATAAGTTAAAATTATTAAAAGTATAAATAATTAACCAATATTAATTCACCCTCCCCACTCTCAGTATTAACCAAGTTTCCAACAATTGGTATAAGAGTGGGTGCCTTCTGCACATCATAACAACTGGAAGGTAGATTCTGAAGCAATGGATAAATAAGAGGGAATGTCTACCAACAAAGCACCTTTGTTCAAAGGGAATGATTATGCATTCTAGAGTGTGAGAATAAAAAGTTAACTCATGGCCCTTGGATGTGATGTTTGGAAAAATATTGAAAGTGGTTATTTTGCACCATCTACCCCACCTATTGATACTATTGCAAAGAAGTTATGCAATGACAATTCAAGAGCAGTCAATGCTATTATAAAATGATTAACCAATCCTATATTTTTAAAGGTAATGCATTGTAAGTCAGCAAAAGAGATATGGGACAAATTTAAGGTCATATATGAAGGAGACAACAAAGTCAAGGAAGACAAACTGCAAACCTATAGAACTCAGTTTGAAAATTTGAAAATGAAGGAGGAAGAAGACATAGTTGAATATCTTCAAAGAGTTGATCAAATTGTCAATTCAATCAGAGCATTAGGGGAAGAACTCAAAGAGAAACCCATTGTCCAAAATATCTTGAGATCATTACCTATGAGGTATGATGCCAACATTTATACCCTTGAAGGAAGACCAGATCTTGATAAGCTCATAGTAGATGAACTACATGGGATCCTTATAGCATATGAGATGAGAATAGGACAAGAAAGACCAACAAAAGGAGAAACAGGCTTCAAGTCATCAAAATCAAGGAAGAAGCAGGAGAAGGTACCTAATGAATATTTATCAGAGATATATGATGAATAAGTAGCTAAATTTATGAAGAAACTCAAGAAAGGGACTGGTAAATACAAGGGAAAGTTTCCTCTGATATGATTCAACTATGGAAAAGTTGGAAACTTTGCTAACAAATGTCCATATCTCAAGAAAGAGGATAGTGATGATGATGAAATCCATAATCATAAAGAACATGAGGGTAAGAAAAATAAAATAAATAAATACTACAAACAAAAGAAGAAACTCTACACCAAAGAGGACAACAACTCTTCTAAAGAAAGTGAAGATTTAGATTGAGAGCTTCTATTTATGGGAATTAAAACTCAATATAATGATGAAGATGATGAAGAAAATTAGGAATTTGAAGGAGAAGTAGACCTAGAAGTAGAATTGATCAATTTTCTAGAGGAACTAAGAAAGTATAAAAAGAAGAACAAACTACTAAGGGAATAAATTCAAGAGTTTGAAGAAGCAAATCAATCAAGAGAAGTAGATGTATCAACAACCATCAAAGAATCAGAGTAGATAATCAGTGATTTGAAGTCTCAACTCCTAGAATCTAAAAGAATTGAATAATTTGTTTTAAATCAACTCAATAATAGAGAACAAGTATGTGAGAAGCCAGAAGTTGAGATTGAGATCCTAAAAGGTTAACTTGAGAAAGAAAAGAAGGGATCAAAATTTGAAAATAGTTCAAAAATATTGGATGAAATTCTCAGTATTCAAAGGTCACCAAACAACAAGGCTGGTTTGGGATACACCCAAGAATCAACTTCTACATCACAAGGATTTGTCAAGAGACCAATCAGTTGGGTAGATGCTCTTAAAATCTCCTTGATAAGAGAAGATAATAAGACAATGATGATCCCATTGGATACCGTCCCAAATAAAAAAAATCAACACCCCTTACTAAAGAAAGAGATGACAAGAAGAATACAATCACCAGAATAAATCTCTCTAACAGATATCAACATATCTTCCTTGGACATTGTTATTCTTGTAATAATTTTGGACACAAAGAAGTACATTGTAAATCCTATGGAAAGTATAATCCAAAGAATGTCCAAAGTAGAAAGAAGTTTAATATAGAGAAAAGAAACTACAACTCTTTCTCTCCTTTACAAAATCTCAATGTTGAATGCCAAAGGTGCAACAAATATGGTCATAAATCCAGTGAATGTAAATTACCAATGCAATCCTTGAACTTAGGAAACCCTAACAAACAAAATAAGAAGATATGGAAAAGAAAATCTGAAGTACAAAGAAAGAAAGATAATGAATATATTGCACCTGAAATTGATGAAGTTAATAATAGGAGAATGGTGGGTAAAGCTTCTAATAAGGAATATAAAAATCATTTTTTTCATATAAAGTGAATCAAGCTCAAGAAAGGAGAGTTCCTAAAGAATAATATGACACGATTGTAGTTCTTGATGTTGTCCTGCAAATCAATAGTCCACTAGCCAATGAAAGAAAAATAGAAAAAGAAAATTCTAAAGAAGAAGATGTTTATGTTACACAAAATAGTGACGATGATGATGAATCCTCAATAGTAGATGATCCAGATGGATCTTGGTGGCCATCCACCTTTTTTACAGAATCACCATTTTGAGCCTGTGGGTTTGATAAACCATGATATTCACCCTTTTGATGGGGAATAGAATGTAATTTCATATTCATTTGTTAATTACAGACATCATATAATGATTTCCTAGTGGTTTTATGTGCATGCCTACAACATAGCGTTAATGCATGCATCAGATCCCATTAGAACTCTGCAGTTAAGTGTGCTCGTGCTAGATTAGTATTGGGATGGGTGACCTCCCGGGAAGTTCTAGTATTTTACATGCCTATGGAATTTTATAAACTTAGTCCACTTTATCCCACATGCATCATGGGAATTTTTCTCCTCTCAATCTCTCATATATAAATGAGGTGAAGGAGGCCCTTTAAGCATGCAATGGAGTGTGATGTAAAGCTTCTTGTGAATGAAGTGAAGCCAACGTCTCTTTCTTTTTAGAGATAAGCTACCCCATTTTTTCAGTTGGTGTTCCACAATGTTTTTCTGTCTTATTCAGTAATAGAAGTTGGGTTTCATTGTATTTTTGTGTTCTCTTATATATTTTTGTGTATTTCATTGTTATATCTGTTGGATTATTGAGAGGGGCGGGGGGTGAATCAGTAATAGAGAAATTTAATCATTTTTAACCATATAATCCAAGTGTTATATCAAATGTAGCATTATCATCCAATAATTGCAAAGTAAATAAGGAATGAACAAATTAACAATCATACACATACACAATACACCAGTGTTTTACGTGGAAACCCAAAGTGGGAGAAAACCATAAAATGTTTTTTCTTATATGTCTTGAAGAATTACATTCATTGGAAGCACCAACTTCCTTTGTTTTCTAGCTGCAACTGGAAGGAGGCTCCAACCCCTAGTTTCACAGGCTATAACTTGAGGGAAGCTCCAACTCCCCAATTCTCTGGCTACAACTAGAAGGAGGCTACAACCCCTTATGTTCTCCAGCTACAACCAGAAGGTGGCTACAACCACTTGTCATTTCCCCATCCAACCACCCTAACGTATAAGTAGAATGATGGAACCACTGTCACACTATCACTGTGAGATATACTATTGTAAACATGTACCAATCAACATGTAATCAACATGTACCATAAACAAGTGCATAAACCATGCACCAACCTGTACCTCAATCTGTAATCAAACTGTACCATAAACAAGTGAATCAACCATGCACCAACCTATACAAAACCTGTACCATGAACAGGTGCATCAACCATTCACCAAACCTGTACAAATCACTAATCACAACAACCTGTCCAAACAACCTATCACAACAAATTGTCTCATCAATCTTATCAACCAAATCAGATCTACTCACCAAGATCAATCACCAATACAAATCTCAAATATGTGCATCAACCAACCATAACACAACAACTCATAATCATCACCAAGATCAATATGTGCTTCTAATAATATACCAATGAAAGTATGCTACATCATCCATAAACCATGTGTCAACATTACTACTAACAAGTGCCTCCAACCATGTACCAAGTATGTACCAATCATGTATCAACTACTCATCAACTATGACTCATCAATATGTACAAACATCATCAAATATACACCTCATGTATGTGCCAACTCATCAACTACTTGTCTCAACCATGTACCCAACATGTACCTCAACCAAAATCCCTCATCAATTTCATCATCCAAATATGATTTTTAACTCTGTAATAGACCTAGTGTATATGATCACATACCTTCAAACCTTCCTTAACTTTAACTATGTACCTGTAATGAATAAAGATCTGAAAATAGTACACAATGTTCTTCATTGTGTTTTATGCAATTCCTCTAGGTGTCACTACTTGGAACCTCTCGGAAAAGGAGGTATAGCAAAAATGGCATACCTTGTTGAATTTTGGCTTATTCTAGAGAGTGACCTTGTAGAGAGTGCCCCACATGGAATATTTGTTGTATGGATCTAAAAATGTTATACGGAATAATAAATATTGTCCTCTAACCAACATGTTTGGTCTTACTTAATTTGGATCTGTTATGAAGAATTTATGACATTTTTACCCGAAACACTTGTTTTAGACTAGTTTCAGGACTAACCACAAACCCTATTTTCCACGGAGTGTAACTCCAAAAATACAACGACCCACAAGATGAAATTTGTACCACAGCTACTTGGATGTGTTTTCTAAATGGCCTATCAATTTCACGGTTTGAGTCATTGTATAAAAAAAATTATTGCGGAAATGGTGAGATGACATGTAAATAACATACCTTAGAAATCATCATCAAAATAATTTATCCTCCTTTGAATTTTGGCCTTCTTTATTTCACCTTCTCTCTGAAATTCGACATAGATATCCTTTAGTTACCTCAGTCACCTGTAGATATTCAATATTCTCAAGTGTGATATAAAATGAGAGAGCCTTGCCTCTTATTTATACTTTCATGTAGCTTCCTCAAGGGGTTGCCTTTTAATCATCTTAACCCACTTTCCTTGTTTTAGGGTTAACCAACTTCTAACCACTTGTCCAATTAGTAATTTATCCATTAAATTTATTATTTAAATAATTTATTTGTATCCACTTTGACTTATAGTACACTTATCACTTCACTTTACCTCAAGGGGTTACCTTCTAACCATCTTAAACTGCTTTCCTTATTTTAGGGCTAACTCACTTCTAACCACTTGTCAACTTAGTAATTTCTCCATTAAATTTATTATTTAAATAATTTCTTTTGTATTCACTTTGAGTTATAGTACACTCATAACTTCACTTATTTACTTACCTTCTAAAAATCTCTTAAACCACTTTGACTACTTTGACCTTTTGGGGCTTCTAGATGACTCATGAGGGTTCTCCAAATTTGTAAGGCCATAACTCTCAAACCGTGAGGATTTATGTGATGTTCCACGTACCACTAGAAATGGCATGACATGTAATATCCATATAGAATATTCTTACCTGAAAATATATCATAACACATACCATTATACATAAAACAAACTTGGGTCCATTACCCAAACCTGGGTTCTCCAACTTCACATGACCATAACTCTCTAACTGTGAAGAGTTATGTGATGTTCCACATACCACCGGAAATGGAATGACATGTACTACCCATATAGAATAGTATTACCTTAAAATATATTAAAAATCATACCATTATACATCAAACAAACTTGGGTCCATTACCGAAACCTTTGTGCTACCATACTTTATCCAAGGGTTGACATCAATCACTAAGGGTTGACATCAATCTACAATATCACTCTCCAATGGTTGAAATCAATGAAAACAAACAATCCATACCAATTGTCCATCAACCTAATACAATTGTCTGACAATATCTTGGTTATATTTATGCCTTCATGTCGTTCTCAAAATAATCTGGATCAGTAGACCAACCAAAAGACTTGAGTGATGATGATCTCAAAAGTTTTCCAATGCGATTTTGATGATCAAGTAAACCTCCTCCTCAACCGAAAATATGAACAAAAGAAAGGAAGGAGGATTCAGGGAATACTTAAGGTTGTTCATGGTGTTGACCTTATGAGTATTGAAAAATAGAAAATGCTACTCATGAATTCTACTCTTGGCTGAGGGAAATCATAAATGTGGCAAAGAAAATAAAAATTCCATCATTGTTTGTATATCTAAAACTTGAAGTCAACAAGACAAAGGAAAGAGCAAGGAATGTGCAGTATGATTTGGAGTAAGTACTAATGATACAAATGCTACTAAAGTATGATATGATCTAGACCCAATGTGGTATTCTCAAAAGAACGAGAAACTAATAAATAGGCTTTTGGATTACAAATGGATTAATAGATGACTAGCATCATGAAGAAATTGGGAGCAATATGAAAGAAAATAATGATAGTCATTGAGAAGAATTTGTATAATATTGGAACACTCTTGAAGGAAGCTAAAGGGAAACATAAGTAAAACATATCCAATGCATCAATGAAGCAACATGGTTAGAATATGGACTATAGTTTAAAGTATCATGGAAAAACTAAAACATGTCTCAAGTATCTAAGGAAACACTACATCAGAAGATACTATGACCAATTTAATTGTGTTTCTAAGAAGGTAGAAGTTGGATTTGGTTACTACATAATCAAATGACTATGATAGAAGCATTAATGTGAAATATGTTGAGAAAGGGAAATAGATCAACAGTAAAACAAAGTCCAAAACAAATGGCACAAAAAAAGGGGAAGCGTCACCTCAAGAGGAGCATCACCTCATAGGGAGCATCATCTCAAGGGGAGAAGATAAATATTCCCTTTGTCATTGTCATCAAATGGGGAGAGATAAAGAGTAAAACAAATTGGATATGGTGTTATAGTGTTGTCATTGATGTCAAATAGTATTAGTATGGGCATCAATATAGTCACAAAGTCAAGAATTTTGGTATAAACATCTCAACAAGAAGTTGAAGTTGAAGAAGTTGAAAAAATAAAAGGTCGAAATCGAAGAGGTCCAAGAAGTCGAAGGTCGAAGTCAGATAAGTAGAAGAAGATGAAGGTTGAAGTTAGATAAGTAGAAGAAGTCAAAGATCGAATTTGAAGTTGAATTCAAAATCGAAGCAACTTGGGATGACCAAAGTTGAATTACACAAGTTGGTTTTCTTCTAAGTCGAGTCGGTCTGAGTAGAAGTGAATTAAATTACCTCGAAGGTCGAAGTCAAAATAAAATTGAGTCAGGAAATTCAAGTCATCCAAAGCAAGTCAGGATGACCAAAGTCGAATCTCTCAAGTATTTTTTCTTCTTAGTCAAGTCGGTCCAAGAATGAAGTAACGTAAAGTTCGAACTTGAAGAAAAATTAAATTGGGAAATACAAGTCGGGTCGAGGCTAAAGCAAGTTGGGTGGACCAAGAATTGAAATACTCAATTAAAAATTTCTCCTAGTTGAGTCAACTAAAATATTTTTTTCAGTTGAATGAGGAAGAAAATACGAAAAAGGATGAATACCAAGTCAAATATTTAGTGACTAGCAGCTGAGAGGGAACTGATTTTAATATCCACCATCAAGTAAAATGTTTAAAAGTTGATTTTAAATATTCACCAAAAACGGAGATATGTGGAAATCAATTTAGACATTGATGAAAAGGTAAAATTCATTGAAGTCGATCTGGCATCTAACGACGAAAGGAAAATCTAGGAAAGTTTCTTTCAAAGAATCGTCTGTACCGTCTACCTCACACATGTTCTGGGGAAAAATCTTGTGTGTCGAATAATTGGGCATGTTCTGCAAGAAACCCATGTCTTAGAATTGTAAAATTCGTTTCCAACACTCTAGAATTGTCGTATGAAATAAATGTCTAATTTTCTGTACGAAAATCAATTAATGAAATCACCATTTGTGTTAATTAAATGAAGGGGTGCAATGTTTCATTACTAAAAGACACAATGGTTCAAACTTATACCTTTTGGAAAGTATATAATAATAAAAACAAGGTGAAAGGAAAGTGTCTATGTGGGTTTTACAATAAGATCTAAAGGCATAGCAGAGTCCAAGGAAGAAATATGTAGTGTCCCCAAGGCTGAGCCCTGTTGTAAACCATGTTTTGAAAGGAATTGTAATTATGTTTTATAGGCTAGTGAGACAAGTTTTTATAAGTTGGAGGCTTATGTGTTGTTAGGCCAGGGAGCCTGAGTGTTGAAGTCCAGGAGCCTGAGTGTTTGGAAGGCTAATTTCATACCCTGGTTTGCTCCAAAGTGTCAAGGAGTTACTTGATGAGTTTTAAGATCAGGAGGTATAGCGGCGTTATGAAACTGCAACCAGTGCGGTATAAGTCCACAAGGAGAGAGGACTCCACACCAGAAGTGTAGGAGCTTTAGGATCTGTTTGGGAGGGAAGGTGAACCCTCATAACCGTTAGATCTGGAAAGTGTGCATGGGGTTTAAAGCCCTTTGGAATTGCACAGGAGTGTGGAAATCGCGATACGTGAAATACTGAATTAGTTAGGAACCGTCTGAGCCATCAGATCTCGACTGGAAAACCCGATAGCCATTGGATCTATCAGGAGATATCCGAGGGTTAAAACCCCAATGAATAGGGGTGAAAGCCCCAAATTAGATCTAGACCGTCCGAATGACGGAGGCCATGTGTCGTGAGATTTCCCATTTCGGGAAATCGGGAATCGTGATATCAGGAGTCCTGGTAACAAGGGATCGGGACTTTCCATGGTGGAAACCCCGGAGCAGTCGTGGATCCTCCGATTTGAGAAGGCCACGTGTCGAGAGATTACCCATTTTGGGAAATCAGGGATCAGGGATTCGGGAGTTCTGTTGACAAGAACTCAGACTCTCGCCTTGATAAATCCCGACCCATAATGTCAAGACGTTAGCATGTTGCTAAGTCCTGATGAACGGATGAGATTCCTTCGGGGAATCTCCAGGTCTGTAACGACCGTCCGATGTGAGGAAGAGATGTTGACCTTAAGTTGGGGTGCGAATGCAGATTAAGATAAGTAACAAGCAGATCTAGATGGCCAGAGTCCACCTGCCCAGATCTACAGCTGAGGTTTCATTCTGGAGCTCCCTTTCCATTCTGCCTTTAATGCGAGGGGGGTCCAGAATAGTGTGGCGTGTGAAATGGGGCCCCCTCCTGTCCTGTTGACTACCGTGTCGCATTTCCCCTCTGCCACCTGTACCCCACTTAACCGTGCGACGGGGCATGTTCTCATTGGCTATTCTCCAGCCCTATTGGGATTTGTCCCTATTGGCCGGTCGCTAGCTCTGTCGGGGTATGGCGGTTGCAAAGTCGAACGATTCGACATCACTGTAGTGCGAAATACAAAGAGGCATTGCGTTTATTTGAACTGTGATCATGACCTGCGATCACATGGGAACGGAGAGAGAGAGAAAGAGCTAGCTTGTGCTAGGCCTCCATCGGTAATTCGGGGGTTCTGATTCTGCAGAAATCAATGGAAAAGTTGATTGAGGTAGCGGGTATGATTGAGGAAGAAATCGACGTTTTGGGAGATGTGAGGTGAGAAGAGGTGAACACCTTCGAAACCCGAAATCTCAAAAAAATCTACATCGTATATCATGGGGAGAAGAACTTGACCGTTGGATCAAGTAAGTTAGTAGACAGTGAATTCGTGATTTCGGCAAATGGAAGTTCAAGATGTGTGGATGCACGAACTTCCGACATCCGAAACCTCGAAACGTCGAAAGGATCTGCGTCGTAGATCTGAGAAAGATCTGATGATTGGATTTTTCTAGGAATGGACATGGACACATGGAGATGTACCACATGCCAATGGATCGAGAAGAGAAGCGAGAGAGGTGGGACCCGATGACATCATTAAAAAGCGACGTGGGCCCTCATTAACGTGCCATGTGCCACCGTAGTTGTGGGTAACCACTGTGCCATGTGGGCCTGGAGGGTAGAGTAAGTCGGAATTTCAGAAGTTGGGGGTTGGAAAGGAAAGCAAGTTTGAAAGCCTTGTGGGCCAAAACCCCAAAACCCAAAGTCTTGAAATCCCAAAGTGCCGAAAATGAAAGTTTTGAAAACCCGAAAATTGCAGAGCCGAACGAGAGCTCAGAAAACTTATTTGAATCGAAATGTCTTTTGTTTTTGTTCGTACTGGATTATAAATATTGAGGATTGTTCTTGAAGGTTTAATGGCCTGACAAACTTCAAATTTAATTGCACAGTGCATGTGCAGAGTTCAACGGAGCTCAGGATTCCAGTTAACCAACGTCGAGTATGGAATGGGAAAAGGTGATGATTGCCTCTGAAACAGAAGACGAACAGGAAGGAAAGGATGTCAACCTGGGAGTCGAAGGATTGAAATCCAATGGGCATGGAAAAGAGAAGGATAAGGAAGGACACATAATGAAAATCATTGAAGGATTGCAAAGAGAGGCCAAGGCTCGCCGAGTTGATAGTCGAAATCTCATGAAAGTCAGGGATCGACAGGGTGAATTAAACCTAAAATTTTTAAAGAGCCTGGAAAGAATAGAGAAGAAACTCGAGAAGGGAAGAGACTCAAGTACGACAGAGAGTCGCAGAACCCATGGGAGAAGAAGAAGGTCGAGGAGTGGTAGCCGACATCTTAGTCGCTCCCAAAGACATTCTGACAGGAAGACACACAGTAGTTCAAGCCCATCCCCTACCAGAAAACATCGAAAATCTGGAAAGGAGGAATTGAAAGGAGAGATGAACAAGATTAAGCCTCCAACATTCGATAGAGAACATAAGAAGGAGGAAGATGCCGAGACCTAGTTGCTTGGCATGAAAAAATACTTCCAACTGCAGAATTATTCTGCCCGTGCAGAAGGAAGAATTGTAATGTACCAACTGAAAGGAAAAGCATCCATGTGGTGGGATCAGTTGGTGCAGGTGCAACACATCAGAGAGAAAGAGGTCACGTGGAAGGCGTTTAAGAGGTATTTCGAGAAGAAATACCTGACTAAAATATACTATGACAGAAAGATGAAGGAGTTCTTCGAACTCAAGTTGGGTAGTATGACCATTGATGAGTATGAACGAAATTTTCTGGAACTACTGAAGTATGTTCCATTCATCAAAGAAAAGGCTATTAAAATTCATAGGTATCTGAGTGGACTACCACCTTCCATGAGTGAAAAGATTCAATATGAAGATCCTAAGACCATGGAAGAGACCATAAGAAAGGAGAAATGCTTGTATGAACAGCAAGGAGAAAGGCCTATCATTTGGAAGTTTTGGAATGATCAGAGGAAGTTTAAGAAGGAACAGAGGCAGAAGAGAAACAAGCCTTCCTTTTTCAGAAACATTCCTTGGGGATAGTCATCTTTTAGAGAGCCCAGGAAAGTTGAAGGGAGTGAGCAGGTGCCAAGACTGCAACCTATGGAGTGCTGGGGTTGTAAAGGGAATCATAGGTATAGAGACTGCCCCCACAGAAAAGACAAAGCAAGAACTGTCCATACTGTTCAGAAAGCTAAAACAGTGGAGGATATGGGCAGCAGAATGCCAAGGATCTACGCAGCCCTGGACAATAAGCAAGTAGAATTTCAATCGCACCTGATTGAAGTGGAAGGTACGATCAACAACCGACCACTTGTTATTTTAATTGATTCAGGGGCTAGCCATAGTTATGTAGATCCTAGAGTGGTGAAAATTTTTCATCTAACGAGAAGCAAACATGAGAAGTCTTGGTTAGTGCAGTTGGCCACATGGACCAAGAGGAAGGTCACTGAATTGGTTAAGTCTTGTTCAGTGGACATGAAAGGAATGATCCCTAAGGCTGAATTTAACATTCTGCCTTTAGGCTCATACGATTTATTAATTGGGATGGACTGGTTGGACCAGCACCATGCCCTTCTGGATTGTTGTAACAAGAGGTTCACATTCCTGAACGAAGAGGGAAATCAAGTAACAGTCCAAGGAATTCCCAGAGCCGTGGTTGCGAGGGAAATCTCAGCCATGCAGCTGAAGAAATGTTACCGGAAAGGCTGTCAATTATTTGCAGCTCGGGTGGAAGAAGCATCCCGAGATGTAGTATTGAATCTGGAAGACCACGAAGTACTCAAAGAATTCAAGGACATATTTCAGGAGGTACCTGGACTACCTCCGAAGAGGGACATCGATTTTTCTATAAATTTGATGCCTGGAGCAGCTCCAGTTTCGAAGGCTCCTTATAGAATGAGTACACCAGAGCTGAAAGAGTTGCAATTGCAACTCGAAGAGCTACTAAAGAAAGGTTACATTCACCCCAGTGTGTCACCGTGGGGAGCCCCAGGCCTATTCATGAAGAAGAAAGATGGGACGTTGAGGTTGTGCATTGATTTTCGACAGTTGAATAAGGTCACTATCAAGAACAAGTATCCTCTGCCAAGGATTGATGATCTTTTTGATCAGTTGAAGGATGCAAAAATATTTTCAAAAATAGACCTCAGATCTGGATACCACCAAGTGAGAATAAAGGATGAGGACATCAGCAAGACCGCCTTTAGAACAAGGTACGGTCATTATGAGTTCACGGTGGTGTCGTTTGGGTTGTCCAACGCGCCTGTTGTTTTCATGTGCTTAATGAATGGAGTGTTCAGAAATTATTTGGACAAGTTTGTCATAGTCTTCTTGGATGACGTCTTGGTGTATTCCAAGACAGAGGAAGAACATGAGCAACACCTGAGAATGGTGCTGCAGGTGTTGAGAGAACACCAGTTGTACGCAAAACTGAGCAAGTGCTCTTTTTACCAAAGGCAGATCCATTACTTGGGACACATTATA
>ML797266.1:121363-136513 GCA_009831015.1 Picea engelmannii | reverse complement strand
GCAGGTGTTGAGAGAACACCAGTTGTACGCAAAACTGAGCAAGTGCTCTTTTTACCAAAGGCAGATCCATTACTTGGGACACATTATATCTGAAGAAGGGATCGTTGTGGATCCTGAGAAGGTACAGGCCATTCGAGAATGGCCAGCACCAAGGAATGTGGGAGAAGTTAGATATTTTATGGGTCTGGCGGGCTATTATAGGAGGTTCATAGCTGGATTCTCAAAGATAGCTCATTCTATCACTTCCTTGCAAAGGAAGGAGAAGAAGTTCCAGTGGATTGAAGAATGTGAGAGCAGCTTCTAGCAATTGAAGCAGCTACTAACTAGTGCTCCGATACTAAAGATTGCAGATCCAAATAAGGATTACGTAGTGTGCACAGATGCGTGTAAGGAGGGGCTGGGAAGAGTTCTCAGCCAAGAAGGATTTGTAGCTTGTTATGAATCCTAAAAGTTGAAGGAGCATGAGAAGAATTATGCCACTCACGATTTAGAGCTGGCAGCAATCGTCCACGCCCTGAGGAAATGGAGACATTACCTCATGGGCAAGAGATTCGAGTTGAGAACAGACCATAACGGTCTGAAATATTTATTTGATCAACCGACCTTAAATGTCAGGCAAATTAGATGGCTGGAGTTTCTGTGCGAATATGACTTTGATATCAAGCACATCAAAGGGAAAGAAAATAAGGTGGTTGATGCACTCAGCAGAAAAGCGCACAAATTACATGCTACAGCCATTAGCATGTATAGAACTGAGATTAAAGACAGAATTTTGGAAGCTGCCAATGTTGATTTGCAGTACAGAGGTATAGTAGCAAAGCTACATCAGCGTGAGAGACCACAAACCAAGGAAAGTTACATCTTGGGAACTGATGGCTTACTTCTGTATAAAAACAGAGTATATGTACCCAATGTCCGAGAATTGAAGTTGGCAATTCTAAAGGAGATGCATAACGTGACTTATGCTGGACATCTTAGATATCAGAAGACTGTGGCAGCAGTCAAAAGCCATTACTTTTGGCCAAGTTTGAAGAAAGAAATCGTTGAATACATTGCCAGATGTATGGAGTGCCAAAAGGTTAAGGCTGAGCATAGGCACCCAGCAGGGTTGCTGTAGCCTTTACCTATTCCTGAATGGAAATGGGACATGGTAACAATGGATTTTATCACCGGACTACCTAGGACAAGCAAGCAGCATGATTCAATCATGGTGGTGGTGGACAAGCTTACTAAAGCTACCCATTTTATTCCATTAAAAACCACCCACATGGCAGCAAATGTTGTTGATATCTTCTTAAAAGAAGTTGCACGGTTGCACGGAATTCCTAAGACAATTGTGTCTGATAGAGACCCAAAATTCACTTCGAATTTCTGGAAAGGACTGTTCAAAGGATTCGGAACGAATCTGAACTTTAGCACAGCATATCATCCCGAGTCTGATGGACAGCTAGAGAGAGTAAACAGAGTAATAGAAGACATGATGAGAATGTATGTGATGGATAAACCATCAAGGTGGGAAGACTACCTGCATTTGGTAGAATTCGCCTACAATAATGGGTATCATGCATCACTGAAGATGAGCCCATTCGAAGCGCTTTATGGAAGAAAGTGCAACACTCCAGTGAGCTAGGATAATCCTGCTGACAGAGTAGTAGTTGGGCCTGAGCTGCTCAAAGAGATGGAAGATCAAATGATAAAAATTAAACATAATCTAAAAGATGCCCAGGACAGGCAGAAAAGTTACGCTGATAGTAACAAAACCCATAGAGAATTCAAAGTGGGTGACCATGTTTTCCTAAAAGTGAAAACTAACAGGAGTTCCCTAAAGCTGGGAAGTTGTGCCAAGTTGGCAGCAAGATTTTGTGGGCCATTTGAGATCCTAGAAAGGATTGGGCCGATTGCATACATGCTTGCATTACCTGCATCTATGACTGTACATAATTTGTTTCATGTTTCACTGCTTAAGAAATATGTACCTTATGCTAATCATGTTATCGATTGGAATGTGATTCAGGTGGAACCAGAAGGTAACCTGCAAGTGCATCCTGTATGTATATTGGACAGGAAAAGCAAACAGCTTCGGAATCGAGTCATAGAGCTTGTAAAGGTCTAGTGGACCTGGTACAGTCCTGAGAATGCAACATGGGAGCATGCAGATGTTATTCGGGAAAAGTACCCGCATCTTTTTGAAAAAAATTGAAAATCTTGCAAATGCTGTGTAAAGTTGCACTGAGGACAGTGCAAAAATAAGGGGAGGGGGATTGTAGTGTCCCCAAGGCCGAGCCCTGTTGTAAACCATGTTTTGAAAGGAATTGTAATTATGTTTTATAGGCTGGTGAGCCAAGTTTTTATAAGTTGGAGGCTTATGTGTTGTTAGGCCAGGGAGCCTGAGTGTTGAAGGCCAGGAGCCTGTTGTTGTATATTTAATCACACAGAACAATTAATAAAACATAAACACCCCCATGTGCAGACCGACCATGATGAATGAGTGAAGGGGAACTAAGCATCCATAGGGTGGGCAAGGAATTAGGGGCTGGAAGGTGGGAAAAGGGGCTAAGTGTTGAGCCTAGGGGGCTTAAGCCTGGGAATAATATTTTAATATTATCCCCAAAAGACATGTGCATTTTATGTTTATCCTAAGTTTCTGGAAAGGGGAGAAAATGCAAGGGAGATGCGTGATGGTGGAATGCATGCAGTTTCATTGGTGACAAGTGTCAACCCTGATGCATGCGAATAAAACGGCCAGGGTGAGCCATGAGAAGGTTCCTCCCCCATTCTACCCGATTGTCTGAACGCGTACGGAGCCCTGGATAGTACTACCAACATGACTCCTGTAGAGAACCTTCATGCATCCCTGTGATTCGAAAAGTCTGTGTCTAGCTCTGAGAAAACTAATGTGTATATTCCCTGAATGAGAAGCCTGCGTGGATTTTGGAAAGAGTCTGTGTTTGTTCTGGAAAGTTGGTACACCTTCTCTTAGAGTGGTGTTATAACCTTCTCTTAATAGCGATTAAACCTTGGTAGCCAGAAAAAGGGTGCGCTACAAAATACAATATACTTATGTAACGAGGGTGGAAGGGTGGAGCAAGGAAGGACTAATTTCCTTTACTGATTAAAGTTTGAAGACAAGAAGTTGGTGCTTATTAGGATTGGTGCCCTAAACAAGGGATTTGGTGCTTCCTATGGTTGGTTCCCTAAACAAAGGATTTGGTGCTCCCTAGGGTTGATTCCCTAAAACAAGGGAGTTGGTGCTTCCTAGGTTTGGTTCCCTAAAACAAGGGAGTTGGTGCTTCCTAGGGTTGAATCCCTGAACAAGGATATTGGTGTATCTCAATCATTATTGTAACTTGTATTATTGAATTTATTTTATATTCAATTTTATTGTTGTTTATCAATTGTTGTTAATAAGTTAAAATTATTAAAAAAATTCTATAATTAACCAATAATGATTCACCCCCTGTTAGTATTTACCAAGTTTCTAACACGTTGGAGGGTTGACACCTTTCCTAACACATTAGTTCATGTTATATGACAATAGTGACATGGTGCCACATGGGTTCCACATAGGATATGGAAAGGGAAGACCTAAAAACTTCAAAAGGCCATAAATTTTGATTTTGGACACTGTTTTGAGCATGGTTACAAGCATTGGAAAAATCTTGAAGAGCTGGACTGGATTATGTAATTATAATTGGATTTATATGGGTGATAAATGAAGGTGGTTTGTGAAATAAAATAATAAAATTGTATGCCCTACGAGCCTAAGAGAGTTCAGGAGAGGAAAGAGTCCAAGAAGGTAAGGCTAATGGTCGAGGTTCCTGATTGGAATGAAGGTTCCAGTTGATTAATCATGGTTCTGGCCACATAATATAATACAATAAGATTTAGGCCTTGTAATAGGAGTGAAAATAATAATAAGGTATATGGCGATAGGAGCGGATCTAGTTGGGTTTCGGGAAAGACAAAGCTCAATTCAGAATGTGGGAGTTAATAAGGATCAAGATCTAAATTAGAGAGAAGCTCAACTAAGAGGAAAAAAATCAAGGGATTTCCATAGGCATGACAAGATTGAATTGATCAAGAAGATAAATATGGGGTTTCCTAAAGTATCCTTGAGCCCTCCATCCTTTATTTTTATTAATCGGAAGCCTTCCTCCTAAGTTTTCTCTATGCTCTACGATCAATTGTACATGATATTTTTCTTAGGCTAGAATGGTGGTAGCTTATCTCTAAAGAGAAAAATATTTTAGATATGATCATTCGCAGAAAGATAATACAATGGGCCACAAGAATGGAATTTTAAAATAAATCAATAACTATAAAGGTCCAAAACCCTAACCCTATGAAGTGAAGCACCAAAAGGTTTGCGGGCCCCGAGGTAGTTAGTTGATGCTTCAAATTTTGGGGGGTGCAACATTTTCATACATTCTCTGTTTGGGGTGTTTAGTGGCTCATTGGAAATATCTAATCAAGAAGTACAATTATTGGCAGGGCTTGGGTATGTCATGATAACCCTAGCCCCACCAAATGGACAGAAAACATTTTTTAGGCCCTCAAAATAGCCTCAAAAATTTAAGACTCAAATATCATAAAAAACAACCAATATGGAGAAGTGTGATGAGTCATTGGAAGAGGTGGGTGGCCATCGATATACACCTGGATCATAGGATGTCTACTCTTAATATCAACAAGAACTCTAGGAAAACGTTTCTAAGAGTATGCAATTCAAGAAAACCACTCTTCCAAGAATTAGTCCAGGGTGGTTAGGCCTTGAATCCAATTAGTGAAGAGTTGATGAAAAGCCTACTTGAAAGTCAAATTACGATGATTAGGGCCCAAGTACAACTAGTGGAGGTGTGAGAGATAATTACGATAACCCTCACACAATAAATTACCCCAGTTGAAAGTACCCTCATGAAGATAGGCACCCTCCAAAGGAGATAAGGTGGATGTTATGCATCTATCTCAGGAATCAAAAACATTTTCCACTTGAAATCAATTAGGTGGAAACCTAACAATATCCACTAATGTTTCCAATTTATATAAGGAAGATGGATGGAATAATTATGGGTCAAGTGTGTATATATGGGTAAAAAATATAGGACTTCATCCTACAATAGAAACTCTAGAAATAAGCGGTGTCACCTTGAGGACTTTCCAATTCTACAAAATTCTTGTACATGTGTATCCCATTAAACAAGCAAGAGTGGATAATATTTACAATTTCTTAGATTGAACTTGTACTTAATGTGCATATGAGGCATGCTTTCCCAATAAGTGACTTTTCTATTATTGGATTTTCAACACTCTCTAGTGGTTCTAGTTTTATTATTGTATCCCTAAACAATTTACTCTCCAATTTACTTTGAGGCCCTAAAATTAGATTATGGTGTGTTTTATATAAGAAAACCAATCTGGTTTATTTTAATTATGATCATTTCTTTTCAAGACTACTGTTTACTCAAAAGGAGAAATGGAGATGAAACTCATGATGTTTAAAAAATCCATAATTTTGTAACTTTAAAGAAATTGATAAACATTCAAAATTTCATTTGTTTTCACTAAAGGTAAGCACACTTCAAAAACGTTGAAATGCAAGAAAACAAAAAACCAACTTCACTCTACATGCAATGCAACTTTCATTTTGAATTTATTCATTGTACCCTACAAATCAAAACTATATGAAATGTGATTGTTTCCAATGTTTAATAAAGAAAGTAATGAAAAATACATACAAAATCTTGGTACTAAGGATCCAAAACTGAAATTTTACAAGAAAAAATAAAACTAGGCAAGACAATTTCAAGCTTGAGATGATTTGTGCAACTTATGGGAGAGGCCCTTTGGTTCTTCTAACGAAATCTGCATGTACCTGTGGGTTTATTAAAGGAAATTCATAGGAACCTACACCCGTAACCAAATACAAGCACGTGTACAAGTCCAGAAGGGAAAAAAAATTAAACAAACATATTAAAAAATGTAATTTTTTAGTTCCATAGTAACAAGAAAAAAAAATGAAATAGGTAATATTTTTACCAATCTTCAACAAGATGGAAAATAGATAAGAGATACCCTAAAAGGAGAACTCACCAAGTTCTCAGTAATGGAGTTGCCAACTTAGTTTTAGGTAGAATTCCCCAATAATTTAGGGTGAATTGCTGACATAACAATAGGAAAATAAGCAAATTCTATTCATAATCAATTGGTTGCAAGTGTAACTACCAACAAGGAGAGAAAGAGAGAAAACTTGTGATTAAGTGAAAAACCTTCTTTATATTCCTTGTATGAAATTCCAAATATCTCTTATATTCCAATTAGTTCTTCAAACCCATACACAATGCTAAAACCAACCTTTCTTAAACCAACATAGTCATACTGGTATAAATCACGATGAAAATAAATGTTGACATGAATTTATAATAAATTGACTCTAACTAACTATCAACCACTTAGTTTAACCCCAAACCATAAACTAAAAAAAACATTAAACACATCTAGCAATCTAATTTGGGGGAGGGAAAGAACAAGGATCTTAATAAATTTATCAATAATGAACAACAAATAAATATTATACCTAATCATTTTTTATGGATCCTTTGTCACCAGAATTCATGTTTCTCCTCCCTAGACCAATTATCTTCCTTTTCCCTGCCTACACTCTCCAATTTTAATACAATTGGGGAAGCATTTGAGATGTTTTAACCCAACTCAAAGCTAGAAATCAATTCAAAACAAGGGCACTCTTAAGAGGGGAAATCAATAAAAATTCATGGGTGCTCCTCTGATATTTACTTTAGCCTAACCTTGCTCAATAGTCTCCTCCCTTATTCCAACCCCAAAATCTTATTTATATAAAGAAAATGTGGTTAATATATATGGGGGTGAGATTTAGGGTGTGCACAGGTGTATGGATCCCATGACTTCCACTAAGGATCATGCATTTAATGCACATTTATTGCTTTAAAAAAAATTCAGCATGCACCCACAATATGTTTCCTTAAAAAAACTTGTGGGTAACCCATTAGTTTCCTTAAGAAAACCCATGAGCATGTCATAAATGTATAATAAAAACCTTTAGAGAGAGAGAAAAAGGGTAATTAATGACATATAAGTGGCCAAGAACATGTGTTTGGTCAAAGGCGACCATATATATATATATATATATATATATATATATATATATATATATATAACAACATTGAATCTACATGAACTTGGATTACCAACCATAAGTGGGTCAACTCTAATGTAAGAAATCCTCATGGAGGAACAAGAGGATGGTCAGAGAAGAATAATAGTAGGAATTTAGGGTTGAGCTCTTAGGAAACAAACATGAAACTCTACTTAGAACACAAGATGGAGTAACTAACAAAATTTTCCTTGAGTTCAAGAAAACAAAATTGAGGTCAGTGAACAATAGAATTGCAGAGGCCTACAAGCCACTAATTACATGAAAACCTATAATGGAAATAAAAAGACAAAGAAAATCTCATTTTCATGGAAAGAAAGAAAAAACATTGAATGATAATGCACTCGAAAGAAAGTGCGGTGTCATGCTCATTGTCCTTATGTCACTTACTATGAATGGATATTGTGCCAAGAAAACCATGAGGAAAATATGAAATGAGATGAGAGGTCAACTCTAAACCTGCATGGTCCTCCTTCCCACAAATTATAATTTTAAATGAAGTCTCCAAAACTTAGCAATGATGTAATATGATTTTGTTTAAGTTACATTCATCTGTAACAACATTGTATCATATCTTTATTGAATTCGGCTGGAAGGTGCATTGAAATTAGGGAGTGCTCTGAACAACTATTTTTCTTGTGTTGGATAGGTTTTGATGTGCCCCTAGGGTTTCACAAACAATGATATACTTTGATCTAACCAGTGATCCTTCCATCTGTTCAACTGAATCAGACACAATGGATTATGTTAGGGGGCGGAGGCCCCCTCCTATCAAAAAGTAGCAACAGGAGAAGCGAACAAATATTCTAGTGTGCGACTTCCTTTCGATCTGTCGTTAGATATCAAAGAACAACTCTATTAGGATGAGCTAAGAAATAATAAAGGGATGGATATGGAAGCAAATCCCTCTCATCTAAAATTGGCACGGTCATGGATACCAGGAAAATGCATCCCACAAGCTTCTACAGCCCCCACGTATGTGATTAGACGTTCAATTAGAGTTGGTATGCAAACCCAATATATGTGGGATCACACCCTTATTGGTAAATGTTTAGGCTTATGGCCCTCTGAGAGGGACCTAACTAAATGGATCAACTAGTGGTGGAAGCCCAAGGGCCACTTTGAATTGAAATTGGGATCCAATGGATTCTTCACGACCATCCTCCATAATCTAGAAGACAAGAATAAAATATTTGAAAATGGGCCATATTTCTATAATTCAACTGGACTATACCTAAGATTTTCGATGGAAATATTCAATCCAGAAAAAGAGGATGTCACCTATGCTTCGATATGGATTAGGCTCTGCACGTTTCCCCAGAAAAAATCCCATCCTTCTAACCCCACAATTCCCTCTACTAGCAACTCTTGTGATATTCTCAACGCCATCTCAGACAAAATTCCCACCAGCAATTCCCTTCCTAATTCTAATAATTCCAGTACCAAAGCCAAAGAGAGAGACATCCTAGATCCCATCCTTAAACAAATTTCACCCACACCCACTCTTTTTCCTTCCACTAAGGACCCTTCCCTGGGAGATAGGGAAGAAATGGACATGGAATGGGATGATCAAGAGCTAGAAGAAATTGATCTTGTTAGATTGGAGGAAGCATGTCGTAAAAATGAACTACAGTCTGTCCCTCTATAACAAATCAAGAAAGTACATAAGGCCTACCTCAACTCAATAGCTGGAGTGACTTCAAGATCCAACACTGGACTAGGCATTACGCCAGATGAGTAAAGAGATCCATGAAAGCAAACAAAAGAAGCAGGAAAAAGAGGAAGGAAATCCACTCAAAAATTGATACATGAAATCAGAAGCTCTATGGTTAATGCAGGCCAAATTCAAAAGCTAACTGATAGCTTTTTACCAACCCCAAATCCTCATTCCTCATGAAGATCATATCATGGAATATAAGGGGCCTAAATGGAAGGACAAAGCAATGGATCCTTCAAAACAACCTTATGACAGAGAATCCTGACATCTTGTTCCTTCAAGAAACTAAATGTGTCGGAACAGTGGAATAAAATATTTTTTTCCAAAAGTTGGAAGAAAAACAATTATATATTCAATGTTTCTAATGGATCTATAGGGGGACTGACTATTATATGTAACCCAATTGTGGTCATTCTATAAGAATTTTACTCCACTAAATGTTCGATCTCGACCTCCTGCAAACCCATCAGATCAAACAAAACTGGAATGCTCACCAATGTGTATGGGCCACAGAATCTCAAAGAAAAAGAAAGCTTTAGAAAAAATCTTTATTGCCTAGGGGTTATGGATAATAACATAAATTGGATCTTGAGAGGTGATTTTAATCACATCAAAACCCTAGAAGAAAAAAGGGGAGGTATCAAGCGACCAGACAAATATTGTGAGGATTTTTGTGACATAATAGATTCCAGGTGGATATTAATGGCCACCCCCCTGTTCCAAATTCCAACTGGCTTATCTTGAGAATTTTCAATTCAACATGTTTCTCTGTAATGGGGACATATCTTTGTAATTGTGGGTTCTGCACTTTCAAGGTTGTCTTGAAGCCCTACACAACATCCAGGTGGATATTGGTGGCCGTCCACCTATTCCAACTGACTTATTTTGGTCGTTTTCATGTCAGTACATCTTTATGTACTTCTGGGGCCGTTTTGAGGCCCTAAATAGCATTTTTGGGGCTTTCCACAATCAAATTGTTTTCAGAGTCATAGTTTGACAATATAATGTGCATTTCTCGAAAAGACCTTTCCAATGGGCTATCACACGCCTAAAACAGATATCATATGCAAAATTTACGACCATGGGAAGTTGATGTATTAACTTACCCCAACGAGGCCCACATGAATTTTGACGCTTCATAACCTAGGGTTAGGTTTTTGGATGTCTAGGGTTTTGGCATTCATGTTATTGTAAAAAGGCCTTTAGAGCCTCATTGTGTTCATCTTCTTGTGAATGAGCGTAGTCGTCACATCTCTTCTCATAGATAAAGCTGTCACCATTCTAGCGAGTATTGCACTCTATATTTTTACAATCTCTGTACATTTATTTCATTAATATAAATCATGTATTGTTGTAATTATTTGTTTCTGGAAATATTTATCTGTATCTCATTGTAATATATCTGCTTTCATTTTGTTCTGAAAATAATCTGGATCAGTGGTATCAGAGTAGGTCGCTCTTGATCCTTTTTCAATGCATGTCCCTGACGAGGTCTAAGTATAGCAAGTTGGGTCTCGAGCTTGTCTCTCTTGAGGAAAATCACTCTTTCACTCCCAAGAAACCCTCCATGGTGGAAGAAAAGAAAAATGGTGGAGCAAAAGATTCTATTAACATGTTTCTTGAGAAATATTTCGTGCGACAGAGGGACGGAACTATGAAGAGTTTTTCCCACATCCTTCCATGCCTATCAATAAAAATAAGCACATCTTCATCAAGTGGCCACTTTGGATGAACCTCTCCCTTCAAGGTACAAGTTAATTTTGATATTCTCATATTTGAAGGTCAAATAGATGCGACTACTTTAGAAAAATGGTTAAATCTTCTAGAAGGTTATTTCTTTGTTCACAATTTTTTTGATAGGGAAAATATCACCTTCACACTCCTCAAGGTTGTCCCCCATGTCAAACATTGGTGGGAAACTTATTGGGATTAAAGTTCCATAGAGGAATCTGGAATATATGGGGTCGAGCCCACTTGTGATTTTTTTGTGGATGCGGTCAAGGAACAATACTACCATGTTGATAACTATGAAGACCGGTACATGAGATGGACCACACTATGACAAGAGAAGAGTCAAATAGTGCCAGAGTTCACAAATACTTTCCATACCTTGCACACCAAGTTGGGTATCAAAGAATCTAAGAGACACCTGGTTCTGAAATTCCTTGGGGCTCTGCATAGGTACATCCAAACCAAAATGGATTTCATAAACATCTTATCACTAGGAGATGCCTATCGATATGTTGTCAAAATCGAGCATAAATTTAGGCACCAGAACAAATGGGAGTTCAAGTCTACAAATCCGTAACAACCAAAGCATGGTAAAGACGGCCCTAACCAACAACCTCCTGAAAACCAGTCCAAGACACAAGAAAAGAAGGGTAAAGAAAAGATGAAGAATGACACTGGAAAGTGGTGCAACTTCCACAAAATCGCATGGCACAACACCGATGAATGTCGCTCGAAATAGTCATTGGTGTTTGAGATAAAATACAAGGAGCCAAACCCTGATTCAGAATATGATCCAGAAAAATACTGAAAACAGACAAATCATCGATGCACACCCCATTGCTATTGTTGTGACCATAACAATTCAACCAAAAGAACCAGTAGATCCTACAGAGGGGGAGTGCCTCTTCCATTCATAGATGTGGGTGAAGGGGACCCCATTGCATTTCATTGTTGATAGCGGTAGCCAAAAGAACCTCATCTCAGCTGAGGTTTTCAAATAGTTGGGGTTGTCGACAACACCACACCCATAGCCATACAGCATCGGGTGGCTTCACTAGGGACAAGATCTCCATGTCAGCCAACAGTGTCTCATGTCCTATGGCATCCATCCCTTCAAGGATGAGGTAGTGTGTGATGTTTCCCCTATTAATGTCTGTGATGTTGTTTTGGGCCGACCATATATGTGGAAACATCATGTTGTTTATGAGTCTCAACCTCGTAGTGTCATTATTACTCTAGGGGGTCAGCGTTACAAGATACCAGAGGTAGTTCCGACTATTGTTCCACCAAAACAGTTCCACAAGTTAATCTCTCATACTACAAAATTCATCCTCTTCACAGTTTGTTCAAAGGATGCAAAGAAGGCCACTGCAACCATTGCGGCCTCAACACCTTCTATCCAACAGAAGAATATTGCAGAAGAGAAAGAAGATGTTGTTTCTTCACCTATGACGATACCTACACAATGCCTCATCAAGCCTAGAGACAACAGGTTGGTGGAACAGATTCAACCCTCCCAACAATAGGTTCATGAAAGCCTTCCACAGACCAAGCAACACAACTTCTCCAACAAGGCACACAAATCACCAAGATTCAGATTCAGAAAAAAAATTCCCCTCTTCCCTGGGCACTCAACGCAATGGAGACCATTACCTCCTAATGGGGGAGGACTGATCCAGGTGGATATTGGTGGCCAACCACCTGTTCCAAATTCCAACTGGCTCATCTTGACAATTTCCAGTTTAGCATGTTTCTCTATAATGGGGACATCTCTTTGTAATTGTGGGTTCTACACTTCTGGTGTTTTCTTGAAGCCCTACACAACATCCAGGTGGATATTGGTGGCCACCCACCTATTCCAACTGGCTTATTTTGGCGGTTTTCATGTTAGTACATCTTTCTGTACTTCTGGGGACGTTTGAGGACGTAAACAATTTTTTTAGGCTTTTCATAGTCAAACTATTGGCGAAGTCAAAGATTGACCATATAATGTGTAGTTATCAAAAATACCTTTCCAACGAGATATCACATGCCTAAAACGAAAATCGTATGCAAAAGTTATGACCCCGGGAAGTTGATGTACTAACTTACCCAAATGGGGCCCACATGACTTCTGGCACTTCATCTCCTAGGGTTAGGTTTTTGGATGTCTATGTTGTTAGGACCATACAATGTACCTTTTTTCCCACACTTTTTCCACCATTACACTCTTGTTTCACTCACATTTAAACTCATATTATCACTTTACCCTATATTTCCAAAGGTATACAACGTCTCTTCTCTTTACTATATGTTTAATCTGTTTTGCATATAATTTTACATTACTCTCGTACTTAACCATTGATCAGAAATGTATAAGTGTTGAAATGGTTCGAACTGCAGATTAGCATTGAGGCCTATTGCTGAAACAGTTAAAGCACGCAAACCCTGTGGCTGAAACAGTCGGTGGACTACGATGTTGAAACAACAACTCACAAGAAGAAGCTGCTACACTCTCCGTGGTCTACGATGTTGAAACAACATCTGCTACACAGTCCATGGTCAACGATGTTGAAACAACAACTCACACAGAAGAAGTTGTTACACAGTCCACGGTCTACAATGCTGAAACAACAACTCACACAGAAGAAGTTGTTACACAGTCCGCGGTCTACGATGCTGAAACAACAACACAAAACTGTTACATTGACCACAATAGTCGCACCTTGAGCTAGCATTAACCATCGTTGTTGCCTGAGACCATGTTTTCAAAACAGTCAAAACACAAATCCCGTGGCGGAAACAACCCATGATTTGTGATGCTGAAACAACATACAACAATAGTAACAAGAACACAAATTAAGAAGTTGTTACTCCAGCCGCAACAGCAACACCTCACTCAACACTTGTAATAGCATTCTGTTGCGGAAGACTAGGATATCCTATTCCAGTTTAGAAAGTCGATCTGACTAAGAATAGGACTCAGATGTACACCTGTAATTTGTTGATCAAATTGTATCGAAGGGATTATCCTATTTAAATAAGAGGAAATCACCATTAGAGAGAATCTTCTATTTTTACAAAGAAAGGATTTACAGAGAGGAACGTGTTTTACTTCAGATTGTAATGTAACACAGTTGACATATGAATAAAAGATTTTTCTGAGCATTTCTCTCTAGTTCCTTTCGTTTCAGGGGAATCTTGTGAGAAGGGAGGGCCCACCTTCTTCACAAGATTCACCCATTAGCCTTGTAGAGTGTTAGTGTTATTTATGTTCATGCCTTGATTAATTTATGTTTTGCTGAAACACTACTTTACTGAAATCTGTTTTGCTGAAACACTACTTTACTGAACTCTGTCTTGTTGTTACATTGTTTTTATATGATTCATGCTTAGGTAACTGTTAATGATTCTAGTTAGCAATCCTACTTGATGAATTTATGAAAGCTTGATAATCAGAGACAGGTGTTGAAGGTTCCTGCTTCAGGAATAGGGTCATGTTCTCTGTTAGAGATAGTTAGCCTTCAGTGCATGTTGATTATTTTAATGAGTTCATGAAAGTGTGCTAATCAGAAACAGGTGCTGAAGTTTCCTGCTTAGGAAATAGGGTCATGTTCTCTGTTAGGAGTTAGTTAACCTTCAGTGTGTGTCAATCATTTCAATTAGCAATGAGTTCATGAAAGTGTGGTGATTGGAAACAAGTGTTGAAGATTCCTGCTTCGGAAATAGGGTCTTGTTCTCTGGTTATAGAATAGTGGTCTTTCCTTTTGCAGTGTCTTGAAGGATTTCTTTTCCAGTCTGTTATTTCTTTAATGTAATCCAGGATTCTTTGGACAATTATTTTTTAAAAAATTGAACTCTGCAATAGGTAGATTGCTTTCCTGTAATTCAAGTTAGAACTTCAATTTGTTCAAGGCAAAGTGTGATTAATATATTTTTACTACAAATCTAGGTTGCTTTTGAGATTGAGCATATATAGTGTGTGGTTACCTTTGAAATAAACAGACTTCCCTGGGTTGACAATTTATGTAGCACTTGATTGTTTAGTTAATTAAGCAATTATAGTGACCAACATTTTGGCGTCGTTGTCAGGGAAGGTAATTATAGATTTCAAAAGAACTTATGATTTTTCAGATACAAAGATTGCATAAGAGGATGCGGAGACCCCAAAGATACTGACCCTACAGGTGGCAGGGGCAGAGGAAGAGGAGGAAGAAAGACTTACATTGACGAGATTATATCAAAATCTGAATCTGTTGCTCAACGACCAAACTCTCAGAAACCAAAATCCCAACCGTCATTTCAAGAAAACTTCGAGACGGGGAAAGAATTTTGGAGTCCCGAGACAGTCAAGAAACCAGCAGGAAACATTGAGGACAGAGCAAGTGCAGCAGAGGAGCAGACAGAAGAAAACATGGATGAGTACAATGAAGAATTGCATCATGAAGAACAGGCAGGTCCTGAAGGAGAGGTAAATGATGAAAACTCTTTCTCCACATTAGGATTTCCTATTGGTGATCTTCCTAGAGGGGTA